>CALNHX010001806.1:0-205043 GCA_940337035.1 Agriotes lineatus | reverse complement strand
GCAGTGAATTACCGTCACCGGCACAACTTTTGTTTGGGCGTCGACTTAAAGGAATCGTCCCAATTAGTGAAAAACTACTCACACCTAAGTATGCATTACAGTATACCGAAGTTCTCAATCAGAGACAGAAAAAACAGCAAAACTATTATGATCAGAACGCTAAATACCTAAAACCGTTGGCAATTGATGATACTGTAATGATGCAAGATCCTGGCAGTAAACTATGGCAACCCTCAAAAGTAGTTAACATAGATCCAAACAGACCACGTTCATACGTGATTAAAACTGATAATAATAACAAAGCGTTGATTAGAAATAGGCGGTTTCTTAGAAAAACCGATAACAGTAATTTTAAGGAGATTTGTGATAACGATGGTGAGCATTTTGATGATGTATTAGATTCTTATTTAGAAAATAGTTCAACTGCTAGACCACAGAGTGAACCAATAGCTATAGACAATAAGTACAATCAAAATGGTGCCAGTGCAAGTGCTAATATTAAGATAGTTAAGACAGAAAGAGGAGAGGAAGGCAAAAATTCAAATAGTGTACAGACCCGATCAGGTCGCTTTATTAAAAAGCCTTCATTCCTTCGAAATTATGTCACCTAACTTAAGAAAAAGAGTGAAAAACCTTGTTTGTAATAATATGTTCAAGTATGTTTAAGTTATGTATAGAGATATGTGTTTAATTTGTAAGATTCTAGGCACAGTAATCAGGTTGAAAATTTGAGTTGCAATATTTAGTTCTAAAAAAAAAAAAAAGGAGATGTTGTAGTGAGTAGACCTTTATAGGACATTAGGTGAACAGACCACAATACCAGTGCGTACAAACACTTCCGTCACTGCAGCCCGTAATGTCGAGACGTATTTTGTAGTCACCTCATGTAAGTTGAAACTAAATAAATTATTAATAACCAAACAGAGTTATCAATACAACACTTTGCAGATGTTCTAGATGTTTTTGAATGCTGGAAATAATATAACCAGCAATATAATAAAGAGAGGTCTTTTCACTATAATTTAAAGGCATGACTGGTTCTGTTACATTAAATGGGATTTTTATAACATCATATTTTACGGGTTTTTTAGATTTCAGAGTTTCTAAAAAATCAGATCAGAATTCTCGGTCATCTTTTTCATAACTGCTTTTAGATGATCTTTCATATACTGCGATACAGATATCAGTTTTAAATTATTTTTAAATTGAAGAGCAGTGGTTTAACTTGTTTAGCACGCACTGAGCTAAACAGATTCTCTAAACAATTTTGCGTAAATCTTGATGTTAATACAAATATATAATTCACGTCATTTATAAACACATTCTGTAAATGTAATATTAATTTGGTTGATATTAATGTTCCGGTTTGTGATGGTTTTCAAGATCTATCTTGACCAACATACATTTCTGGTATAATCTGCATAAAACTAAAAATAATGTATTTACTGTATTTTACTAATTGATAATTTGCTCAGTGCAAGTGTTGGATGTCTCAATGTCATTAGAGTAAACAACTTTTCTACTGAATTATAAACCAAGCGCAGTAGTTTCAGGTTTGTTAAGTTTAATTTATAACAATTCTAAAGAGCTACTAACATCACGGATAATTACGTTAGTTGATTTTGAAACTTTCATCTTTTGAAAATGATCAGGCAATAAATCTTCTTCACTTAATTTTGGAGTTAATAAAAAATCAAATCTTTCTGATAGATGATTATGTCATGAATGTGATTTATTTTAATTTCATTTGTTGGCATGTTATACTTATTTTTTATAACATTTGATATGAAAATGATTTTGTTATTAACTGACATAATCTTAATATTTTTAAATTAATTGGCATGTCTGCAATGATATAAATTTTACGGTTTGAATCTAGAAGATGGTAAATGAAATTTTTAATTTCGCTATGACGACCCGCAACTACGTTCCGTTTTTTCCAAAATGCTTTATTGGATGACCCCATGTCTAATGTGATGTTTCATACTCTCAAAACCAATTTTCAGTTTTTGTTATTATTTCAAATAAAATACTTTCATAAACCCGTCCTTCAACTGAACTACCTACAAACAAACCAAAAACATATAATTATAGAATATTTTGAAACACACACACGTACCTGTAAAATAATACGCCACTGTTTGTTTCCACCTAGAAGTAATGCCGACTAACATAATGATGAGCGCATTTGTAGCAATATCGGAATGTTCTGGTAATATAACATTTCCTATATAATTTCTTGTGGAAACATGACAAATATTTGATGCTGTTATAGTCATTTCATCTAAACAAGTCCACAATCTTTCTCATGTTCGTCAGTAAAAGTAGCAACTTTGTATTCCAAAATAGCATGTAAAAGTTTAAAACCTTGATCTTGTTTCACGTCCAAAGTTATTTGTTTGTAATCTATTTTTAAATATAATATTTTAATGTACGATTTTTTGTTTATTTTAAAAATTTCCTATTTTCATTCCTTAAATGTTCCATTTCTCCCTGATCTTCAGTTAAATTCGATGACCAGGAACAAGTGGAAGTGCTACAGCTGTCACTATCTATTTGTGATTTTGATTCAACATCAGTGGCAGAAGTAGAATGAATTCTAATTTCTTCAGATATATTTACTTGTGGAAGTTGACTGTTTGTCCCTTAGGAGGTTTTCTAGTTGGTTTGGATTTCAAAAATGAAAATACAGTAGGAACCACATTTGATTTTAACCTTGTTGAACCTTCCTCTCTTGTTTTTTCCCACATTTCTGCTTCAAAATGCACTTGTTAACAATTCCTTCATAATACCTTACCATATTTAATTAATTACCTCGCATAACACAGATCTATTTGTAAGTGTCCAGTTGTCTCTTTTCATTCGTATTGTACATTCCTTTCGTCTAGCAGGATCTCGTAGAAATACTACAACCAATAGCTGTACAACCCGGTATAATGAAATTCAGTTACCTGAAAGTTATTACTTGTTTAGGTATCTACTTATTTACTATATTATATATAAAAGTGAATTAGTGCCTTACACTGTTTTATATTTTACATTGAAAATTCAATTTGTATCTCATATAAACTTACACATAACGACATAAAATTGATCTTATGGTTTGTACGCTCCATGTCAATACCCTCTTAATAAAGGTACCCAAGATTTTGCTACAGTGACTTTATAATCACATGATATATTATTATGACTTATTTCATCTTCAAATAATTGCTGTTGATGATTAAAGAAATGTTTTGTATTGGATGAACGCAAAATCTGCCATTAGTTTTCCAAGTTATTGTAATTTTTAAAAGTGTACAGAATATTTAGTTACAAAAAGTTACTAATGTCAAAATAGGACATTGGCATTTTATAATTTATCAAATGTAGTTTAGTTACTGAACACGGTTTAAGTGTCAAAATAGATCTAGTTATATTTTTGATAAATATTTGTGTTATTTTATACACAAAAATAAAGTAAGTTATTTTGACGTTGGCAAAAACATGGCTGCCAAAAATCATATGGCCACACTGTGATTACCTATACAATCACGGTAGATTTCACCTCTTGCTGTGGTTCCCAAAATGACTAACCTTTTTAATTCTGCAAACAAAACACAGACTAACGGTGTCAATAATGGTGGTGTGTTATTAAAACTAATTGATCGTTATTATTTATTTATTTATTTTATTTATTTATTTAATTCGCACTCAGCCAACAGCCGTTATGCCAATTATAGGCGTCGCTGTGCAGTTATGAGGACTTCCAACCCCACTAACGACTGTCATGATGTTGTATGACCGCCGGGACCAACTTTTTTCCGTGATAGCCGTACCACGAGGCGCCGAGAGATGCAGCCGTGGAACTCCCATCCAAGTTCTGACCAGAGACAGCGTTGCTTAACTCTGCTGATCGAACGTGGACGCTTGTTCAAGCTACACCACTCGGATAGTAGTGCTTCGATATTCGTGGATTTCGTAGGTGAGTTTCCACCGCTGTTCGAATAATCTTAATATAATTTCGTAATGGGCGATTATGGAGTCGTTTCCTTCGGCGGCCGCTAGATGAATTCCTGTCTTAAAATGAAATACTGTACTTATACGGGGGACCGCCAGGAAGTCTTTTAATTCATATAATGTTTAATCCCCCAGATTTGTAACTTCCCAGGAAGATATCGAGTTATACCATGCAGGGTATTTGGGAAAAACTACGGGAAAGGTGGACAGGTCACATAGACCAGCTCCAATGTCCAAATCAGGGTACTAAGCGAATGTTCGGTACGTGAACCAGGATCGGACCTGGATTGAACTCGCCACAGACCATCGCCGAAACATTCACCAAGATAGCACAGGAGTTGAACTTGTCACAGAACAGCGCAAGTTCGACCGGGGTTTCGGAAAAAGGGTGGTTGTGCACGTCACCGGAATCAACGCCTTGTACATAACCCAGGTAGGTTCTTCGGGTTTAGGAGAGGTTACTGGTTAAGGCAGGCGAACTCGAAGAGTCGTTTATTCTGCCTGGAGCGCGTGCTTTTATACGGTTTCGGGGACCGCGTTATATCAAATTCAGACTGAGGATTCAAATAGTGGGAAAAACCGCTGCGCTGAAGACGCGGACCGCAGAGCCGCGCACCGCGTGACTCCCACTCGAAACGTGCAATAAAATACCGAGCTGAAATGTAGCGAGATGACGACATGCAAATTTGAAATAATTAAAGTTACTTGTTTGCCAAAAAGTTGCCTCGGAGCTATCGTTACAAATGGATATCTAATTTCATATTGTCTAAGATTAAAACTCGAAAAAAGTTAAAGGAAAACCACAGCACAACTAGCAGCTAGCAATACTATGACAAGAATACGGAGAAGCTAACACTATAGTTACGAGAGCTGTAAGATGCGATAAAAGAAAATGTATAGATTACCTGCACAAGTACCAGCGGAATCCAACAACACGAGAATTTTACAGAATAACCAAGCGTTTAGCAAATAAAAGCTTCACGAGAAAACCGGAAATAGTTAAAAGCGCAGAAAGATCAAAGCTTTAGTAGGACTCTCAGAAAGCAACGGACAGACAACCTGGCCAAAGAGCTGCACACTAACAGCTAAGGATTTCTACAAATGAACCCAGTGTTAGAGAAATTAAGAGAGCCAGTTAACACTTTGAAAAGCAGCGGTACCAGATAGCATACCGCCTGAGCTATTCAGATTCTACCCCTCTAGCGCTTCACATTTCCTGCACCCACTCATACAGACTGTTTGGAATGCAGATAGAATACCCCCGGAGTGGAAGGGCGGGCTCATTATCAAACTGACAAAGAAAGATGGTCTTGGTGAGTGCCAAAATTGGCGAGTTATCACTTTTCTTAATATGATACCTAAATAAAGTGATTGCCACTATCATAAATAACAGACTGACAGAAACCGTAGAACGTTACTCTGCGAATTTGTATTTACCAAAAACGTAATTTAGTTACACAACAACAATAATTTGTCAGAAAAGATTGGAAAACGAGCAGTAGTCGCCGGACCAGTGAGTAAATTCTGTAATAAGTGAGATTAGTTAAGGTTAAGAAACTTACTAACAAGCATGATATTTGCATGCATCAAATAGATACGAGATAAGAAAAATAAAAATAAACAAACACGAGTCGCGCGGAATTTTGAAATATAGACAACACGTTATACAAGAAAGTATCACAACATCCTATCTATAGAAAAATACCAAATCAAAAACAGAAATCAGTGTTCGGTTAGTGGCAATAGCGCGTCGAATAGATTGCTTCTTCTTCCTCTTAATATAGGCTGAGAGCCTGTTATTTCCACACATTGAGTGCGGTTTTATAAGCCATCTTAAGCCGCAGCCGGGGTAAGTAGCTAGAATAACAACTTGAATTAGGGAACAATGCCCTCAACGGGGTCGCGACCACCAAAGATGTTCGTATGATTGCAACAAGTTAAAATATCACGTATGATTAACTGCACGATCTAAACAAAAGAAAACAATGGTAGTTTTAACCGCGGTGTTGCCGTACCGAGCCGCACCTCCTGAAAATAATGATTGATAAGGGAAAATTTTCCAATTTTTGAGGTGGATCAACTCTTTTCGCAATCCTACAAAATAGTAACACATACCACAACAAAACGAAGCGGTTATTCTACAGACGATGGCAGCAAGAGAAGAAGATCAAAACTGGAAGACGGGGAGGAACCCTTCGGGAAGAATAGAACGACAAAGAAAAGCTGGATACAATCTTAGAATTGATACAAGGCACGAATATGGAAATGCGGGACGTAAAAAAGATATTAAAAAAATGAGAAAAGTACAAAAAGATTTTAGATAAGAAATGAGACTGTACAAGGAAGAAAATAAAACCCAAAAAAATTATTACAAAAGGGTTAAAGAAAAAAATAAAAAACAGGAAAAGAAATTAGCGAAATCAGAGATAATGTAGAGTGTCTCGAAAGAGAAAAGAGAAAAAAACGTAGTTTTCACCGGGCTAACAATAGACGCAACAAACATAGAATATCTAATGGATGGAATGACCAAATTCATAGGCAAAAATCTGGGATTGCAGGTGCAAGTAAAAGCAGCACGTAAACTGGGTGAAAAGACATGCCTAATAGATCTATATAATACTGAAGAAAAGAAGAGCTAGAAAAATAAAAAAACTGACAGACCCCGAAATAAAAGAAAGAAAACTAGAAACAAACACCCAGACAAAGAAAAAGGACACGAGTTTGAATATTGGTGTACAGGGTAGAGTAGAACAAAGCATAAAAGGAAAAACCAAAAAAAAATACAAAAAGGCAAAGATAATAATAATAAGTGTATACTTAAAAAGTTATATGGAACAAATAAGATGACTACTACAACAAAGGAAGACGAGATGAGAAAGGAAGGAACAAAGAGAGAAAAAAGACATGGAATCAGAAAAATTATAATAAAATGTACACGAAAATAGACACATGGAACATGAGGTCCTACTGCAAAATAAGACAAAATCATAGAAGAATTTAATCTACATAAATTAGATTACCTGGAATAACGGAAACCAAAAAGAAGTTCAGGGGATTGACCGAAATGAAAGATGGATATTGGCTAAACTGCTCAGGCGTAAACGCAAGAGAATGGGGAGCGTAGGCTTGTTAGTGAAACCAGAAAAAGTGAAAAAACTGATCAAGGAAAGATATGTAAATAAAGGATGTTAATAGTGAAGACAAAATTGGACAATACAAACATTACTACTATGATAAAAGCACATGGTCCAAACGACAATGTAAATAAAGAAGAAAAAGATAAATTTTATGAAACATAACAGACAGAACTTGGCAATGCTGCAAGAAATATAATACTGATGGGAGATATTAATGGCACAGTCGGTAGAGACAATATAGGAATAGAAAGTTGTCTGGGACCATATAAAGAGGAAATGCAAAATGACAATGGGGAAATAATAATAGATCTATGCACAGCAAACGACCTTGTCATGACGAATTCAAAATTTAAGCACAAAGACATCCACAACTTTACCAGAAGCGTGCCCTTAAGAAAAGAAAACTCCATCATAGACTACTTCATAATAAACAAGGAAAATTTTAAATCAATAAAAGATGTAAAATTGAAACGGGGTGCAGAAATATGTAGTGACCATTGACTGCTCACAATGTGAATGGCATTACAAAGAAAAATGCAAAGTAAAAAAAAAATAAAGAAAGTAATCAAAGAAAAAATCAAAAGTTATAAACTAAAAGACGTGAAAATTAAAAAGAAATTTCAACAAGAACTAGAGGAACAGTTTATAGATTATATACAACAATAGAGAATAGAAGTGAAAACTTTAATCAGATAATCCTTGCATCTGCAAAGAAAGTATGTCAAACATCAAAAATATCAAATATATATCCAAAGAAGAGTAGATGGTCAACAGAAATACAAGCAAAGGTCAAAGAAAAGAAACGAAAAGAAAAGAAAATGGATAAAATACCTACAGACAAAAACGGAAGAAGATTGCAGAAAGTATGAAACCTCAGAGCTGGAGTTAATCATTTAATAAAAGAAGCGAAAAAACAAACCTGAGAAGAATTCGGACATAAGATGAAATAAAACTACCTAGAAAATAAAAAACTATTTTACGGCACATTGAAACAACTAAAGCAAAGAAAACCCCCTAAATTAAGAAACATAATAGATAAAGATGAAAACATCCTAAACCAAGAAAAAGAAATAATAGATAAATGGAAACAGTATTCTGAACAATTGACAGAATTAAACCAAACACAGAAAGAAATGCCATACGAAGAAGAGAACGACCATGGAAATGATCTAAACTCAATAACAATAGAAGAAATGACACAGGCTATAAAAAAATTAAAACTAGGAAAATCCCCTGATATATGAGAGAAACGGCCAAAGAAGATTTCTGCCAGCTATGCTATTAAATGACATAATAAAAAGAAAAGAAATATCCACAAACTGGAATACAGATATAATCATGCCAATGTTCGAAAAAAAGTGATACAAAAATATGTTCAAACTATAGAGAAGTCACATTAACAAGTGCACCTAGTAACGTTTTCACCAGAATAATAGTAAAAAGGCTGGGGAAAAAATTAGAAACAACTATAGAAGAATCACAACACGGATTTAGAAAAGGACCTAATATTCATACTGAGACAAACAGGAGAAAAGTTACTGAGAAAAGAAAAGGAAATTCATATAAGCTTCACAGATAAAAAAACCCTCCATAGAATAAGAAGAAATGATATCTGGAACTGCATGAAACAAAGAGGAGTCGAAACAAATATGATAGGAATTAAAATAATCCATACAAGAACAAAAAAAGTAACAATGCAGAATCAAGACTCAACGGCACTTGAGACAAAAATAGGACTAAAGCAAGGTGTATTAAGCCCACTTCTATTCTCCATAGTCATAGACGACACTATAAAAAAATTTAAACAAAAATGTAAAAACGTGATAGTAGGCAAATGGAAAATGAGAAATGTGACACTACAAGAACTACTATTTGCCGATGACATGGTTTTGATAGCCGAAACAGAAGAAACATTGCAACAATACCTAGAAATATACCAAAAAGAACTGAGAAATATAACCATGGAAATAAATATGGAAAAAGCAAAACCATGATAATGTCTACGAAAGAAAGAAAACACAGAAGTAATATACAGGGGCAAGTACTAGAGCGAGTCACAAACTACAACTACTTAGGCACAATCATATAAGAAACCGGAAAAATCAACAAGGAGATAAACCAACAAATTTTGAAAAGTTGGAAGGCTGTACAATTCCCAAGGACCACATTTTTGCTCAAGAAAGAGATACCAAAGGAATTAAGTCAGACCATCTATAGTATACGGCAGCGAATCCTGGACTCTAACAACAAACAACAAAAGTGAAATAGTAGCTACAGATACGAGATTTCTAAGACAAGTAGAAGGGACAGAATAATATATGAAACTAATATCAGAACTAAATATAAAACTGATAGGCTCAGTCATTGGCGAAAGGCAATTGAGTTGGTTGGGGCACATACCTAGGATGAGCGAAGAAAGAATATCAAAAGTAATTTACAAAACTAGAGCGCAGGGAAATAATAAAATAGAACGACCAAGACTGAGATAGACGGATCAAGTGAGACAGGAAGCAGAAATACGAGGAATTCAGTCGAGTGAGGCAAGACGATTAGCACAGAATGGAAATCTTTGGAAAGAGAAGATACCTAAAGTGCTATAAGACAATGCCTTACATTGTACTATATTGCATTTTATTGATGTCCTACACCTAACGGTACATTGGACTTACTGATTAAATAGATAATAAATAAAAGTGAGACGCAAAACACACTATACATGAAAGTCATGTACCTGAAGCTTAGATCCCACACAAAATGCAGCTGAATATTATTCTCAAAACAATAAGTAACGAAGTCTGTTTGTGTAGATAATATAAATTGGAGAAAAAATTTATTAATTTGGAGGAGTTACTTAACTTAAGAAAGGTCTCAAATTTAAGGATGTCTTATTGATTTGAACACATAATTTCTCAAGTTAGGCGTTATTTTAAGTGAAAGACCAAAATATTTCCTTTTTTGTGTATTACTTACAATAACAAATTATAATGTACAGTACATAAATAAATTCCTGTAACAAATTTCCTCTTCTTGGGAGGGAAATCAAAATAATGTAACCTTTTAGGGGCTTAATGTGTGTGTTCGTTATGTTTAGTTTAGGAAGACTGCCTGACTGCAGAGCATGCCTACCACCTACTACTAACTTTCTGGCCAAAGCAGTAGGATGTAACCCAATTGTTTGACCCCCTCTAAATTTTCTCCTTGCATAATAGGAGTTGTCGCACTTGAATATGAACCAAAATTGTGGAATGCTGAAACTAGCATCGATTCAGTTTTAATATTTGATATTTAAAAAAAAATCCACATAATGCATAGTAATACACTTGAGCATCTAACTGTAAATGATTAATGATATTGCTAAAAAATTAATGGAATTTGTTTTCTAATTTTTTTATATTAGCATCGATTTCATGTGTATCTATTGTATTTAAATTAGTATTTACGTCCTCTTTTCTGATGCTTGAGAGCAAATTAATACATAAATAGACCATTCTGAACAAAGTTTCGTTATTTTGGAAAAAGTTGTACCACCCTTCGATATTATTTCTTTCACCAGTCGTAATCAATGGAAGACTCTATTGTTGCAGAATCAATTGTAGAAATTAAAATATTGAAACTTAGATTGAATTCAGTTACCACTGCACACTGGAGTTTACAGGGTGCATCTTGACAACCAACAGGACATGTACAAATTTCTAGTTTATGGTTTACGACGTATTCATTCAGGCCACCTTTTGCTTGGTAAAGATGTTCTGCAATGAATTCACAAATTAAATTGATGTTTTCTTTTTATTTATATGGTATTTTGTTTCCCCTCATACCTATTGTTAACAACATCTGATAACTCTCTAATATAATATTACTCATAATTTGAACTTAAGAAATCAAATAACTCAACAGAGAACGCTTTTGTGCGATTAAGAATTTATCTTTAATACTTTAATAACAATTGGAAAGGCTGCCTCAACATAATTATTGGTATTATTACCTCTTGTCATCAGATCCTTACAATAACAAATAGGTACCCCATTCTTTTGCTCTACATTTATACGATTTAAAATAGTAAATAGAAGAGCCGGTGCGTTTTCTGCACTAGTACGACTATGGAATATTTCCTAATTTATGAATGCAACTACATTTACACTTAAATGTGAACTTGACATTTGATTTTTAAGTGAGTTATAGTTGCATTTATAAATTTGGAACTATTCCGTAGCCATACTAGATGGAAATAATTTTTGATCATACTATAGATATTCAGAATAAAAATAAAATAAATTAAAAGTTTTGTTATGCCAGTTGGCGGATAAATTAGGTTAGGGTTCCGCCTTTTTAAAGTCCTTGAAATTCTACAGGGCAGTCAGAACATAGCCATTTAAAAATCTAGTGGAAACTAAATTACGTGATGCAGATAGGAAAGCCGTGATGGTGGCGCCTCCGTATTAGCCAAGAACTTTACCGGAAACTCAAAACACAATATTTACTTCCTACTTGGAAGGACCATAAGGTTTTTTGTGCAAAGCCACTAATCTAGGTTAGCTTCAGTTTAAGATTTGTGTGTAGGTACTTAGTACAACAATGCCTGTGTAATGTAAAAAATGTGTAAGACTGTAAAAAGAGGTTAATTTGTGTATGTAAAGTAGGGTTTCCAGACGTCCCGTATCTCCTGGGACGTCCCGTATTTTTAGTTAATAAATAATTGTCCCGTATTTTAACACTAAGTGATCAAAAATTAAAATTTTTAGTCTTCTCCTTTCCATTTGCTCTTTCTTCCATTCCGAATTTCTTTGCGACAAATTCTGTCCATATTTCTAGAATGCTTTTATATCCGATTTTACTTCATTGTTTTTGTTTCTTTTTCCTTTTGTTATTTTCTTTTTGTTTCCCTTCATACTTCTTACAGCATTCCAAAATTTCCTGTTATTTTCTTGATATGTTTGTTCGAGTTCTTTACCGAAGTCTTCCCAGCTTTGCTTCTCATACTACTTCCTTTGCTATATTCCTTTTACTTATGTATTTTTGTCTGTCTACTTCTTGTTTTGTCTCTATAACTTTTCCATGCCATTTTTTCTTTTTGATCGATTTTCTCACTTTTTCATTCCACCATACCGTTTTCTTTTTCTGGTTTTTAAGTATTTTTATTTTACAGGTTTCCTTTGCTATTCTATGTATTGTTTTGCTAAAAGTCTTCCACCGCGTTGCGGAGAGTATACAGGGTGTTCCAAAAAGAATGGGACACCGATTAGTCATAGATTCCTTACGTCATAATAAATCAATTAAACCCAATATACCTTAGTACAAAGTCCCTTCAGTAAGAAGTTGTAAGGCCTTGAAGTTCAATTTTTTATTTTTATTTTTTTTTTGTTAATTTTCACAAATGTAGAAATATCGATTTGAATTTTGGTATATGTACTTAGTATTATGTACTGCACTAATAAGAAAAAATTCATAAATTAGACTCGACTGTAAGAGGCACTTTACCTATCTTTCAAAATTTTTTTAGCTCTAACTTTGTTATCTGTAACTTTTTTTGAAGTTTTAGGTTATTATCTGAAAACGAATTAAAAAGCACAAAAATAATGTACTCTTAGTTCTTACGCCTAAAAGCAACCGTTTACCTTAAAATGCCCATCAAAGGTTTTTGGTTGTCATTAAAACGTGCAATTATCAAGTAGCCATGATCACAAAAACAATGGGTAATGATTGTAATCTAGTAAACAACATCAAGAAATGAATTAATGATGTTGGTGACATCAGTTTTTTTGTCTTTTGCGCTTACGAAAATGCTGCGACATAACGAACCTTGCAGCATTGGAGAATTCGTTATGTAGCGGCATTTCCTTAAACATAAAAGAACAAATTCTTATGTCACTAATGTCATTAATTGATTTATCATTGTTCTTTACTAGATGACCTTTGTTTTTGTGATCATGGCTGCTTGATAATTACACGTCTTAATGACAACCAAAAACCTTTGGTGGGCATTTTAAGGTAAACGGTTGATTTTAGGCGTAAGAACTAAGAGTACATTATTTTTGTGCTTTTTAATTCGTTTTCAGATAATAACCTAACATTTCAAAAAAAGTTACAGATAACGAAGTTAGAGCTAACAAAAGTTTTGAAAGATGGGTAAAGTGCCTCTTACAGTCGAGTCTAATTTATGTTTTATTTATTAGTGCAGTACATAATAGTAAGTACGTATACCAAGATTCAAATCGATATCTCTATATTTATGGAAATTAACAAAAATAAAAAATTGAACTTCAAGGCCCTAACTTCTTACTGAAGGGACTTTGTACTAAAAGGTATATTGGGTTTAATTGATTTATTATCACGTAAGGAATCCATGACTAATCGGTGTCCCATTCGTTTTGGGACACCCTGTATATCCCTCCCTTTGGACTGTACACCCTCGGTTCCTCTTTGACAATCAATTGTTTAAGATGAGATGTGTTACACGTAAAGCTTGACTGGGCTCTATAGATTAAACTGATTGCTGATATGCAGAGTGAAATGAAAACAATAAAAAAGATGCTGGCTGAAAGCACACAGTTAAGAAATGCGGAAACTGCCCTACAGTCGGACGGTGAGCAGATTATCATGGAAGTTGCTGAAAGAACACGAAGGGCACAAAACATTATTATTTTCAATCTAGAAGAATTTGAATCCATGAACTTGAAAGCCAAAATTGATCATGATATCTCTAAAGTTAATGAAGCAATTTTAGAAGCGACTGGAAAAACCATTTCAGATATTAAGACTTTTCGCGTAGGCAAAAGAACAGACCCAAATAAAAATAGGCCACTAAAGGTTATATTAGACTCCCCTCAAAGTGCTCTCTCGGTTTTGAGGAATAAAACTAAGCTTAGAAATAACAACATCAAAAGAAACTAGGATCAAACACCAATGCAACTGAAACAAATAAGGGACCTTTGTGAAAAACTAAATGTCGAATTGATCAACGGGAAAATAATCTCACAATTAAATACATAAGAGGAGCGCCAAAAATTGTAACAAACAACGATTAACACCTAAAGAAAAAGCCTTAGTAGATATTCTCATATTATATACAAACCTAGCTTCCCTCATGGCATGATTCTTGGAGGATGATGTTGGACCTGACACACACTAGACGACTTATGTTAAAGCGGATCACTTTGTTCTGTATTTCGACAGCATAGGTTGCTTACAACTTCCACCAGAATTAGTGAAATATTTTGACACTGATGGTAGCAATAACACAATTATGTATAATTCTAATAGATATCAGCGGCTCGTCATACACATGTGGACATTTATATTTCAAATTCTTTTATAACTTTGCGAAACCCCTTTTGTTATCAGTTTAAGTGTTGCGTTTCATCATGTCTAGTATATTCACTCTTATGGGTGATTTATCCACCCTCACTGGGAATTTTGATTCCCCTATATTATTCTTAGATGACGGTAGCAAATATGTCTTGGGATTGTTAAGTTTCAAAATGCACAATACAATTGCCAACGTTAGACCCCTCAACATTGAGTTTCATCTTGTTAGACAACTTACTATTACTATACCTGAGGGTGCATATGAACTTACAGACATTGCCGAGATTTTGCATTACCAACTCGATTTCAATGGAGGTGCTAAACATAAACAGGAGCTGCTATGCGGAAACAACAGCACCTTGAAAACCCAAATAAAATTCATCTTTCCAGTTGACTTTAGGAGCGACAATACTATTCGAGACATGTTAGGATTTGACAGCAAAGTTTATGCAACATCTTTGTCGGTACCTATAAAAATGTTAAGCCTGGCCACATCATTCATCAATTCTTCCCCATAGTGCCCCCTAGATACAAAATAGTGAAAACACCTAACCCCATCAATGACCTACCGATCAGCACGAAAAAGATCACTAATCTAATTGTCAAAATACTGGACCAGTCAGATACCTCCGTCAGTTTTAGTAAGGAAATCGTCACAGTAACATTGCATTTAAAAAAATTATACTGGATTTTCGATTCAATTATTCTTCATATCATGCGCTGCCCTGTTCCTACAAATGGCGCCGTCCACAGCCTCGTAAAATCAGTTCAGTTCATTTCACCACGCAGTAAACAAAGGCAAACAAAGACTTTTTGCGGTCCTTGGGTTTTACAGTAGTGCCATGAGTATTCTAAATATTGGGGAACAAGTCCTCGTCAACAACTTCATTGTTAGCAATCAGTTGCACACACACCAACCGTCTTGACTATAACAATAAAATTTGAATTTCAATTCCCGAAGATATGTCAACTCTACCAGGTTTGGACTGTCTGTGCATAGAGGGAAAATTACTGAAAGAAAACACTGAAGTTACGATGGCTAAATTCCGTAACGATGGGTTAGTTCACTTGTTTAGCAAAATCCGATATGAAATCAATAGTGTTTGTGCCGATTCTGCTAGGCTTTGCCAAGTATTATGGATAAGTCATACTTAACATCAGACAAGAACTTGTATTAATTCGCAGCAAGGTTCCTCATATTATTGCAGGTCTCGCCCAAGAATTATCACTAACCAAATACATCAACAAAAGTACTGACACACAAGTAGTATTCTGCAGCTGGCAACTTCACATCTTCATCATCATCATAAACAGCATTATAAGTATATTCCATCACTGGACATACGCCTCCCCAGTTTGTGCTGTTAGCGGTTGTTCTCATACACTGAGTTCCGGCTATTTTGGTGATATCATCCTTCCATCTCGTTCTAGGCCTGCCTCGATCTCTTCTACCTATTCTTGGCCTCCACTCAGTCACCTTCTTACTCCATCGATAGTATTCCCTTCTCATAACGTGTCCTGCCATTTGCCACTTTAAACTTTATATCATACCAGGTGTTAATGCCGTGACTCAGCATTCCCAAGCAATTGCGTCAAGCACCAAATTGCAGACCTCAACCACGTCATGGTAGGATTTCAAACGGACCGTTCGGGACTAGTTCGTAAGGACGACAGCCATTTTGACAAAATAAATCTTATAAATTTCCGAGTTTATCTGAACATTCAACGATTTCTGTACTATATTTTAAATATTGATTATGCACATAATCATTAAGTAACACTATACGACATGTATTCCAAGTTTCAATCATTACATTATAACAAAATCAGTTTTTTTACATTTTTTTATATTAATTTGTATTATTTTATTCTAATATATAGGGGATTGTAAGCAAATTAACAGAGCCCTTATATGTCGACATAAAAAGATGGAATTAAAGTATAAAAACAATTAAATTTGAAACAATTTCAATTTTTAATGTTGAATGTGTTTACTAAATTTTGTATTTGACCGTATCTTGTAATTCTTAAGAGTTGTTTATTTGGCAGTTTGGTCCTAAATGGACAATATTTTCCAATATTAAATTGTTCAGTCTTAGCCCGACTATATTCACTAATGCAATACGCAAGAAATTGTGAAACAAAAAAAAATATATATTTAGAAGAATGCATTACTAATCGTTTTAATGAAAATTAGATACTGATTTCTTTTTGTAGTATATATTTCTTTTGTTGTGGTGCTTTTCTTCTACAATACAAGTTTTTTTTTGTTGGTTCTCAGATAATTTAAATTCAATTATTAAGTTGTGTACTAGTGGTGACTCGTTTTTGGAGTTGCGGTCTTCCGTTCGATCTGTGGGATGCCCTTTATCATGTAAATAACTAAATAAATAAATAAAGATAGTTTGATTTGACTATATGTATATTATTTTTATTGAGTTTTTGTGATTCTGTACATTAAATGTTGGATTTCACACTGCAAATCTTTTTTTTTTTCGAAAAACAACTTTTTTTCTGTAGATACAGGGTAATCTGATTAGAGATAATTTAAAATGTATGTAGCTCCGGATTTTAGAGATATTTAGGGATAATATCATTATCATTATGTGCACAAAAGACAGGAGTTTTACATGATCTAGTTGGTTGAGCCAGTGCATGCCTAAGATAGTGAAAAAAATCAACAAAATGGTACCTATAATCTAACAGCGTGAGTGGTGAATTTGTTGGTATTAACAATTTCAAGGTGTTACGTGTGCTCGAAGAGAGTTCAGACGTGTACTTGGTATCAGAAAAGCAACTAAGTACGATGACATTTTTTGATGGTACCAAACGTTTAAGGAAAACAACAGCATTCAAGCATCAAAAATGTAAAACTCTTGTCATTGTGCATATAATAATACTATCTTTGAATACTTCTGAAACCCAAAACTACATACATTTTAATTTTAAGTTAGGGAGCAGTCGAGTTTCCCCATGTATTTTGATTTTTGTCATTTCTGTTAGGTGGAGAGGCTTATGAAGCTTTTAATTTAATTAAGAAATTTAACAGGGAAGCAATTCTGCTTCTTTTATCACCCATTTTTCCCGAGGTAATTAACTTTTTCATGCCATTTTGTTTAACAACATGACCAAAGAACTCAATTGTTTGTCTCTGAATTGAGCAGTTATTTTCATTCAGTATCACTTGGAAGCACTTGTATGTGCAGTTCAAGGAATTCTCAACATCTTCCTGTACTGTATAGCACTATATTGTACCGCTACTTTTTCTTGTCCATTGTGTTGCTGCACCAATAATGTCCTGCTGCCTCTTTAGTTCATCAGACCATCTTGATAATGGTGTCCTCTTTTTCAATCTGTGTTCCTGGTTATCTACATTGTGATCTTCGTCCACGTGTTGTTTGAAATTCTTTTTTGGTTGCCTGTCTAATTCCACTTTAGACTTCTACATTTACTAACTAGCAGTTTCTTTAATTGGTACTTTTAAATATTTATTTCGATTCTCAAAACTTTTTCCATCGGAATTGTATGTGCATGTGCATATGCAGTACCAGAGATTATCTGATTACAGTTTTTGTTAGACCGGTCTCAAACACATTGCGAATATTCCTGAATAAGGGCATTTGCGAATAGTGCAGGATTGGATACTCGTTCATTGTGCTGCAGTGATGTAATAAAAGTAACTATTCTGTACACAAGTACTCGTTACCCAACAAGATCCGAAGTAACAGATATAAACTTGCAAAAGAATTCGTTACATTTTGAAAACAGTTATTATAGTCATTGAGTAAACAAGTATTTGTTCACTCAATGCTGCAGTTTAACCATAGAGTATTTAGTTTAACCTTGCTTTTTATTTCTTCGCCATCTTACGATTCGAAGCTTAAGTTTGAGATTGTGTTTAAAATTAGAATGCTGTTTGAAAAAGTAGGGGTTTTATGAAAATATTTTTATGCCATAGGCACATTCAAACAGCGATTGGCGTTCTTAGATAGGACTTTATTAATGCTCTAAAATGAAATAGGTAATTTCCCGAAGAAATGCTTAATATGCGTTAACATATAAACAAGACTTCTGAGATTTTTTTTCATAGTAGTTTTACGAAAAAAATTATTAGGTAGCACTTTTTAATACCGTGAAATAAAATAGGTAATTTCCCGAATAAAATATTAATAACAGATGTTAAAAAACGTGATCAGGTAGGTTGCTACCACCTGTTCTTTCATAAGGTTACTTAAAAAACAAAATAAAAGCAGGCCTCTTAACCAGGTTGTTTTAACACCTCTTTCATATATTAATTGCGTAACAAATGCAACTCCTGATGTTACATGTGCATAAGTCATGAGTGCAATGCTCAATTCTGAGAAATAAAGAAGTAAGCGTTCAGTTTTGTTTGTTTACGTCCCACTCTATCTGAAACCAACGGATATTCTAGCTGAACTTTCAGGTACTCTATCCAAACTGGTTGCGACACGCGTAGGCTTTAGAATAAACGAGTACTTGATAACGAATACAAAGTAACGGATACTACAACGAAAAGTAACCAATAGTTACATGTACCTACCGACAAGTAACGAAAGTTGACATCACTATTGTGCTCATACTTGCAAGTATTCCCACATCACTTGCCAATATTCTTTAATTTACTCCTATTGAAATCACCAAAAATAGCAAAAGTATGCAAGAGATTTGTAAGAGCTCAGCATTTGAAACTGAATACAGTTGTATAGAATCAAACTCGGGAATGCTTTCGATATGCTTGATATTGGCTTAGTATAATACATAATTAAATAGAGTTAAGACAAATATTATTTCATATTCTTGCTTTGTTTTTTATTATGTTGTCACTATGGTATCCTATGCTTATTTTATTGTTACTGCCTGACGGATCACAACACTACTAGAGGGGTTTGTATTGTAGATTATGCTTTAAAAATGTACTTGTATTTATTGAATTTATATACTTGACGATCCTTAGATTTACACAGAATATTTTGCATTAAAATCATATTTCATTAAGACTTGTAATTAACTGCATAGTATATTAACATAAATTTGCAAAGTAAAATAATACATGTGCACATTAAAAATTATAGGTATTTAATATACAGTGTGTGGGACCAAAGCTGCCCTGGTCAAACGGTTTGAGATATGCGTTTCATATTTGGTGTATGTAATTTGATCTTATTTTGCATATTCTGAAGTAAAAAATTGTTTTTTCATATAGGTTTTAAGTGCAGTCATCATACTGAATATTTTTAAATAGCAACCTAGGCTATGTCATACCTCAACAGAAAGCTTATTTTTTTCTCTTTTCAGAAATATTACATATGTATAGAGGTGCATAAGAAAATAACGCAGATAAATACAAAAAAAATTGAGGCATGCTTAATTTGTCGCAGAACATTTAGTGAAATCTAGTAACCATTGCATTAACAAAACGTCATAAATAAACAAAACACAAACAAAAACAAGTAGTAAGAGCTTAATAGGTGACAAAATAAACATCACACATTGTTAATTCTTCCTGTAGTTGTATTCCCTCTCAAATAATCTTAAAAATTCTGCAATATGGATCGTTTATCAGAAGGAGAACGGATAGAGATTCTCATGATGATTGGTTATGCTGACAGAAGACAAAAACACGATGAGGTATGTCATTTTTTAATACGGCACATCCCGATCGGAATCCAATTCGTAGATCTACAGTAAGTGGACTTTAGAAAGATTTATTGAAAGTGGAAGCGTAAAAGATTGTCTTACATCTGGTAGACCAAGATCTGTCATAAATGAAGAGAATTCCCTTGAGGTAGTACCGGATGCGGTTAATCAACCTCAAACGTCTATACAGCAACTTACCTTAAACCACAATATGAGTAGACGTTCCATTCAAACAATTTTAAAAAGAAATCAGGTTTACTCTTACAAAATACATTTAGTACAGAAATTGACAAAAAACGATTTCGACAGAAGGCTCGAGCTTTGTGAGTGGGCAATGGAAGTTATTTCTGGAAATGACAATTTTGCCAATTCAGTTGTAGCCTCAGATGAAGCTACTTTTCCTTTAAATAGATCTGTAGACAGGCACAACTGTAGATACTGGTCTGACACTAACCCCTATTAGATGGAAAAATTTCACATCCAGCAACTCCAGAAACTTAACGTATGAGCTGGTATTGTTGGTCATAACATTATTGGACCATTTTTCATTGAAGATAACCTTACGTCGGAAAGAGATCTTCAAATGCTGCAAGAAAATATTATTCCTCAAATTATAGAACTCTTTCCAAATCATTAACGAAAACAGCTGGTTCTAGCAGGATGGTGCACCTTCCCACCATGGACTTGCAGTGCGCAATTATTTAAGCAACATTTTTTATCGGCATTGGATCGAGCGAGGAGAAACCATGAAGTGCCCTCTCGGTCACCAAATTTGTCTCCTTCAGATTTTTTTGTGGGACCATTTAAAAAGTCGTTTAGAAGAATTGAAAAATCGTGTTCGTGCTGAAATGGCTTCTATTTCTCGCAATTCTTTGCGCGACTCTCTAGACAATTTATTTTAAAAAGCGCATTAATTATTGTCAAGAAGCAAATGAGCAGCGATTTGAACATCTCTCTTAACTAATGTTAATTAATAATGTTGCTGTTTTATTTGTATTTAAGAATAGTTGTTTGTTATCCTAAATTTTTATTATTGTTTGTGTTTTGTTTATTTATGACGTTTTGTTAATGCAATGGTTACTAGATTTCACTAAATGTGCAGCGACGAATTAAGCATGCCTCAAATGTTTTTTCTATTATTATCTGCGTTATTTTCTTATGTACCCCTATACATGTGTAATATTTCTGAAAAGAGAAAAAAGTAAGCTTTCTATTAATGTATCACATAGCCTAGGTTGCTATTTAAAAAAAATTAATATGGCGACCGCACTTAAAAACTATTTGAAAAACATTTTATTTACTTCAGAATATGCAAAATAACCCCAAATTAACATATACCAAATATGAAACGCATATCTCAAACCGCTTGACCAGGGTAGCTTTGGTCCCGTACATAATAGCGACGCTGCAGCTCTCTGTATAGATGCAGACTAAAATATTATACTTTCATCAGGTGTTTTAATTGTTTTGCCCAATAAAAATTATAGATTACAAGTACTTAATACATTATGTGCGCTGTAAAATATTAACCACTGATTAGATATTTAAATTTCTATTGTTCAGAGTAAATAATTGTGTTTCAGTAAATTTTTAAATTTCCCGCCTATTTGTAGGAAATACTTTGTTGACGACCGGCCGCACATGTGTACTTCCTGCACGTACATAAATCTCAGAAAGCCATTTCGTTAATAGCAGTTGTGATACAATGTGCGTTTGTGTTCCTCCGTAGATCACAGAAGCCAGCTAAATTTGTGAAATAATTCCACAAAAACGTTTTAAAAAATTAAAAACATTACATAAAACCCCAAAAAATTCGTAAAATAGCATAAAATCGTAACGTAATTAATTATAGAAAGTTTGATTCATATGTTTTTACGATTTGACTTACGCCAAAAGCATCTTGTTTATGATTTTATCGTGTAAGCAAACTAAATCTGTGACAATGAATCCAGGAGCATTCAATTACCCGATCGCGCCTTTGTACGTGGGAGACTTGGACTCCGATGTAACGGAAGCGATGCTATGGGAGAAGTTTTCCACAGCGGGGCCCCTCTTGTCTGTCCGCGTCTGCAGAGACATGATCACCCGCCGTTCACTGGGCTATGCTTATGTCAACTTCCAACACCCAGCCGATGGTAAGTAGTCTGATATTTATTAAACATTGTGAGTTTCGTCAAAAAATTACAGTATGTAGCTGTAACCAATCGTTTTCACTGTAGCCGAAAGTGCTTTGGATACGATGAACTTCGACTTGATCAAGGGACGTCCTATCCGAATCATGTGGTCCCGGCGAGATCCATCCCTGCGCAAATCTGGAGTTGGAAATGTGTTCATCAAGAATTTGGACAAGAGCATTGACAACAAGGCCATGTACGATACATTCTCTGCCTTTGGCAACATTCTAAGCTGCAAGGTGGCCACAGACGAGAACGGTGTCAGCAAATGCTATGGGTTTGTGCACTTCGAAACTGAGGAAGCCGCGAATAAGTCCATTGAAAAGGTTAATGGCATGTTCTTGAACGGGGAAAAAGTGTATGTGGGCCGCTTTATTCCACACAAAGAGCGCGAGAAGACAAAGTCATTTACTAACCTGTACGTCAAGAATTTTAGAGAAGACATGACAGAAGATCAGTTGCGAAATATGTTCAAAAAATTTGGACGAATTAAGAGCTTGAAAATAATGAGAAAAAAAGATGGCACGTCAAGTGGCTTTGGTTTCGTTGCCTTCCAGGACCCGAATTGTGCTGAAGCTGCCATAGCAGAGCTGAACGGTATGTACAATTTTATCTAGTTTCCTGTTTTGCTAAGACATATTCCTGTAGTTCACTTTGTTCCACAATTTTAATGTTTTACCGCAAACAGGTAGCCTACTGCAACCAAAATGCATCCAGAAAATTAAATAATTATAGTAGATCTGGTTTTATTGAGAAAAGTTATTATAAAGAATTGCTCAGAATTACAAAAATAGTCAAAATTATAATTTTTATTAAAATATTCTTCATTCTTCACTGACTAAACGCACTATTTATACTTTTTCTGATGTGGTTAAGTGTAGTCCACATCATTAACTTGTTATTTAAATTTACAGGATGTTTAATTGACAGATTGTAAAAGTTATTGGTAATTCCGAACTTTATATCTGAATTTTAATGTTAATGTTCAAATATATTTTTTTATAATTTTTTTAAAAATGTTAGAAACAGCTCACTTACTTGCAATTTTAAGCTAATTAAATTGTAAAACTGCAAAACAATTGCAACATATTACATTCCTAAAACTGGTTTTAAATAACATACAAATTTTTATAAAGAGTAAACACTTATGTAAGATGCGTTTTTGAAAAGCTCTGTATAGTTGTGCACACATACAGGCGGATTACCTGCATGTTATACACAACCTTAGTAGGAAGAGAATTATTAAATAGTTCTTTCTTTTATATTTTTTTAAAATATGAGAGTCCAAAGTTCGATTATAAAAAGGGTCAGGACAGATTTAATGATATCAAAATAAATTCGCAAAACTGCAAGGGTTGTCCAAACCAAACTTTGAATTAAAAAGTATAAGACATATGTTAACTTAAACAGTTTTATAAAATTTCGATATCCCTAGAGATTACTTCAGAATTTGTGAAAACATTTCCACCTGTGCAGTTGACCGGGTGAAGCGTGACTATCATTGTATAGTATTAGAGCAACCGTGCCATATTTGATGCGCCACACCATGTGGTAGTTATACTGGCTTTTTAAACTAAGAAAATAATTAAAGGCTTGCGAGTTGGGCTTTATTATCCGTAACGGTCTGACAGAAATAAATATAAATCACACTTCCATGAGAGAAGATTAATTATTCAATTACTTATGCAAAATTAGCTATTACATACAGATTGCGGCAAGCCACTAGGACCATAGCAAAAGCAAGGAGAGTTTACATATAGAAGGAATTGTATTTAAAAAATTAAAAAATCGAATATATACCTTGTATTTATAATGATCCTAACGACCTAACGCTATCGTACATTGATTGTTCGTTTTTTAAACACCACAACAGCCACATGCATATTCTCCTTGCTTCTGCAATGGTCCTAGCAGCCTGCCGCAATCTGTATAGGCAACTTGGAGTTATTTTGAAAAAATCACCGGAAACATTTTTGATATCAAGACCAACACCTAACAGTACAAATGGTCTTCTGATTAAATAAAGCAATAAAGCATATGTATTTATTATAATCATTCTAAAAATTGAAAAGTCAAAGGACAGTTGTTGTTAGTGGCGACCATCTTTACTAAATTTTGATCTTTTTAAAAATATTCAACGTACGCAACCGGGTATTTGTTCGAAAATGCTTATCATTAAATCTGTCTGGACCTTAATTATTAATTTCTTTAATATTGCGTAGTATGTAACCAAGCACAAATAGAAATTATTGATCTCGTCTCCAAATGTTTTCCTTTTACCATCAAAAATAATATATGAGCACCAAGATTTTAATCCTTAAATTAATTTATTTGATACCCAAAACATAAGTTTGGTTGCCTATTTATCAGTTGGAGCACTAAATAATTAATTATGCTACCAGAAATGTTATTTGAGCACTAAACTTTAGCATCAAAATAACATGATTCAGTCAGCATAATACAGTTTTAAGTAACATATTAAGGTTGTAATATAGTTGAACTCCAATGCCATTCCTCTGGCAGAGCAACAATAGTTTAAAGAGTGACCGATTTATACAAAACTGGTTCGACGTTTATTAAAGTTTCTATCTTACGTAGGCCTGCTAAAACCTCTTAAAACTGTCCATGGGATAGAGGTTGTATTGTACTGGTATAATTTATGGCACCGTCTGAGCCTGTCGAATTATAGTGTTCTGTAGTGATTGTTAAAATTTTTTCCTCATACTTTTGTATTACAAGATCTTATAATTATGTACCTATCGATTCAGTATGTTTTTTAATAAAAATACAGAGTGGTCCTGAAATAGTTGGTCAAAATCAGGGATTAGATCGGTGTCATCATAGGGATGAAAAAAGTTCTTATGAAAATAGATCAGGCAGTGCGTTTTAAAAGAGGTAGAGCCATAATAGAGGAAAGCAAAAAAACTGGTTTTTATTTAATTGAAACTACCACAAAAAGGCAAATTTGTTTTAAGTTTGGCAAATGTAAGTAACTTTTTACATTCAATGCATTGGTGTTGAAATAAAATTAATGTATGATTCATAAAGGGTAGCTTTTGTAAAGGGTGTGGGATGTTTTTTATGATGATTGAAGTTTATCATCGGCACTAGTCACGTATTTGAAAATTTTGGCTTTTCGATATAAAAAAGGTACTCTTCTTCTAAATCGTTAGGACCAATATTTTTTGAGAAAATCGAAACTAAATATTGTGCTCTATTTATTCTAGAAAACGACAAAGTCTGTATTTAGCGATGCATATTATGTATATAAAATTTTTGCGGCGACAACTTTAAGCGTTGATGGCAGATATTGGTAAATCTAATATAATTAAGAAAACAGAAACCTATGCATCAAGTGTGTTTTTTATTGGCATTTTCTACAAGGAATAGAAAGGGCCATATATTATAATTAAGCGAACCCTGCTTAATTGAGGTAGATTAACATTAATCCATAAAGTTATCTTTAAAGTGAAAAACTGTATAACAAAATACCGGCTAGAAAAAGGGCTAAAAGGTCAGTGGTAGTATTTCATTTTCTCCCACTAGGTGGAGAATTGAAGCAGAGTGGAGAAAGTATATTCTGCTTTCACATGAATGAAAATAAGGTAAAAATCCCCCAGAAGAGCAATTCCAAAAAAGAAAACCTGGACATAGACTATACTAACACTCTATGAGAAAGAAAGTAAGAAATTCGAAGAAAGGATTATCATCATCATCATCATCAAACCTTGCAATCCATAGGATTATGGCTTCTTCTCCTTGGGTGGAGAAAATGTAAAATCCATTTTCTGAGGTGGATCACTCCTCTACTGTTTCCATTATAAACCTTTATGTGTCCTGGCCTTCTTGACTATTTCCTTCCATTTTTTCCTGCCTCTACATACATTTTCAATCTTCTACCTTCATCACTTTTAAATCTTCTTCGAAGTTGTCTTGCCATCTTATTCTTGGCCTCCCTCTTCACCGTTGTTGAAATGGTTTCCAATATGTTACTCTTTTTATTATATCCGTTGGTGTCCTTTTCATGATGTGCCCTAACTATTTTAGACGTTGTGCTTTTATGTGTCTTAATATATTTTCTCCTTCTAATATTTCTTCTATCTCCTGATTTGTCTTTGCCCTTCATTCTTCCTCTTCTGTCACCTTTGGTCGTAGTATTGCCCTTACTATCTTTCTCTCTAATTTTTTCAGTTGATCTTTCTCCAGTTAAGCTAGCGCAATGGTCTCTGGTGCATAGGTGATTGGTAGTCTTATCAATGTCTTTGTAAATTGTTATTTTTGTTGCTTTAGTTAGGTTTTTGTTTTTTAGCAGTGGTTTGTTAATACTGTAAGATTTGATTCCTTTCTGGATCCTCTCCTTTACTCTTTCCGTTTCCTATTAGTACTCCTAGATAATTGAATGATGTAACAATTTTCGAAGGTGTGATTGTATATTTTTAAAGGTATATCTGTGGTATTATTCCTTCCGTAGTTCACGTATTTTGTTTTTTGCTCATTTATCAGTAGGCCTGGCTTTATTGCTTCTTTGTATTGCACCTATTAAATCTTCTTTTGCCTTAGCTACTATTGCTAAGTCATCTGCGTATGCTATAGTTTGAAATTGATCTGTTATAATATTTTTGTTTAGTTTTGCTGTGTGAATAATGATTTCTAGTGCCAAGTTGAAGAGCGTTGGGGATAGGGCGTGTCTCTGTATTACTCTTAAATTTACGTCAAACTCTTCCATTTTTGTAGGTACCTTGAAACTGTAGTTTTGCTTTTTTATCTTTGAGACGTATTTCTACTAGTTGTATTATTTTTAAAGGTATTCCCAAAAGTTTCAGTTCTTGTATCAGTATATTGCGTTAACCGTGCATATGCCAGGCCTAAATCCATTCTGGTAGTCGCCCAATATTTTTTCTGTGTGCGTTTTCAGTTTTTTATTGAGTAGGGTAAAGAACAGTTTATACGTTGTGTTCAGGAGTGTTATGGTCCTATAGTTTGCACATTCTTCTTTGTCAGCTTTTTTGTGTATAGGTTGTACTATCCCAATACTCCAATCTGCTGGCAATTCGTTTTGTTTCCATATTTGCTCAATTAATGTGTGCATTTTTTTTGTGTAATGGTTGTCCACCGTAATTTAGTAGTTCAATTCAAAGAAAGGATAGACAATACAAAAATAGCTCAGTGACAGAAGACGATGTATTGAATACAACTCTCAGAAATATAACGAAGACAACATGGCACCAAATGAGTTAAAAAAAACTAGAAAAAGATGAAAACCGGAAGAAAATAAAGATGACGAAAGGCAATAGAATATATGATAAAAAGAAAAAACGTAAAAAAGAGAAAGAAAATATGACAAGAATAGGAACATGAAACGTTCACACCATGCTAAAACTAGGAAAAATGCAAGAAATATCGAGGGAAATAAAGAGATACAGAATAGATATCCTAGCACTCCAGGCAGTAAGATGGCAAAATAAGAGAAATTGTAAAAAAAACTACACTACACTATACTATGCTGGAGAAAAAAAAGAAGCAGAAACGGGACAGGTTTTATGATCAACAAAAGAACCAGCGCCAATGCGATACACTTCAAAGCAATAAATGGAAGAATACCCTACCTAAGGATACAACATATACAAGTAAATATATCCATAATAGACTGCTATGCACCCACAAAAGAGGCAAGTGAAGAGGAAAAGTTAAATTCTACAACAAAGTAGAATCAACTTACGAAGATATACCTAAAAAATGGCATATTAATAATAATAGGGGATCTTACTGTATGAATTGGAAAAGAAGAATGTAACAGAGATGTAGCAGGGGAAGAAACTATCCACGAAACCAACAACGACAATGGAACGAGACTGTGCTATCTAGCCTCATCCACCGAAACTACACTATGAGCACAAAATTCAAGCATAAAAAAGAACATAAGATAACCTGGATGTGGCCCGGTGACAACCGAATGACAACCAAATGATCACATGCTAACATCAAGGAAATAGATATATATTATACAAGATTTAAGATCATACAGAGGCGCCAATGCTGACACAGTCCACATACCAGTAATTGCAACAATGAAAAAGAAAATACGGAAAAATATGAAACAAGATAAAAGAAGAAACTGGAATGTCAAACAATTAAACGCAGAAGAAATAGAGAGAATTTGATATATATATATATACAAGGTTGTACATTCCTTCACGGAATAGTAACCACCTCTTCATTGAGGCTCTCAGACGCATTTGTTTTTGTGGTGCGTCACTCCACTTTTCTTTTTTTTTTCTTCACATGTCCTTCTATAATTT
The DNA here is from genome assembly GCA_940337035.1 of Agriotes lineatus. Lineage (NCBI taxonomy): Eukaryota > Metazoa > Arthropoda > Insecta > Coleoptera > Elateridae > Agriotes > Agriotes lineatus. The sequence goes on along the minus strand of CALNHX010001806.1, from coordinate 176,471 downwards.
TTTGTTTTGCTTTGCCACCTCTGCTATTTTCTTCCACTTTTTCCTGTCCTGTATTTTTCTTCCCCAATCTGTAATTCCCATTATCTTTAGGTCTTTCTCAATTTGGTCGTTCCATCTGTTCTTCGGTCTTCCTTTTGGTCTGCTTGCATCTGGTTTCCAGTCTGTAATCTTCTTAACATCGCTGCTATCCTTCATCCTTTTTATGTGTCCATACCATTTCAGTCTTGACGCTTTTATTGTTCTTACTATATTTTCATTCTGAAGTATCTCTTCTATTTCAAAATTCATTAATCTTTGGTACTCCCCCTCTCTTATTTTCTTTGGACCATATATTTTTCTTATCATGTTTCTTTCGAAAATTTTTAGTTTTTCTTCTTCTCCACTTGTCATTGTTGTAGTTTCAGCAGCGTACGTGACTACTGGCCTGATTGCTGTCTTGTATATTTTCATTTTTGTTTCCCTTTTTATAGTTTTGCTTTGTATTATTTGTTTATATTTATGGTAAGCTCGATGTCCCGCCTGTATTCGCTGTGTTATTTCATCCTTTTTGTCATTTTTGTAATTGATATTTTTTCCAAGGTATCTGAAATTCTTCACCACCTCAAATATGTATTTATCGATTACTATTTGTTTCATTTCCTTGTCTTTACTTCTTCCCTGTATCTCCATAAATTTCGTCTTTTCTTCATTAATTAGTAATCCTCTCTTCTTGGCGTTTCCGATAAGTTGTAGTAGTGTCTCACCTAAACTTTTCTTATCTCTTGCTATAATTGCCACGTCGTCCGCGTATGCCACTACTTGTACTGCTTTATTCCTTATTGTTCCTGTTACGTCGCAGTCCTTTATAATTCCATCCATTGCTATATTGAAAATAGTTGCCGATAGTCCGTCTCCTTGTCTTACTCCCGTATTGGTCTTGAACTCCTTCGATATGCCTTCGTCCGTTATTATCGCTGCTTTCGTATTCTCCATTGTCATTTCCACTAGTTTTATTATTTTCTTTGGTATTTTCATTCCTTGCATGTCGATTTTTATTTGTTTTCTATTTAGACTATCGAACGCTTGTTTAAAGTCAACGAATAGTATTTGTGCTCGGATATCATGTTCGTAGCATTTTTCAATTATTTGGCTAAGGATCTGGATGGCATCTATTGTTGATCTTCCCTGTCGGAACCCATACTGGTATTCACCCATCCTGGCTTCTGTTACCTTCCTCATTCTTTTTTGTATTAAAGTCGTTAGTATCTTGTATACAGTATTCAGCAAAGTGATCCCTCTATAATTGGTACATTTCAATGGGTTTCCTTTCTTAAATATTGGTACTATTAAACCTTCATTCCATTCCAGAGGCATAGTTTCTGTTTCCCATATTTGTTCTATTAGTTTATGTATCGCCTTTAGTAATTCCTCTCCGCCGTGTTGTATCATTTCATTCATCATGTCATCTGGTCCCGCTGCTTTGCCACGCTTTAGCTTCTTTACAATTTCCTTCACTTCTTCTTCCGATGGTGCATCTTGTCGTTCTTCTGTGTTTTGCTGTATCTCCTCGTCAATTTCATCCATTTCTTGTTCCGGTTTTGCTAGCAGATTCTTAAAGTGTTCTATCCAATCTTTATTTTCTATTTTTGCCATGTTTGGTTTCCTGTTCTGTTTCCTGATGTATTGGTATAGTTTGGAGTTATTCTTGCTTTCACTCTCCATTTCCTCCATTATTTCTTCCACCCATTCATTCTTTTTCTTTTTCATTAGCCCATTTCCTTCTTTTCTTATTTCCTTATATCTTTCATAATCTGAATCTTTGCCTGTTTTTATCCATTTAAGCCTGGCTTTTTTCTTTTCCTGTATTATTTGGTCGCATTCCTCATCCCACCATTTGTTTTTATTTCCTCTCTTTTCTATTCCTACTACTTTTTCCGTGGCTTTAATTGTCGCATTCTTTATTCTTTTCCATTTGGTTTCTATTTCGTTGTCTTCTTCCATTTCTGTTAGTTGCTTTTTTATTTCTTCCTGGTATTTTTCTTTTTTCTCTTTAATACTATTTGTATCCCATTTTTTTCTCCCTGCCTGCTTCTTTGTTTGGTCTATTCCTCCTGTGTTGATCGTTGCTACTACCATTATGTGGTCCGTGTCTATGCTTGCCCCTCTGTATGATCTTACGTCGTGTATCATTTTTTCTCTCTTTTTTGATATTATATAATGGTCAATCTGGTTTCCTGTGGTTTTTCCCGGCAACATCCATGTAATTTTATGTTCATACTTGTGTTTAAATTTTGTGCTGACTATGTACATATTCATTTCTGTTGCCAGATTACATATCCTCATCCCGTTGTCATTTGTTTCCTCGTGCAGTGTATTCTTTCCTGCCACTTGCTCTATGTACTCCTCTTTTCCGATTTGTGCGTTTAGGTCTCCTAATATTATAACCGTCTCGTGTTTTGGGATTTCATCGCATGTTTTTCCTAATGTTTCATAGAACTTATTTTTATCTTCGTCCTCTGCGTCCTCCGTCGGTGCATACACATTTATTAATGCTAAGTTTGCTACTTTATTTTTAAGCCTCATGTACGATATTCTTCCATCTACTCTCTTGTATATGATCACCTTCCTTTTAAAGCTTTCACTGACCAGAAAACCCGTTCCTCTGTGTCCCTGTTTTTCTTCCCCTCCGTAGTATAGTGTATAATCCTCCTTATCTACTCTTCCTTCTCCCTTCCATCTGATTTCCTGTACTGCCATCACTTCTACTTTATATTCTTTCATTTGCTTTGCAATTTCCTCCATTTTTCCTACCGTCAACATCGTTTTTACATTCCAGGTCGCGATCCGTATTATTGTTTTCTTTTTATTTTTTGTGTTTTTCTTGTTTCCATTATATCTTAGCCTGTCCATTGCCATATTCTTTGCCGTTTCGTCCAACCCATTTTCATTACCTAGTAGTTTTTTGGATTCGTTCTCGTGATTTTTCTAAGCTGTTCATTATGACTTTCAGGAGACCTTTCTGATACTGTACGTTTCTGTCCCTCTTGTTTTTCTTTCTCCATATTTTCAAAATCTTCGCATTCGTATTTTACGCCATTAATTATAAGTTTATCACGTTTGAGTACTGCTCTTTGTCCCTTCTGTCTGGCTTCTTTCATAAGTGGTATAAGGTATTTCCTTCTATCCTGTACTATCTTTGTGTAATCTTCGTCTATCCAGATATTAGATCCTTTTAGGTTTTTGGTGTATCTATACATTTCCATTTTCTTCTCCCATGTTTTGAATTTAACAAGCATTGGTCTCTTCTTTCCTGTTCTAAATCCTCCTATTCTTCTAATCTCAGTCACCTCTTCGTCGCTAATTCGTCCCAACCCCATTTCCTCGAAAATTTCTTTCACTTTTTCTTTCCCTTCTTCTGTATTTTCCTTTTCCTTATCCTCTACTCCTTTGATTATTACATTATTTTTCCTTATTTCATTTTAAATTAATTCTATTCTTTCATCTTGTTGTTTAATTGTTTGTTTTAATTTTTTATTTTCTTCTTTCAAATCTCTTATTACTTCCGTATTTTTATCCATTTTCTCTTCTAAGCTTGATAATTTTTCCTGTATCTGAACAAACATTTCCTTTATTTCGTCCATACTTAATTTTTAGGCGTCTCAAACACCGTTATGTCTAAAACCTACTATGTTCACTTTTAGACCGGTAATTCAAGCTGGCCTATTCCTCAAATATGTGTAAAAATGTTCTTCGGTCGGTTTTCAAATTTTATTATTTATTATTATTCTGTATTCATGCAACCCACCAAACTAAATCCGGTATGGTGTGTTGCCTATCCTTCGGTCGTGGTGTTGGAGGTTACACACCTTGTCCTATCTTTGTTATCACTTTTAATGCATGCAAATTTCAACTTTATATTTATCTTTCCTTAACCTCAAACTTAGTAATTTAAATTGCTTTACTCACAGCTTTGTTGCTGCTCCCGTCTCTATTTCTTATTTCCCACTTTCGGCAGCCTCTTCTCCGTCAAGGCTTCACTTCCCTCCGCTTTTTCTTGACTCAATTAACCCAAATTGGACTTGAAAAACTTAGTACGAATTTGATATAGAAATAGGATATAAACTTGAGGAACAAGGAGAGGTTGATATAGAAACAAAATGAAACAATCTAAAAGCAATGATAGTAGAAACAACAGAAAAAATAATAGGACTCGAGAAAAATGGAAAACCAAAAGAGTCGTTTAATCGTGAATGCCTAAGCAAAAGCACAGAAAAAAATGCATATAAAACAGAAATGGTTACAAGTCGAACAGCAGAAGATAGTACCAAGTATTAAAAAAAAAATAGAGCAAGAAGATGCAAAACTCTTTACACAGAAAAAAAAAAAAAAAAAAAAAAAAAAGTCAAATTGGATCACCGAAAAGATGCAAGAGCTAGAAGAAAATAACAAAGACGACAGCAAACTTTTTGAATATATTAAACAGCAGCCTGGTAACAAGAGAACAGCGTCAAAAATTGGGGAAAAAAATTGGGTGACACACTTTACAAAACTATATAACAACAATGTAGACACAGAGAAACATGAAGAGATAAGAGATGACAGAGACGTCGAGCAAGTAGAACCTATCTATGAAGAGTTTACAAAAGTAGTAAAACCACTAAAATATAAAAAAGCCACAGAACCAGACGAAATCAGCTATGAACTAATAAAAAACTTAGGAGAGAAACTATTAAAAAGAATATACAACCTAATAACAATATCAAAAAAATGGACCAAACAAAATGCAGCAATTGCAGACTCATTTTAATACTAAACACGACATACAAGATATTAACAACACTAATCACAAACAGATTAACCAAATACATGGAGAAGTCAGAACAGTATCAGCGGGAGTTCAGAGTGTGTAAATAAAATATCGATGCAATACATACTCTAACACAAATAATAGAAAAAGGATACGAATACAACATAGAACAATACATAATATTATAGACTTCAAACACGCCTTTGATAGTGTGGATAGATGCCAACTCATAAAAGAAATCTTGTGTAACTTTACGTAATATTACTTAAATTACCAGTAATATTACCTTCATGATATTACCACTTACATGCTATACGTACACATTTTGTAAGTATTATGTATGAAATAAATTGATATTGATATAAATAATGTTTAGTGATCATTAATTATTTGGTTTTTGATTAGTTTTGTTAACCCTTAAACTACGACGCGGGGTCACTCCGCGACCCCAGAAATGGTTTTTGTTCAATATCTTTCCAAACAATTTTTTTCAATATCGGCCTTTTAGCTACTTGAGTTTTATTCAATTACACATATGACGTGTTTTTTTAAATAAATATCTGCATACATTTCTTATTAGAGCGTAAAAGTCGCTTTGGGGTTCTTGTGCCTTAGTTTGCGTTACAACCTAGATGGGCAGATTTTAATAATGGTAAAGAATGTATTATTCACTTTTTAACAAGCTGTCATGCTACCACAATTTGTGTACTGCATGTTAAAGTGGTTTTAGAAGTCAAATACTTGTTAATAGTTGTGTATAATTTTATTGTAGGGCATTATCTTTAATATGGTACAGATCACTTTAATTTTCATTTAATAAATAAAATAAAAAATATTACATGCAAAATCTTTATTTCAATATTATTTAGCAACTTTAGTCCATATTTTTCTTATTTACCAAAAAAATACTGGAGTCGGTCAGTTACCCCATGTTGTAATTTATGCTGGCCAAAATAACGCCGAAGCCTGAATGTTAAAGCTAATATTGGATGTCAAAAATTAGTATTAGGGATTGCTTATTATTTCTGATACTCTTTTACTAGGTTTGGTATTTATTTAATATTTCTGGTGATAAAAGTACATTGTTAGTGTTTGCAAAATATTTTCCTTGCTTGGTGAAGATATTTCTGGTAATAGCATTCTTGTGCTCATTTATTATTTTTGGTGCCAAAGTATTATTTTGGTGGCCAATAATTAAAATTTCCACTAAAAGGCGGTGTTCAAAAATTATTTTATCTACTTTGATGTCACAACATGGTTCACTAAAAGGCGGTGTTCAAAAATTATTTTATCTACTTTGATGTCACAACATGGTTATTAAAACAACGAAAACAATGCTACAATGCCCATTATACCATTGCTTTTACATTGATTTTTTCATATGAAAAACATGGACACAAACCTTGTTTCAGATAACTGACAGATCTGTCACATCTATGAAATTTAAAAATGCAAAGTTTTTGATTATTTTTTTGCAAAGTAGATAAAATAGTTATTATACTCGTTTAATAAGAGGCGGAGTACTCCTCACTACGCTTGTTGTGCCTTAAATTCATTCGTGCTACAATAGGCCTTCTTATTAAACTAAGTAGTATAATAATATACTACTGATGCTTATTTAAATGATTCCCTTTAATATTCAATATCAGAATAGAAAAACATTGCACACTTAGAGCTAATAATAAGAATGTAAATACTAATAAACAATTTGGTAAAGTAACGAACTGAAGAACTGTTAAATTCAAAATTCAAAACGTGGGTTGAAAATATAAAAAATTTATTTGGTAGCAGTGCTTTTAATAAGTTACATAAAGTTATTTATTAAGTGTCGCATCAATGAAAGCAATGCAGCTTTACTTACTGTAAATTAAACAATGTTGCCAATTCAGCTGGTTTTTATGTTAACAAAGCTTTGCTATACAACCCTATCGAAATGGCATGGGGGTTTTGTAAGACCTACTATAACAAACATATAAATTCGCGGCCACCATCTAAGGATAGGGTTAGAAATGTATGGTCTGAAGCTCTTTTAAAATGTTCAGAAATACAAGATTTTTAAAAATATTTTTCCTACTCGGGAAGTGTCTCTTAATAACATAACATGGAGTTAATCCTCCATTTTTGCAACACCCTATGTAGCTGACCAAAACAAACTTTAAGACCACTAGCAAGAGTGAAGTTTTAAGATCACATGCAAAATGAAGAAATCAGTGAGAGACTTGGGGCTACAAATATAATGAATGACATTGACGACTTTCGGATGACATGGAAAAATCATGTTGAAAGGATGGAAAATCAAAAACTACCCAAGCAGGCTCTCACTTACAAACCAAGAGGTAGAAGAAGTTGCGGAAGACCGGAGAAACGGTTGGATCAATTTTGAATCTCGGAACAGGCTTACAAGGCTTAACCCTTAAAACGTTCTGATGATGATGAACAAACTGGTTATTAATACAGGGTGATCCTTAGGTATATGCCGAAAATTAAGAACACGATTCCTTGGATTATTTCATAAAGAAGAGTTTATTTGAATCTGTCCTACATGGTTTAGTTTTTGAAATGCAGTGTGTTCAAGTTTTCAGGTCCTGGTTTTCAGATGGAATGAGAAACATCGTAGTTTGATTGCTTCTCGTGACTTATTTTTCTAAAAGAACTGTTTAGTTAAATTATTCGAAGAGGCAAAGCATGCATTATAACTGCGAGTTCAATTAATGACAACTGGTTACAAACTATGGTAGTAACTTATGTTTTAAATTCAAACTGGAGCTATTTGAGAGTTAATAAAACAATTTTTAGTTAAGAAATTAATAAAAATTCAATAGCTTAAAAATTAGAATAATTAAAATGATCTTAGAATGTTCAAAAATTGGCGGGTAAGAGCCTGTCATTTGTATAACCTTGAGAATTTGTAGGACAGACATGTTGGTTCTGTGGGCTGTCTAAGAGACTCTTAGCATTTTGTGGTGGAAGGTTACTGCAACACGTTCTATTCTTTTCCAACATATAACAGTATAGGGGCAGACTGCTACATAGAACACACTTATCAAGTTACACATGTGGTACGGACTTAAACAAGACTCCATTTCAATGATAAATGTTGGCTGATTATCGTGTGCTATTTTATAAATGGTGAAAGAATCGGTTGTGCTGTAGAATTGTATTTAAAATATCGGACAATTTTGTAGCCAATTATAATTTGTATTTCTGCCATTTAACAGCAAAATTTATTTGTGCAAAATAAAAAACAGAAACTGTAAACCAGAAGAAAGGAAAATACGATTTTGGATGTTTCATTTAAGAGCTCATTGAACCATTTCTCTATTTCTTCTGTCGTCATTAATAGATTACCCTGTGAGTCCTTTATTGCTGTGCTTCTACTTTTAGAAGTTGATTTTATTTCTTTTATTAATCTATAGGCTACATCAGAATTTCCTCTTTCCATTGCATTTTCCATCTTTTCACACTCCTCTTGCATCCATTTTCTTTTTGTTTTCCACACTCTAAAATGATTTTATTCCTTAATATTCTGTATTGTTCTTTATGATATCATCCTGCTTATTTTGAGTTTTCTGCACTTATTTATGTCTTCTATTATTTCTTTTGTTATCCAAGGTTTCTTTGGATCTCTATTTGTTCTCTTTAAACATTCTTCTGATGTAGTTTTAATGGTTTCTTTTATTATCGACCACTGTTCTTCCATTGTTTGGTCCTTGTTATTCTTTTTATCTTGAAGTATTTCTTCCTGTCATTTACTATATTTATCCCCTAATTTTAAGTTTGTCTTTAAGTTTTCTATATTCTATTTCTGTAGCTTTAGTTTTTTCTTTTTGACTAGTTTTTACTTCCTTTTACAATGAAGGAAGTATTGGATTCACCCCAAAAATTCGAAATTGAGTTTTCAACAGATCTTCACGTTTTCGAGTCCCCTGAACCCAAAAAACATATTTTTTATTGGTCTGTCTGTCTGTGTGTGTGTCTGTCTGTCTGTCTGTCTGTGAACAGAATATCTCAAAAACGAAAAGAGGTATGGCGTTGAAACTTCATATTTAAGTTTTGTGTACTATGTAGATGCGACAGCAAGCTTTTGAAAAAATCGCATAACCGGAAGTAGGTGTTTACTCTTGTGATTTTTCAGTTTTTTTCGATTCTTTCAAAAATGGCTCTAACGATTTTTTTTAAACTTCACATTTTTATTACATTTTGAATGTGTATTGATGTGAGATAGGTGATTTTCCAGTGGAATACTTCTAAAATAGGTTTCTTTTGTTTTTGTTTCTATTTTTTTATTAACTCCTATTTTAAATAGAACACCCGGTATATTATTACATTTTTAAATTCAGCTTGGAAATCTAAAGAAAATTTATCTCTTGAACTAACGCTCTATTTTGTACCGTTTTTGCAGAATTTGTAATTTTTGAAATTTTTTTACAAATGCTTAAAAATTTAAAATCAAATTTTTGGCTAATTGTAAGATCACTGTAAAAGGAAGTTGTGTGCGTGTATCAGACCAGATTTTTTAAATTTGAGGTTACTCTTGGCCATTACTAGACTGTGGTCAGTATCTACTTTAGCCCTTGGGTAACTTTTGCTTGATTTTATTTGATTTCTATACCTCTGTTTTACTATTATATAATCAATTTGGTACCTTCCTATGTCCCCAGGCGTTTTCCAGGTATATCTTCTCTGTTTAGGTACTTCTAAATAAGCGTTACTTATGACTAGATTTCTTTGTTTACAAAATTCTATTAATTTTTTGCCTTTTTCGTTTTTCGTTCCTAACCCATTTTCCTACAATGTTGTCTGCTTGTCATTCTCCTACTACGGCATTGGAATCGCCCATAATTATTACATTTTCAATACTAGTTGTCGTTTCTAATAAGTTATTGATAATTTCGTACATTCTATCTACATCTTCGTCTGTTGAATAGATGGAAACAATATCTGGAAGATTTGTAAGACGGAAATGATATAAGCCCACACTTAATTGAAAATTCGAATAAAGTCGTAGAAGATGCGAAAGGACCGGAAGTAGAAGTGGAGGCACCACTAATTGGATTATGTCAAAGGTCAACCGCGAATTAAATTGATTGACCTAATTAAATCCGCGAATTAAATCCGCGGTTTGACCTAATTAATTCCGCGGTTTGACCCAATTAATTTCGCGGTTTGATCCAATTAATTTTGATATGTGCTATTGATTAAATTACCCGGCGGCCATTTTTAATTTGCTTCCGGAGTTACGCGGCGGCCATTTTAATTTCAATTTTCGCGCGAATATTTGAATTTGAAATTTCAATTGGTATATCTGTCTCTCTTGTGCTCATTGGGTGTTGGTTGTCTCTCTTGCATTCACAGAATGGATGTTTAATTTAAAAAAATCTCATCCACATTTGGGCTGCATCGATGTATGCCGCTAGACCACGGAGCGCTACGTACTTTAAAGTGTCTATGGAAATGCTATTTCACTCTTGTGTCGTCACGCTTCCATATTTTAAACTAAATATTTCTTGAAAATTATAATTTATAACAGCGGAATTGCATCGTCTACAGTTTTAAAAGTTTGATAAGAATTTTAAAAAACTGGTTTCGTAAGTGGTCTTGATGGAATTAATTATTTTTATTTTTATCATTTGTCCCGGTATTACAAACCGCCAGTGAAAGTTTGCCCTCCGGCTTCTGAGCTGCAATTCGTTACGGAGAACGCAGGCATAGACAAGATTCAGCCCATAGGTATATCTTACAAATTTTGTATGACGTAATGCTTCTCCAGTTTTAAAAAGCGGTGAATAATAATTCATGGAACGATTACTCAACAAAGTTAAATAAAATTCGTCGTCGGTATTCATATTTGTTGTAGGGCAACTGCCGGAATCCGCAAGTTGAACGTATTGTTATAATTTCTTCTATTTCGTCCTACCAAATTTCATAAAATTATGTCCCAACGAAGCTTCTTTGCTGTCACCATGGTTTAATGTCTCGGCACATAAAATGAACATAAGTTTGTTATGCATTCTATATGGTAATAAAAGATGATATAAATCAGCTGGGGCGGCAAAATTAAGCATTAAAAACACGTTTGCGGTTTGACCCAATTAATTTCGCGGATTGCTCTAATTAATTTGGATATGTGCTACTTATTAAATTACGCGGCTGAATTCCAATTGGTAAATCTGTCTCTCTTGTACTCATTGGGTATTGGTTGTCGAATTTAAACTTCCCGGGGATAGGCCATCTTGGTTTTCTGCGCGCGCACTTCTCTCGGATGCCAGTTTTAATTTCAATTTTCGAGCAAATTTTTGAATTTCAATTGGTAAATCTGTCTCTCTTGTACTCATTGGGTATTGGTTGCCTCTCTTGCATTCGCAGAATGGATGTTTAATTTAAAAAAAATCTCTCTCCGACTCATTATAATTACTTTGAAGCACACCTTTTATAAATCGCACCAGTCAAAATTAAAATAAATCACTAGGTTTTAGCGAGGGTCGGCATCGAAATGACAATTTAATAATAATTTTCAAAGTACATTACACAACTTGTTGCAATTTTAGGAAGATTTGAATAAAAAACAGCAATTTCATTGAAAAATATTCTGCTACAATCATTTCGTAAAGCAAAATTTCAGTTAAGTAGGCTCGTTGTGCCTTTTTATTACAACGTTTTATCATAAATATTATCGAAACTATTTAAAAATTTTAGATTCACGGTAGATTGATCGATATAATATTACAATTTTCCATTTTTATTACAAAAGTACTTGTACTTTTGATAAAAATATATGTATGTTGATCCCAAATTAACATAAATTTGAATAGAAACACGCAATTACATTGAAAAATCTTCTGCCACCATCATTTCGATAAACAAAATTCAAAAGTTCTTGTAAAATTTATCAAAATATGTATGTGATGACCACAAATTAACAGAAAATTTGAATAGAAGACACGTATTCCACATCGTTTCACTTAAAAAATGATCACAATTCGTTTTACAAAACGGTTTATAATAACGAAAATAATGTAAAACAGTTTTTAAGTTATTTCTAAGCATAATTTTGCAAATGTTTTACACTTTTTTATAAATTGCATCGCTCAAAATTCAAATAAATCGCAATTTTTAAATTACATCACGCACTTATGAAATCTTAGTTTGATGTATACGAATTTTCGCCACTTTGTATCTGTAAAATAACTTCAACAGTAATATTTGAATAAAAGACGCAATTTCGTTGAAAAATCTTCTGCCATCATCATTTCGATAAACAAAACTTCAGTTACGTAGGCTCTTTGTGCATTTTTATTACAAAAGTTCTTGTACAATTGCTTAAATATGTATGTGATGACGTCAAATTAACTCAAAATTGAACAAAAATCACGCAATTACACATCATCTCACTTAAATTTTTACAAAAATCGACATCACGTCCCATAAATTATACAAAAAATTACATTTTAATTCAACACGCGATGAAATTTTAGTAAAAAATATGCAATTACACGTCATCTTACTTAAAATTATCACAATTCGTTTGACAAAACAATTTTATAATATCGAAAATGATGTAAAAACAGTTTTAAAGTTATTTCTAGGCATAATTTTGCAAATGCTTTACACTTTTTATAAAATGCATCGCTCAAAATTAAAAGAAATAACAATTTTTTAAATTATATCACGCTATTATGAAATCGTAGATTGATTTTTTGAAATTTTACGCTTTGTATCTGTAAAATAACTTCAAATACTAATATTTTAGCTATTAGATTTTGTAATTATTGCAGATTCGTGAAAAACAAAAGCAGAGTAGAAATACAAAACAAACACTTTGTAATAAACAAATATATTGTTCTTATTTCGTATAATACTTAATAATATAAAGATAAATCTACAGCTGAATGTCTTATTTTCTAAAAATCCCCTAGCCAATTTACAAAACTGTAGTTTTAAATTTTTAATTAAAAAGGCTGCAAGTAATAAAATCAGAATTCGTTTACATGGGATCGTAGAACAAATTTCATTGTGGCATTTTAAAGTCCCAATCCAGAATTCCATTAGTTTTTGATGTTGATGACCTCTGCCTTAGAGGTGTTTTTCTAACGGCCCTTTTTTGGTGTACTTACCAAGAATCAATTAGAGATAATTATGAAAAAAAAGAAGAGGGTAGTTTGGAATGCTGAAGATATTTCTAAAGCATTTACCATTCGATACTTTAGTAAACGGTGTTATATGTTGCTAAGGCAAACGCTAAACTATCCTCTCCCAGGAATTTCTTCATTACAAAGATGGGCTGCAAATATAATCATGAGGCAAGGCGTTCTGCAAGATATCTTGCGCATAATGAAAGTGATGGGTCAGAAAATGCAAGCGTTTGAAAAAATAACAGTTTTGCAATACAATGAAATAAAAATTTCGTCTCTGTACAAATATGATCAAAAAGAAGATGAAGTGGTTGGTCCCCATTCATACATGCAAGTCGTAATGGCGAGGGGTTTGTTTGCTAAATGGAAGCAACCTGTCTTCATTGAATTCGATCAAAAGATGACAAAAGATATTTTAGATAAAATAGTGGTTAGTTTACATAACATTAACTATAACGTTGTAGCTTGTGTTAGTGATTGCGGTGGCGGTAATGTAGGACTGTGGAAGGAACTATCAGTGTCAATGGAAAAAACCTCCTGCGAACATCCTGTAACTAAAGATCCCATCTATTTTTTTGCAGATCCACCACACTTATTAAAGCTTATTCGAAATTGGTTACTAGATACAGGTTTTGTTTTGGAAAACGGAACAATTAACAGTGTTCCTGTACGTGAGTTGATACAATTTGCAGGCACTGAAATAAATTCTTGCTACAAATTAACACCAAATCACATAAATTGTGATAAAACAAAGCGACAAAATGTTTTACTAGCCACACAGCTGTTATCTCGTACGACTGCAACTGGTTTAAAACATTACTCCTTAACATGTGATAGAAAATTGGCTACTAATACTGCAGAGTTTATTGAACTAACTAATAAGTGGTTTGATATTATAAATACCTTTTCACCGAGTTCCGCGACAATACCTACCTACAAAGCAGCCATATGGTAAAAATTTGCAATACCAAGAAGATATATTGGATAAAATGATAAATACAATGTACACCATGCGCTGTGAGACTAAAAATGCACTGCAGACATTTCAAAAAGGTGTCATCATTTCGACTACATCGTTAAAACATCTTTTTAATGACATGCAGAAAAAACATAATATATCCTGCATTCTAACACATCGCTTGAATCAAGATTCGCTTGAAAAATTTTTTTCTCAAATCAGGACACGGGGAGGTCTGTATGACCATCCGTCTCCTTTAAATTCAATTTATAGGATACGGATGATAATATTGGGGAAAAATCCAGGAGTTATCCAGACCAATACAAATACAACTGATATGGATTGAGATGAATATGTTGTAGCTACAGCCTTGAAAAACACAGAAATTTCTAATATAAATGTTTGCATACCTACAATTCAACCCGACTATATAGAAAGTAGTAACTCAATTTCTGTTACTGATGTTTCAGGTGATGATAGCGAGACTAACAGTACTAGTAGCTCTGCAGTTAATATTGAAAAAGATCACACAAAACCAAGTTTAGAAAGAACCACGGAAGAAGATGGACTTACATATATAACAGGTTATATTGCCAAAAAATTTAAAGATAAGTACCCAGAGTTAGGGGAATATACTTACAAAAACAGAAATATCAACAGTTGTGCAATACCATCTTGGCTGCAGCATCTATCTTTTGGTGGATTAATTGAACCATCGGAGTTATGGATGACACAGATTAGAAAAATTGAAAAGCGATTTTTAAAATTCCATCGAAAATCAGATGTAAGGAGAGGCAAGAAAATTTTGAAACGAACACAAGCATATATAACAAAATCTGTACCTGATATTCCCTTAGATCTAGTTCAAGCAGCAACAAAAGTAAGATTCTTTTTAAGAATCAAATATTTAAATATAAAGAAGGCAGAAAAATCAGATAAAATAAAGAAACATTATTTAGAAAGTGACGCTAGAAAATTAAATAAGAAATATAAAAAAATCATTCAATAATTTTTCATTATAAGGTGCAGGTGTTTTCAACTTATTAGTTTATCTACAGGCTTTTAGATATAAGTTTAATTTTATAATTAGCATTACAAGGAGACTGTTTCTTCGGAAATTCCAAAAGTCATATTGTTATGTTAGTTACAAGTTTATGTAATTATTTGAAAAAAAATCTTTATTAAAATATATTAGTTTATGTACTTATACATGTTTATCATATATTGTTTGTCAAATACGTATTATAATTAATAAATTTGGATTCAGCCTACAAACAAACAAGCCTACCGATACTCATTTAGAATCCATTCTACATGTTTAACAAACTTTCCCGCCGTTGTAGGAAACCGAGAGCGTCATAGGGCGGGACTAAGCTCTGATTGGTTGTTGAAGTATGAGGCAACCTATATAGTTTAAAGACCTTAAGGAGAAATTTTAGTTTACCTATATCAACAATACACCGTACTTACAAAAAAATCATAGTAGGCTGCTACTAAAAACAAAAACAATAACGTAAACATCAGAACTGTCAAAATCAATTTGTCGTACGTTTGGTTGTCGAAAGTAATTAGTGTTGTTTTTTTATTTCAATTAAAAACTTAAAGCAAGCCTGCAATGAATTTTTACAGTAGAATAATGTATGTATTTATCTATAAACTGAAACTTGCGATAACTTCTTTAGTATTCATTTTAAGACAATAGTGTATTAAGACTTTTATATCACAAATTCATTTTTATTTCAAGTTTTTGAAAAATATGCAGAATGTTTCATTTAAAAAAAATATTTTTTAAAATTTTGTCGCCAACAAGTTATTCGATTGTTTTTTTATTAATTACATACTAATCAGCACCGAAAACAATACTAGTTTGCTAATTTAACCTACTTTGTAAAATCAATAATAACAAAGATAGCAATGGTGATCACTTAATTTGAATCACCCTGTATATATATATATATATATATTAATATTACGAAGGTTTTCGCGGCTGATATGTATTAAAGGTAAACATTTCAGGGTGTCATACCGCTTAATAAATTTGAAGATTTCTTCAACTGGTTGAAGAACATCTTGAAGGGCGTTTGGGGTTGGACGACGTATCGACGAAATCACATTCGTCATTTTCAAGTCCTTGTAGTCCGGGTTTGGCTTCTAGTTATGCGGCAACACGACGGACTGTCAACTTGATGCACAGCTGACTGAATAGGTTGTTTATCAATTACTGTGGCAACTAGCATCGAGGGAGCTGTACTGCTAGGACGGATGGCTGGTGTTCGCAGAGAATGGCCGGCCATTGCTTGTAGTAACGTTGGTAACCACGATGCAGGTAATCGGCTTGTGTCGTCGCGGGTGTTCATACAATTCGGACGTTTCACGATTTCGATGGCTTCTCGTATGATGCATGCGTCTTTGTGTTCGACGCTGGCAATGCTCTTGGTGTTGTCGAAATCAATCTTGTGCGAAGTATCCCATATATGATGCACTAGCGATGAAGTGTGTTCCATCTTCTTGACATAATTCTGATGTTCCTCCTTGCGTGCCTTTATTCTCCGGTTGGTGTGGCCTATGTAGCTGCTATCGCAATTCCGACACGGTATCTCGTAGACTCCTTGGTTTTCCAAAGGGATGTACTCTTTAGGATTCCTCAGTATGGACTGGATTTTTCTATCCGTGGTAAAGGTTGTCCTGATGTTACATTTTCTAAGGATTCTTCCAATTTTCTCTGTCGTGCCTCGGATGTAAGGCAGGTACCCCGTGCCACAAGGTCTCTCCTCTTCTGCGTCTTGCGTTTTGGTCTTCGGTGGTCAGAACGCTTTCCTAATCGCTGCTCTGCCATAACCATTTTGTTCGAATACTCGAGCAAGGGTTGCTAATTCTTGTCTTGTATTCTCCTTGTCGGCTATCCTTCTTGATCTACAAACCAGTGTTGTCAGGACTGATTGTAGTTGAGCAGGGTGGTGGTGTGAATTAGCATTTAGGTAGCGATTGGTGTGCGTGGTCTTCCTATAAACCGTGTGCCCCAATTTTCCATTCTTCTTGGTGATGAGAACGTCTAGGAATGGAAGGTGGTTGTTCTTCTCCAATTCCATCGTAAACTGGATCTTATTATGGATGCTATTGAGATGGGTAAGGAAATCAGCAAGTCGATCCTTACCATGACCCCATATGGCAAAGACATCATCGACATACCGAAGCCAAAGTTTCGGTTTGTAAATGGTGCTGTCCAGTGCTTTCGATTCGAAGTCCTCCATGAAGAGATTCGCAATGACGGGAGACAAAGGTGAACCCATCGGCGCTCCTTCTACTTGCTTGTAGCGTTGACCATTATAGATGAAATATGTATTCTGGAGACAATGATCGGCAAGTTTGATGATGTGTTGAGGTGGATCATACTTCTGTTTAATGACGTTTAAAGCTTCGGCAACTGGCACTTTAGTAAACAGAGAGACGACGTCAAAGCTCACGAGGATATCGGTCGGTGTAATTTTCTCCTTTTGCAGCATCTCGATGAAGTGGGTAGAATTCATAACGTATGAAGCCGCATCTGCCACATGCGGCTGCAGATGTTTAGCTACGAACGCTGCAAGTCGTTGGATAGGTGATCCTATGGAACTAACGATAGGCCTAAGCGGTGTTCCATCCTTATGAATTTTTGGGAGACCGTATATCTTGGGACATTTAGACGACTTTTCTCTAGGTATAAGTTGATTTTGCACTTCAGTTTCGATGTTACTCTCCTTTATCTTCGACTTGGTGGTCTTCTCCAAATACGTTGTTGGATCTGTGGAGATACATTTGTAAGCACTGTCCTGCAGTAAAGACATCATTTTAGAGTGGTAGTCATCGTTGTTCATGATAACGGTGACATTTCCTTTGTCTGCAGGAAGAATAATGATGTTGTTGTTCTGACGAAGATTCTTGAGTGCCAAAGATTCATCACGGGATAGATTCGATTTGGGTGGTTTAGCCAATCGTAAGATTCGAGAGGTATCTTGTCGGATGAGATCGGCGGTATTCTTATCCAGTCTCGAAATCGCAGTTTCTACTCCGCAGATGATAGATTCCACTGGAATACGTTTTGGAGCTATGGCGTAGTTGAAACCTTTAGCAAGTGCAGATATCGCAGATTCATCCAAAGTAATATCAGAAATATTACGGACAACTTTAGACATATCCAGATTAGTAGTACGATACCCTTTTTGTGTTGAATAAAGATGGTCGAATTTCTTCCTTTGCTTTATCGTGTAGAGGTTTCTGTCAGTTTCCGCTCGAAAGTCTGCTAATTGGTCGATGATGTTCCAGATCATAGGGTGGATGATCCCGCTGAGGTGAAGATGCAAATCAAGAAGTTCTTTATTTATTTTGGCCAAAATGTGTCTCGTCTCTTTGATGGAATCTCGAAGAAGAGCAGCACTCGCTTTGTTCAGAATGTTCGTGGTCCGATACGTTTTTCGATGGAATGACAATCTAGCACAGGTCGGGATGATGTTCTGATCTCTGCAGCGTTGCAGGAATGTCAAATTGCATAGATTTTTACATTTCTTGGACCGCAGTTTTTCAAAACTTCTGGTTTGATGGAATATATTCTCCCCGTAGAGACGTATAATAATATTACGAAGGTTTTCGCGGCTGATATGTATTAAAGGTAAACATTTCAGGGTGTCATACCGCTTAATAAATTTGAAGATTTCTTCAACTGGTTGAAGAACATCTTGAAGGGCGTTTGGGGTTGGACGACACAAGCCGATTACCTGCATCGTGGTTACCAACGTTACTACAAGCAACGGCCGGCCATTCTCTGCGAACACCAGCCATCCGTCCTAGCAGTACAGCTCCCTCGATGCTAGTTGCCACAGTAATTGATAAACAACCTATTCAGTCAGCTGTGCATCAAGTTGACAGTCCGTCGTGTTGCCGCATAACTAGAAGCCAAACCCGGACTACAAGGACTTGAAAATGACGAATGTGATTTCGTCGAAACGTCGTCCAACCCCAAACGCCCTTCAAGATGTTCTTCAACCAGTTGAAGAAATCTTCAAATTTATTAAGCGGTATGACACCCTGAAATGTTTACCTTTAATATATATATATATATATAAATTTCTAATGTTTACTTTTTCAAAATAAGCATTTTTTTTAATTCAAGCAGTTGGCATTTAAAGCGAATATTACACAGCCAAATGTCAGTTGTCGGTGCTGTTTTTGCAAACACCTGCGTAAAATATGCTCCCAAACACTTCAGGCATTGTAAGACAGATGCTTGCGTTCTCCTTTAAAAAACAAGGTTGTGAATATGGGTAGCTAGAAATAATGCTGAAGAAACAATCGACGGAAACTTAACTTGCTCGCCTCTTGTGCGCCTATACAGATTGGTGGTGGATAATGTATACGTACAGAATCAAATGAATAAGAATACAGTTTAAGGTCTTTGAATGCATTATTAGACAGAAATACACTATTATGCGATTACCAACTAGCACCCGCATCATCAAGATGTTCTGTTTTTAGAAAAGCTGAATTCTAGGATACTACATTTTAAGTCGCATAAAAGTTTATTCCTGTCTAACACATATAAAGTGCATAAACTAAATTCTAGCTCATTAGACTATCTATGTTTACTTTATCTGACACGAATCTGTATACAAGTGTAGTATAGTCTGTTCAGTGTATATAAAAGCACAAAGTGGCCTTTGATTTCCAAAATTCCATGAGTACTTCCAAAATTCACCTTTGTCTAAAAGTCTACTTACAAAAAGTTACTAAAACAAATTGGTTAAGGGTGTGACATTTACTTAGCATCTGTCATAAATGTTATGATTAAAACCTAATATACCTTAGTACAAAGTCGCTCCAGTAAGAAGTTATAGGACCTTAAAGTTCAATTTTTGATTTTTACTCTTATGATAATTTTTACAATTGTAAAGATATCTATTTCAATGTTAGTACACTTGCTTACTATTATGTACTGCACTAATACAAACATTTTCATAAACTAGACTTGACTTTAAGAGACACTTTACCTACCTTTGAAAACTTCTTTTACCGATATCTTTGTTATCTGTAACATTTTTTAAAATTTTAGGTTATCATGCGAAAAAAGATTAAAAAGCGTAAAAATAAAGTGCTCTTAGTTCATAAGTGTAAAAGCAACCGTTTACCTTAAAATGCCTATCAAATATTTTTGGTTGTCATTAGAGACATGCAGTTATCAAGTAACCATGATCACAAAACAATGGGTAGTGATATGTGATCTAGTAAACAACAATAATAAATCAATTAATGACCTTGGTAACAAAAAACACTCTTTTATGCATATGAAAATGCTGTGAGATAATGTACATTTCAACATTGGACAATTTATGGCGCAGTATTTTCGTAAGCACAAAAGAAAAAATTTGTATGTCAATAATGTCATTAATTGATTTATTATGGTTGTTTACTAGATCACAGTCACTATCCATTGTTTTTGATCATGGCTACTTGATAATTGCATGTCTTAATAACAACCAAAAACCTTCGATAGGCTTTTTTAGGTAAACTTGCTTTTACGCTTATGTACTAAGAACACTTTATTTTTACGCTTTTTAATTCTCTTTCAGATAACCTAAAATTTAAAAAGAATGTAACAGATAACAAAGTTAGAACTAAAAGAAGTGTTCAAAGGTAGGTAAAGTGCCTCTTACAATCAAGTTTAGTTTTTGAAAATGTTTCTATTAGTGCAGTACATAATAGTAAGTACGTATACTAAAATTCAAATCCATATCTCTACATTTATGGAAATCAATAAAAAAATTAAAAAATGAACTTCAAGGTCCTATAACTTCTTACTGAAGGGACTTTGTACTAAGGTATATTAGGTTTAATCGATTTATTATAACCTTAGAAATCTATGACTAATCGGTGTCCCATTCTTTTTGGGACACCCTGTATATATATTTATATATATGTATATGGGATTACACGAGTGTGATCGCCTTTCGGTTCCCAGTTTCCAGTATTTTCTGTCCTCCCATTCTCCTTCACGCAGGTTTCTATTAGACATTGACTTGGTTATTCCTTTCTTCCATGTTTCTCTAGGTCTTCCTCTTTTTTTCTTACGGTTAGTACCCATTCCATTGTTAGCTTTGGAAGTCTGTCTTCTTCTGTCATCTTTTTAATGTAGCTATACCATAGCAATTGCCTTTGTTGTATCTCCTCTGTCACAGTTTTCTCTTTATTCACTATGTGTCGTATTTCTCCATTTCTTACGTGTTAGTTCTTGATTTTCGTGCCAATCTTCTGAAAGAATCTTTCTCGGTTGCTAGTAACTTTTGTTTCATGCTTTTACTGATTTACTAGACCTCACATCCATATGTTAGTGTACTTTTAAAACTTTAGCTTCATATATGTGCATTTTTGTTTTTTTTTTGTTAAGTGTTTTCTGCCAAAGAATCGAGTTTAGTGCACCAGTTATTTTCCTAGCACTGATGATTCGGTTTTATATCATCTCATTGCATCGGCCGGTATTGTCATTTGTAGTTTCTAAATATAAATACCTGTTGCAGTTTCTTATTGATGTTCCATTACGATATCTTGATTTGGGCCACCTACGCACATATAGTCAGACTTTTTAGGTTTATTGTTAGTGTCCAGTTTCAATACTCTTTTCCAAGTTTTCTAATCATGTACTCAATGTCTTCGAAGTCTTGAGCAACTACCACTTGGTCGTCAGCGTAGTGTAATGTAAACAATGTTCTATTTCCCATTGGGATACCCATTCCGCCACATTTCATTCTCCATTGTCTTAAGGCACTATCAAGATATACAGGGTGTCCCAAAAAGAATGGGACACCCATTAGTCATAGATTCCTTACGTTATAATAAATCGATTAAACCTAATATATCTTAATACAAAGTTCCTTCAGTAAGAAGTTATAGGGTCTAGAAGTTCAATTTTTAATATTTTATTTTTTTGTTAATTTCCACAATTGTAGAGATATCGATTTGAATTTTGGTATACATTCTTACTATTGCGTACTGCACTAATTAAAATTTTTTCATAATTTAGACTTGACTGTAAGAGGCACTTTACATATCTTTCAGAATTTTTTTAGCTCTAATTTCGTTATCTGTAACTTTTTCTCAAATTTTAGGTTATTATCTGAAAGAGAATTAAAAGGCACAAAAATAATGTACTCTTAGTTCTTAAGCCTAAAAGCAACCGTTTACCTTAAAATGCCCATCAAAGGTTTTTGGTTGTTATTAGGACGTGCAATTATCAAGTAGCCATGATCACAAAAACAATGGTCATCTAGTAAAAAACAATGATAAATCAATTAATGACATAAGAATTTGTTCTTTTATGTTGAAGAAAATGCCGCTACATAACAAAATCTCCAATGCTGAAAGGTTCGTTATGTCGCAGCATTTTCGTAAGCACAAAGACAAAAACTGATGTCCCCAATGTCATTAATTGATTTCTTATTGTTGTCTACTAGATTACAATCATTGCCCATTGTTTTTGTGATCATGGCTACTTGATAATTGCACGTCTTAATGACAACCAAAAACATTTGGTGAGCATTTTAAGGCAAACGGTTGCTTTTACACTCATTAACTAAGCGTACATTATTTTTGTGTATTTTAATTCTCTTTCAGATAATAACCTAAAATTTCAAAAAAAGTTACAGATAACGAATTTAGAGTTAAAAAAAGTTTTGAAAGATAGGTAAAGAAAAATTCTGAAAGATATGTAAAGTGCCTCTTACAGTCAAGTCTAGTTTATGAAATTTTTCGTATTAGTGCGGTATATAATAGTAAGCATGTATACCAAAATTCAAATCGATATCTCTACATTTGTGAAAATTAACATAAAAATAAAAAATAAAAATTTTATCTTCAAGGCCCTATAACTTCTTACTGAAGGAACTTTTGTACTAAGTATATATTGGATTTAATCGATTTATTATGACGTAAGGAATCTATGACTACTCGGTGTCCCAATCTTTTTGTCACCATGTACATTGAAAAAAAAATTGGCGACATGGAGCAGCCTTGTCGCAAGCTTTTAGTAACTTTGAAGTCAGTTGTTAGCTTTATTTCAACTTTTATTTTGGCATGTGTGTCTCTATACAGCTCTTTAATTGCTTTTATTCTATTTGCGTTGATGGGAGATTCGACTAATACTTTAAACAGGTTTATAATTGGTATATTTATCATACGTGTTTGTGAGATCCACAAATACAAGATGGGTTTCTCTTGCTGTAGCTAATCGATTTTCTAGAATAAATAAATAAATATCGAACTTTATTTGGCTCCAGAAATGGATACAAATAATAAATAAAGAAGTATATACATTGCAAAGTGCACAATTGGCGATGTTTAACCTTGTGGCCATTCCTCCACTTAAATCAATTGCACCAGAAATGCTAAACCTAACAAAAAATAACAATTGAACCCAAAGAACAAAATTATGTTGCTGGGATTTAGTTAAATTCAAACTCATAACAACTACTGAGTTTCCAACAAATGGTGATTATATTTTGACATTAGAAAACTAAAATTGCACTCTTTAAATTGCGTAGGCCATTTATTATATAAATTTACATAGTTGTATGTAAAACCTTTTTGAAACAATGAGGTTCTATGATGTGGCATAGTTAAAAAAATGTTATCCCTTAAGCTACGACTATGCACAGCCTCTCTAAAAGTAAGTTCTTCATACAGATAAACAAGATTTTTCTTCATTTTTAAATTTCTAAAAATATAAAATTATAGTGATAATTATTGTCACATTAGGGCCAACTCAATGCTTTAATATTAGCAGAAACATGATCAAATTTTGTCAATTTATATACAAACCTACAAGTTTTTTGGACATATTTCTATTTACGACATGCAAAAATGGATAGTACCCTATAAAACAGCATGAATATATTGACATAATGAGTGATTCATGTAATTTTTTCCTAGTTTTAGCATATAGCTATTTCATTTTTAACTTTTCTTTAATAGGGTTGAAATATATTTCTCACATGTTAAATTTATGTCTATATATAAGCCCAAGTTTCTTCCACCGTTTGTAAATATATATATATATATATATACCCCTATACAGGGTGTAGAAATGCTTTACGCACCATAGGGTTTTCAATGGTAATTTTTTCCTATGGCAATATTTGCTTCCCTAATTATTTTAGAGCAAATTTGTAAATAGGGTTTTTGTAGAGCAAACAATTCTGCATCCATTTATGCCATCATTTTTGTAATTTTACATCAGAAAACCTAATAATGAAAGAAACTAGAATTATCATTTTTTTCAAAAATCAGTGCAAATTGTGAAGTGTTGGTACGCTTGAAGCAGATCAGGTGGAATAAGTGCCGGTTTTCCGAAATGTAAAATGACAAATGCTGGCATAAATGGGTACAATTTTGCTCTAAAATAATTAAGGAAGCCAATATTTTCATATGAAAAAATTACCATTGAAATCCGTATGGTGCGTAAAGCATTTCTACACCCTGTATATTAGCTCAACAGGCCGTGGAGGCCCAGGGCTTGTTCTACAATTTTTCTCCACTTCTTCCTATCAGTCGCTGCTTGTTCCCAGTTTGTGATGCTTAGTTCCTCCAGGTCTTTCTGTACACTATCTAACCACTTGCTTTTTGGTCTGTCCCTTCTTCTCCTTCCTTCAATTCCACCTTTCAGCATCTTCTTTGTTGCTCGGTATTCTGGAAGCCTGTATACATGTCCCAACCAGCGGATTCGTTGTGCTCGAACTGTTGCTGTCATGCTTGGTTGACCGTAGAGTTCCATTATTTCGCTATTTGCTCTTCTCTCCCATTTTTCCTTTATTTTTTTTCCACCGTTTGTAAATAATAACAATTTCTTTTGCTTTCTGGACAAAAAAGCAATATTTCAGTTTTATTGAGATTAATTTTTAAGTTGTGGTCTTTTGAAAATTTGACAATATTCGTCAAGTTCAAATTCAAGAGCTCAGCAGCCTGTTCTGGATAGTCAGGATCAAAGTTAAACAACAATTGTGTGTCATCAGCACTTGACTGAATATAAAAAAAAGAAGCGCTTGAGAACATATCTGCTGTATCAATAATGTATAACAGAGGCCCCAGTATAGACCCCTGGGGTACTCCAGAGATAACATTTTTTGGTTGAGAAATATTTCCATTTAACCTGACAAACTGTCAGAGATTTTTTAAATAACTCTTAAAAAAAAACATGACCCCTCATCAAACCCATAAAAAGATCATTTGGCACACATTAAATCGTGATCTATGACGTCAAAATCTTTCGAGTAATCTAACAAAACCAAAATAGCAGCCATTTTCTTATCGAGTATCTTTAAAATATTGTCGGTAATATTCAAAAGAGCTGTGGTTGTACTATGATTCCCCCGAAAGCCAGATTAGTGTACTGGAAAAAAAATATTTATGTTGAAATATTCTGTTATCTGGGCACGTATTACCTTTTCTAACATTTTAGAAATAACAGGAAGCAAACTGACTGGTCTTAAATCTGAAAAAGTAGCATGATCAGAAGAGAGCAACTTGTGTAAGACAGAAAATATTATCTATTGTTGATCGACCGACTCTGAATCCTAATTGCACCTCTGTTTGATATATTTGATAGTCACTAGTAATAAGGACCGTAAGAATTCGTCCGAAATTCTATTAAGTGTACTGTTCACTGAAAGATCCCTATAGTTCTCAACCTGGTTTCGTAGACCCTTTTATATATAGGTGTGATCCAGCTTTCTTTCCATTTCAAACAGACATTTTATTATTCGATGAAGTTTATCGGAGCAGTATTTTATCAATTCTGGCGGGAGTCCTCCAGGTCCAGCTGCTCTTCTGTTCTTTAATCTTCGTATAGCCGATTTAAGCATATCATTGTATAATTCTACTCTTTCTTCTTCTACGTGAACCTTTTATCTATTTCTGCTATATATTTGAATTTTTGTCTCTGTTCAGTGAGCATATTTTCGAAATATAATTATTCTCTATTTCTGTTGTTTACCCATATCAATTAGTCTCTGGCCATTGTCGTTTAGTGTCTCCTCTCTGTGGCTACCTACAATGTGATGTTTAATTCTTCTACCTGTTCTTGCATTCATATCTCCGATTAAAATAATTTCTCTTGTAGTTCCTACTTCTCTCAACATTTCATTTACAATTTCATGTATCGATCTTGTGTTTCTACATCGTTATCATTGTACGGTGCATAAACACTAAATATTGTAAGCCGTTGTCTCAAATGATTGATATTGAGTTTTGTTAACCGTTTACTGATTGCCTTTGCTCGCTGTTCTTTTGGTACTCCACTGTATTTATGTGTATAGTTCTCCATTTGTTCAACACCATTTTTTTGTTGTTTTAGAAATATCAGCGATATCCACTTTCAATTGATTCAGTTCTTTGACAATGTCTTATGATTTTCCTCTCATAGTTGTAACATTTCATAAACCGTTTTTGTTGCATGTGTCGTCGTCGGTTATATCCATCAGGACGCACTGTACTGGGCTTTTCAATGGTTCAAGATTTCCAGATACTGGGTTGCTACCCCCTGTAATCCAGTCCCCAACCTTGAGGACCAAGTTATTTTTCTTAGTCTAGCTTCTCATCCACGACCTGTCCAGCAAGAGAGGCCCTGCCTATAGCTAAGCTACTGCTGGCAGAGCTCTAGGACTCATTGAAGCACGCAAGCCTCACCACCCGGCTATAGCCTTTGTTAAGGTGGAAATACCAACGAGAGGAACTAATAAATATTACAAGTTTGTTTTTTAATTAACTATCTCGACAGGATCTACTTCATAACAACTTTGACATTTAGTTAAATCTTTTTCTAACAAAAGACTTTCATACGTAATAACTTTGAACTTATTTCGGTACCTATTTACTATTTATAATATTTAGTTATGAAAAAAATCTTTCAGCAGCTGCAGTCCTGTGAGGAATTGAGATGATGTTTTGCAAAAAATGGGAAGCAACTTTTCATTGTCATCAGGGTTTTTTCCATGTTTTTAATTTTGAAGTTTGGCTTGAAATTTTACAGTTGTCTCCATTCTAAGTTTAAATCACTAATGTTTCTTTCAATATTTAGAAACATTAATGCCAATTCTGTAATATTACGTTGTACGATTTTATCTTCAAAATTAGTACAAGTATTCTTAAAATTAACCAAGATGGAATTACTAAAATTTTGCAGTAGAAATTGCTCTACCTTGATTCCAAATATGTATGGTAGTTTATGTAAAGGTAAATGATTCTTATGCAAGTACACCATGCGGCGATGCTGAGCTGCTCGCGAGAAAATAGGGCGCCCCAAAACTATATCTAAAAATATGGTAGTTGGTCCACAGATTGGTAGGTAGCATCACAATAAAAAGAGAAACAATTGTTATTCCTTGTTTTCAACGCCCGCCTTAAGAACGTAAAGTATTGATTAAAATAAATCAAAAGAGCTTAATTGACATGAGTCCTAGTTGAGGAAGTAACATTGTAAACTGTATGCATTGTTTTTGATGTAAGTAATAATAGGTTTCTTCTCCACAGGAAAGGAAGTCATAGAGAACAAGCCAATGTACGTGGGCCATGCTCAAAAGAAAGCCGAGCGGCAGCAGGAGCTCAAACGGCGATTTGAGCAATTGCAAATGGAACATATGAACTGTTATCAAGGAGTACACCTCTACGTCAAAAACTTGGACGACACAATTGATGATGAGCGTCTACGTAAGGAATTTGATCCTTTCGGGACAATAACATCCGCAAAGGTATGAAAATTATATATATAATAATTATCTAAAACTTTAAGATAAGGAATCTACAGGACAGTATCAGAGTGATCATGCAAGGATCTAATGTGCCTTTTTTATAAAGTAATCAAAGAATAGCTTTCTTATAAAACTGAAAACTCAGACTTTGTTTTGACACCTGTATTGTTTTGTGACTGAGGCTTTTGGACAATTTTATTAATTGTAGATGTTACCTCTGAGGGTGAAACTTCAGCTTGTATAGCTTTTTAGAAAGGAAGCTCAGTCTGCATTTTATGTATTCAGATTATGAATAGGTATATATTTGGATCTCTACAATAAAATCATTGCAGAAATGTTATTCAATATAAACTTTCATACATAATATCTTACATTCTTGTACCATATAAAATACGTCTATTGAATATACAACTCCAGGTTATTAACGCTGCTACTTAAGCAAGGCGATGTCAAACCATTGACATCCTCTTCTGCATTACTGATTTTCTGGTAGTAAAATGAACATGTATATACAGATGGGGCCATAATTATATATAACAGCAATGAAATAAGATGAATAAGAAAATAGAATGCTTGAGTAACAAAGAGATGACCATATGAAAATTATTTTAGTAGGCATGTTTAGTTGACATATGTCATAACTAAAATGAGCGTCAAGCCTACCCGAATATTCGCTTCTATGTTTATCTCTTGTCTTACTCAAGCAATAGGTCCCATTTTCTTGCTCATGTTATATCATTGCTCGGTTTGACTGATTTCTTCGACGCAGATAGAAAATTACCGGGTTATTGTACTTGAAACTTGTTTTACCAGTTCATATTAAATCTACCACAGTTTTTGTGTTACTTACCCTACCGAACACTTGGACAGTTTCTATTTATGTTGAATGCAAGTTGCAATGTTTTTCACATTTCAAAAATTCTAATCTACTCATTTTAAATTAAATAAAAAGAAAGGACACAGTCAAGAATATTACATACGAGGACAGGATGATAATTGGTTAGCCTAGAGTAACGATAAAAAACCGGTTTTATTTTTTTCAAATTATTTCTATTTTTCAACATAGGCTCTTAAACGCTCAGTACATTTTGACCAGGGATGCTCTAAGGCTTTAATCTCGTGACAGAGAGTGCTTTACTCAAGGTCTGCAAAATAGGAGTGAACAGTGGCTTTGACCTTTTCAACGCTTCAAAATTTCTATCCGCTTACGAAAATTGTGAGCTTAGGGTATAAGTGGAAGTCAGAGGGAGCGAAATAGAGAGAATAAGGTGGGTACAGAAGCAAATTGTGCTTTAATTCGTTCACTTTAGCCATTGTAGTTACTTTAGTGTGAGCAGGCGCATTATCCTGGTAAAAACTTAATTTCTTATGTGAGAAACCTGGCCGTCTGTTGAATACTTTGGTGCAATTGGTCCAAAAGCTTAGCATAGCATTCACTGTTTATCATTTGTTCCTATGGGAGGTAATTGACAAAAAACTGTCTTTTGCATTGCAGAAAACTGATGCCATGACCATGCCAGCTAATTTGAAGGCCATTGCTTTCTCTGGAGCCAAAAACCTAGGTTTTGTTCATTGGTTTACTTTCAGTTTTGTCTTTGGAGTATAGATTTGATCAGTAGTAACACATCTATGCATAAAATCAGTTGCACTTGTTTTAAAATGGTCCAGACACTTGTTAAAGTTGCATTCGAAAACGTTTTTGATCCAATGTAAGCAAACGTGGCACCCATCGAGCGGACAGCTTTTTCACGCAAATTCTTGTGTTAAAATATCACACACCAGCTGTTTTGAGAATATCACAACATTAACTGGATTTTGGTAACCATTCCTGTTGTAGTGACACTTCTTTGACGTTCAGAGGGGTGTTCATCTTGGACGCGCGTACTACCCTGTTAAACTTAACCACAAAATTTTTTTCGGTCGCATATGATGGAGTAAATTCAACCAGTACACTTCCCATCTATTTAAAAATGTTTATAAAACAGCACTAAAGGCCAGTTTGGCCTATGGCTTGGATTTTCTTTTTCCATTTCTTCCTGTTTTTGATTTCTTCTTTCCAGTTACTTATACCGGTTTCTTGTAGATCTTCCTCGATTTGCTGCCACCATGTTTTCTATGGTCTTCCGATTTTTACTTCCCTTTACGATAAAGGAAGTATTGGATTCACCCCAAAAATTCGAAATTGAGTTTTCAACAGATCTTCACGTTTTCGAGTCCCCTGAACCCAAAAAACATGTTTTTGTTCATTGGTCTGGGTGTGTGTGTGTGTCTGTGAACAAAATATCTCAAAAACAAAAAAAGGTATGACGTTGAAACTGCATATATAAGTTTTGTGTACTATGAAGATGCGACAGCAAGCTTTTGAAGAAAATCGCATAATTGGAAGTAAGTGTTTACTATTGTGATTTTTCAGTTTTTTTCGATTTTTTCAAAAACGGCTCTAACAATTTTTTTCAAACTTTACATTTTTATTAAATTTTTAATGTGTATTGATGTGAGATAGGTGATTTTCCAGTTGAATACTTCTAAAATTTGTCTCTTCAACTAACGCTCTATTTTGAACCTTTTTGTTTTTGACAAATGCTTGAAAATTAAAAATAAAATTTTTGACTAATTATAAGATCACTGTAAAAGGAAGTTGTGTGAGTGTATCACACCAGATTTCTCTTTTTCCTTCCGGTTCTTTTCTTATAATTCTTTTGATTGGGTTAATGTCTTTCCTCCTCATTGTCTGCCCTAGCCATCTTAACCTATTTTGTCTTAGTACCGCACTAATTTTTGCTTCTTTATATGAGGCCCCTAATTCTTTGTTTTTGTCCTCCTGCGCCACACTTCTCCATCTTCAATTTAAGACATGTATTCAAAAATTAAATAAGTGCACAATGTACTGTTTGAGGCTTTCGCGGTTACTCGAATTATTCTCCTTAGCATAAAATTTCGGCTTAGACCGCGTAGTATTTGTAGATGAACACCCAGCATTCTCTGGCTTAATGTGCCTTGCACCTTGTGAAGTCAAGCAAAAACCCGCGCGATGGCCATGCTCTTTGGTGGCTCGTGTTGTTTCAGTATCTTGAGAACGAGGATACTTAGGCAGATTTGGCCGTTTTGCTGTTTGTGCATCCATATTCACTAACGTTTCGCAAGACCTTGCAGCTTGCATCATCAGAGTGAAAGTCGCACTGCGAGCCACCAAAGAGCATGGCCATCGCGCAGGTTTTTGCTCGACTTCACAAGGTGCAAGGCACATTAAGCCAGGGAATGCTGGGTGTTCATCTACAAATACTACGCGGTCTAAGCCGAAATTCTATGCTAAGGAGAATAAGTGCACAATGCTCAGTATCTTCCATTATTAAAGAAAAGTAACATACGTTTTCTTGAAACAGCTGCCAACAACAAACCATTTCGGATGGACTTTATATTTTCAATTGCCACCTCAAAGATGAAAGTTAATATTTTGAATATACAGTTGTATTTATGTATTTAAATATGTGAAGGCTAACCAATTATCATCCAGCCTTCGTATTTATTATATAATAGCATTATAGTACCGTCAAACTACATAATTTATTAAAAATAAAATTACAACACATTCTCTTTATTTACCAGTTATTTAAATTAAATTAAATCTCTCTCTTCTGATCCATAATTTTATGCGCAGTACCGGTCCGTTTGTTTTAGAGATTCTTGTGTCTTTGCTTCGTTTGATAATTTATTATTTCCTATCCTTAACTTTTCTTCTCCAGTCGTCTATTTCTGTGTTCTTAATGTCTTCCATTACTTGGTCTCTCCATCTGGTCTCTCAATCTGATCTTTGGTCTCCTTCTGGATCGGATTCCGATGGGTTTCAGGTTTGATATTTTTCTTATGATGGCATTGCGGTCTCTTCTCTGGATGTGCCCAAACCATTTTAATTTTTGGGTTTTAATATACTTTATGTTGTCTTCTCCTTCCATTGGGTTTTTGATATTGTAGTTCATAAGTGGTGTAAGTTCTCCTTGAACAACTTGCTTTGACCCGTATATTTTTCTTAGGAATTTCCTTTTTAGCACTCTTAATATTTCTTCATCTTTTCCTCTGATGCACATAGTCTCTGCTCCATATGTTATGATTGCTCTGATTGTTACCTTGTAAATCATTATTTTAATTTATTTGCTAAAGTGTTTGTCTCTTATTAATAGCTTTTGATGTTTCCGGTAAGTTCTGTTTCCTGCTTTTAGTCGTTCATTTATCTCTGTGCTTCTATTATTTTGATCATTTACTGCTACCCCAAGGTATTTGAAGTATTTCACTCTCTTCAACGTGTAATCGTTAATTTTTATTTCTGTTGTATTATGTATCTTCCTAGAGCATATGAGATATTTTGTTTTTTCTTTGTTAATTTTCAATCCTTTCCTTCAGAATTTGCTTGTTAGCGCTATGTCGTCTGCGTAGCCATATTTTTCATTTCTTTTATGTGTTGTTCTATGTTGTATTTAATAATAATAATAATAATAATAAATGGCTTTATTTCCCATAGCTCAAACAGGATATGTACATAATTCAATAAATATTGAAAAAAAATAAATTCAATAACAACAAAAATACATTCAATAGCAATAAAAATAAACATAAACGTAAATTCAATAACAATAAAAATAAATACATAAATATGTGATTTGGGGAAACCACAAGGTGCTAGTTCAAGCGCTTTGCTTGATCTTCCACTTGCACCTTGAAAAATAGATTTGAATAATAAAATAATAAAATGCCTACAACTAACTTAACTAATACTAAACTAACCTAATATTCTGCAATTAGCACGGCGACACTCGCAGCATTAAACAGAACAAAAAAAAATAATAAAAATAAATGAAGAGAAAATCTTACGGATAGATGCCTGTCTAGTGAATCAACACTCAGTATTTAGATTGTTAAGTTTTGCTGGTTGAGAAGAAAATGGTAGAGATGTTTTTTAAACGAATTTACCTAAAAGGTTTTTATATTAACAGGAAGAGCATTATAAACTTTCAATATTTGATATCGAAAACTGCTCTCATAAAATGCTGTTTTATGATAGGGTGGCATGATAGTGTGCTTGAATCTTATATTAATATTGTGAATATCTTCCCGATACGAGATTCTTTTATATAAATAAATCGGAATTTTATCAGTGACTATTTTGTGATACAGCGTTGCAGTTAATAACTTTCTTCTATTCGCCATAGAGAGCCAACCGAGTTCAATAAGTTTATGCGATATATGATCGTATTTCTGAATGCCAAAAATAAGTCGCATGCAACAATTTTGAACTCTTTGAATTCGATTAGCTAAATCTTGAGTTATACAGGAACCATAAATCTCAGCACAATAGGTAAAATGAGAAAAGACAATACTTTGACAAAGGGTAGTTTTAATTTTGTTGGACAAATATTGTCGGTGAGGATAAATTAGTTTAAGATTCATATACGTTTTCTTGATATAATTAGTAATTTGAGAAGTAAATCGAAAATTGTTGTCAATTATTAGACCCAGATTGCGAGCTTCATTATTTGTATCATTATTCTATTATTTGTGTCAGAGTATGTATCACGTCGATATTTGACTTACACTTTCTGAACTCCTGCTAATACTGTCCTGACTTCTTCGTGTATTTGGTTAATCTGTTTGTGATTAGTGTCGTTAGTATCTTGTATGTCATATTTAGTAGCATAATGGGACTGTAATTGCTGCATTTTGTTTTGCCCAATTTTTTAAATATTGTTATTATTCTATTTCTCCAATCTGTTGGCATTCTCTCTTCTTTCCATATGTTTGTTATTAGGTTGTATATTCTTTTTAATAGTTTCTCTCCTAAGTTTTTTATTAGTTTATAGCTGATTTCGTCTGGTCCTGTGGCTTCTTTATTTTTTAGTGGTTTTACTACTTCTGTAAACTCTTCATAGGTAGACTCTGTAAAATGTAAGAAGTACATAATGCGCAGACACGAGTTCTCGTCTAGACGAGTTCACATTCAAATTTAAGGGGAGGTTGGAACTCAGTGGCGCAGCACGCGGAAGGCGCACTCTATAACCTATAACCTAGCATTTGCAGTTAGCTGTTCTGGAGGTGTAGTTCTTGTTTGGCAACTTGATTTCTTTTCTTTCCTTGCTAAAGGTAATACATTGTCTTTACAAAATCTCCAGAATATGCTAAATACAATAATTTGATACTCAAAAGTTCTATATTTTGTAATATACAAGTACCCCAACTTTACAACGAAAACCCTACCCCACTGCCCATCAGCTGACTGGAGCTTGCCGGTCAGATTTGGCTGAGTCATCATGTACTTCTTACATTTTACAGAGTCTAGGTTCTACTTGCTCAGCGTCTCTGTCATCTCTTATCTCTTCATGTTCCTCTGTTTCTACATTGCTGTTATATAGTTTTGTGAAGTATGTCACCCAATCTTTTTCCCAATTTTTGACGCTGTTCTCTTGTTACCAGACTGCAGTTTAATATATTCAAAAAGTTTGCTGTCGTCTTTGTTATTTTCTTCTAGCTTCTGCATCTGTTCGGTGATCCAATTTGACTTCTTCTGTGTAAAGTTTCCAACTTCTTGTTTTATTTTTTTTTAATACTTGGTACTATCTTGTTCGAGTTTGTAACCATTTCTGTCTTATACGCATTTTTTTCTTTGCTTTTGTTTAGGAATTCACTGTTGAATCACTCTTTTGGTTTCCCATTTTTCTTGAGTCTTATTATTTTTTCTGTTGTTTCTACTATTATTGCTTTTAGGTTGTTCCATTCTGTCTCTATATCAACCTCTCCTTGTTCCTCAAGTTTATATCCTATTTCTACATTAAATTATTGCTATTTCTTCTGCGTTTAATTGTTTGACATTCCAGTTTCTTCTTTTATCTTGTTTCATATTCTTCGGTATTTTCTTTTTCATTGTTACAATTACCGGTATGTGGTCTGTGTCAACATTGGCGCCTCTGTATGATCTTATGTCTTGTGTAATATATATCTATTTCCTTGATGTTAGCATGTGGTCTATTTGGTTCTCATTCGGTTGTCACCGGGCCACATCCAGGTTATTTTCTGTTCTTTTTTATGCTTGAATTTTGTGCTCACTATGTAGTTTTGGTTGATGAAGCTAGATTCTACAGTCTCGTTCCATTGTCGTTGGTGGTTTCGTGGATAGTTTCTTCCTCTGCTACATCTCTGTTACATTCTTCTTTGACAATTTGTACAGCAAGATCCCCTATTATTGTTACCTCACTTTTAGGTATATCTTCGCAAGTTGATTCCAGTTTGTTGCAGAATTCCAACTTTTCGTCGTCACTTGCATCTTTTGTAGGTGCATAGCAGTTTATTATAGATATATTTACTTGTTTATTTTGTATCCTTAGGTAGGATATTCTTCCATTTATTGCTTTGAAGTGTTACAGCTGTTACTTCTCTATCCAGGACCGGACTGCTGGTTTATAGGTATTACGCTACTTAAATAAAAATGTATACAAGTACTTATAAATAATAATGGCATAAATTTTGATTGTAAAAAATATAGATTTCTAAGTAATTTTCAATGAAAAATAAATCTAATCAGAAAAAAAGGTATATTCTGCTAAAACGTAATGATTAAAGAAAAAGTTTTATTTTAGTAGTCGTTTATATACTTAATAAATAAATAAATTTTGAATTACTTATCCTTATTTACGAACGGTATAATAAACTTATTAATTACAAATATCAAGTACCAGCAGAATAGTTTTCAGAATGAGTTTCACTACCACTGCTTATGTTTATAATTAGTGGTCGTCATCAATAACTTGTTCTCGATCCCAGAATTGTTTAATAATGTTGTCCGTATGTTTTACATTTTTAGTCCAAATTTCTTCAGTTGCCGTATTTAAGGAATCTTGCCGCACCTTTTAACACTTGATCACAATTGTAACCATTTTCACCAATATGTAATTAATGACACAGAATAAATTTTGCACACTGCAATCTAGCGAACAAAACCCCTCTACATTACAAACCACAAATGAAATACAACCTAAACCAAAAATTCGTTCAATATTTTTACAAATTATCAAAGACATCAAAACAACGATCTCTGAAGACTTCACCACAACTTACAGAGGCAAAATTAACGTATATATTTTTTAATGCAGTTTTTTTGTCAATAAAAGATACTGCTACAACTTTTGTATCTACAAATTGCGAACAAATATATTTAATGATCAAGTAGTTAGCTGACAAAATTGTTTTTGTCATTTGAAAACAATTCTCATACTGTTTTGTATACTGTTAAAGAATACTTTCGAAAATCACGTTTTTCTGTGCGTTAATTTGCATTGCTTTTGTTTATCAGGAAGACTCAGTTTTAAGTTCCTTCGCTATTTTAACTCTGCTTTTGTTTTTGGGTTTCCTTCTTATCGGTTGTTTTGAATTATGCCAGTGCTAAGTCGCGATAATGCAATTAGAGCGACAGTGTTGTTGGAAGCAGGAGAAGAAAGCAAAATGATGTTGCATCACAGCTAGGAGTTAATCAGTCTACAATTTCTTGACTTCAAAGACAACTTAGAGAGACTGGAAATGTCGGTGGAAGACGAGGGCAACGTCACAAGCGCGCGTCATCGACTGTAGATGACTGTTTCTTGCTATTAAGTTCTTTACGGAATCGCACTCGTACAGCTCCAGAACTCCACAACAACCTTGAGACCACAAGAGGGCTAAGAATAAGTGAGAGAACAGTGAGGAGAAGGTTAGCAGAAAAAAACCTTCACGCAAGACGCCCTGCAATGTGTCCCATTCTGTCCAGACGACATCGGACGACTCGATTAGCTTTCGCTCGTCAGTATGTAAACTGGAGAATAGAGGATTGGAAAAAAGTTCTGTTCACAGATGAATCACGGTTTTCTTTAAAGAGTGCTGATGGTCGTAAGAGAGTGTGGAGAAGAACTGGCAAACGTTACGCTGAATGTGCGATTACCAAGAGGGACAGATTTGGGGGTGGCTCAATAACGATTTGGGAGAGCATTTCTTTGAGTGGTTCTACAGACCTTGTGTTTGATAGACCAAGTGTAACAGCACATTCGTATATCGAAGATATTCTACAAGACCATGTTTGTATTTGGTATCGGCGACGATTTCTTATTAATGCAGGATAATGCTCGCGCACATGTTGCTCAGATTACTAGGGACTACTTAAATGCTGTTGGAATTAACACATTAGATTGACCAGCCTGTAGCCCCGACTTAAATCCCATAGATCATCTATGGGATGAGCTCAAGAGGCGATTGCATGCTCGAAGACCACGGCCTGCTTCGTTAAATGAGCTACGTCTGTTCCTGCAAGAAGAGTGGGAGAATCTGCAGCAAGATTTTATCAGGAATCTTATTGGCAGTATGCCGCGACGTCTTCAAGCCGTGATCCAAGCTCGAGAAGGACATACAAGATATTGAGGCAAGGAAAATTAATTACACCGGTTTCCTTCGTTCTCGATGTGATAATTCATATTTATTAAAATTTTCAGAAACTGAAACACATTGTAGGATGTGGAAGCTACTGGGGAATTAGTTACAGAGTTTTGTTCTCCAAGCTCCTCTCTTTGGTCTTACAGACATGTATTAGTGTTAAATGGGCATTTTTCAATAAAATATTATAAAAAAATATATATGCGTTAATTTTGCCGGTCAGTGTATATTGATCAAATAAAATTTTTTGTAGTGTTCAATGCTCTTTCAAAATGGCGCAAAATAATCAACATCCCGTAAATAAGTTAACCTTCCTAAATTGGAAAGCCAACGGACTAAAACAACAAAAAGCAATTTTTATTGCAATCCTGGCCAGACATGTGATCAACTTTGCATGCATTTCAGAAACACATCTGATTAAAAATGAAAAATTTACAATATCTGGCTATAAAATTTTCAGAAGAGATTGAGAAAAGGCAATAGGATGGGGAGGATCTGCGATAATTATAAAATACAAGGTTGGTGCTATCCCATTTGAATTAGAAAATATTCATCAACTAGAAGCTGTTGCGATTAGTCTTACAATGGAAAACATTACAACATACTTATAGAATAGTTTCCTCCTACAAGCCTCCTAACAACCAACTTCTTCGGGAGGAACTTCAACGCATTTTCAGTAATCAATACCCCACACTGCTTGTAGGTGACCTGAATTATAAGCACGAGAACTGAAGTTTCAGAAAAACCAATCCTAACTGTGTAAAACTCGAAAATATTTCCGCTCAACTAGGAATGCAAATAACTGTAGGTACCTACCGAATAGAGTTATTTTCCATATACACATAATCAATTACCGGACATCCTTGATATCATACTTCACAAAAACCTCCAAATCCCTATAAACCAAACAGTATTTATTGAGCTTGACTCAGATCACTTGCCCATCATATTTATGTTAAATTGTACCCCTAGTTACTACCCCCAATTTTCTAAACTAATTACCGGCTCTGTTGACTCGGAAAAACTCCGATCAATAATGAAAAACAACTTAAAGTGTCCCAGTGACTTAGAAACTCCCGAGCACATTGATAACACAATATAAACATTCAAAGCAGTCACCATTCATGCTATACAACAATTCACTAGGAATGCTCCACCACGCAACCACTTGATAGCCGAATTCCCCCAACACATGTATTACAGCTTATAAGAGAAAAATAAAGGCCCAACACATAAAGGAAGGAGGAAGAGAACTAAGTGCCTGAAGATTCTCTTTAACAAATGCCTCTCGAAAGCTACTATACCAGAAGAATGGAATGAGCCGTTGACCGTCCTAATACATAAGAAAGGAGACCCATTAACCTTGGAAACTAAACTACAGGCCAATATCACTCTTTCCCAACTATATACATTAATGACTAAAATAATAACGAATAGCCTAACAAGGAAACTAGATGACTACCAATCCATCGAACAGGCTAGCTAAGAAAGGGCTTTAGTAGGGCAGACCATCTCATGATAAAAACTCTAATTGAAAAAGCCAACAAATACAACTTTCCACTCGACCTCACATTTATTGATTCGGCAAAAGGTGTTCGACAGTATCGACTTCTGGGCAGTGGAAGAACGACTAATTAACTCTCGAATTGACCACAGATACACAACCTTACTACAAAACATATATAAGAAAGCAACGATGACAATACAGATGGATACATTCTTAACTGCAAATCCTATCAAAGTGTTTAGAGAAGTAAGACAAGTTGATACGATATCACCAAAACTTTTTACGGCAGCCTTGGAAGACATCTTCAAAGAGATGAATTGGGAAGATATGGGTGTAAACATCATTGGACAGAAGCTAAACCATTTGAGATTCGCAGCAACAAATGCTAAACGACCTACACACAGCCTCCCAACACAGAAGCCCTAAAATTAACCTAAGTAAAACTAAAACAAGGACAAACACACAAGACAATAGACAATTCTCAATAGAATCAACTCCCCTAGAACCAGTCTGAGAATATATACGTATATCTTTTGGTCAATCCATCAAGCTCTCTAAAGAAAACCAAACAACAGAGATAAATAGAAGAATTCATATGGCATCGATGGCATTCGGCAAAACTATCGTATGTGCTTAAAAACAAGAAGACCCCTATGAAATTCAAGACTAAAATATTCAATAGTTGTGTTTTCCCCATCCTAACATATGCAGCACAGACCTGGACATTCACCAAAGCAAATCTAGACAAACTAATGAAAACGCAACAAAGTATGGAACAGAAAATAATAGGGGTGACACTGAAACATCGGAAGACAAACACCTGGAAAAGAAAAACAACAAAAACCACCGATGTGGTAAAACAAGCAGCAAAATTAAAATGGAAATGGGCCATACATTACAAAAGACACAAAAACAATAGATGGAATCATCTCATACAAAGCTGGCACCCATATGATGGAAGACGAAATAGAGGAAGACCCCATATGAGATGGGTGGATGATTTGAAAAGACACGCATGTTTGACATGGAAACAAAAAGCAACAGACAGAAAAATATGGAGAAAACTAAGGGAGGCCTATATTCAGAAATCTGGATGAACAATAGGCAAAGAAGAAGAAAACACAGAGTTCGGCAATTATGGCAAAACACCTGAAACCCAGCCGTAAAAGTATCTCTAAATAGATTGATTAGATTAATGAGAAACAAACTAGATCAACACAGAATTGCAACGTATAATAATTATATCGATTCGCTCAACCCAGGGGACCAAAACATGTGGAGAGCCACTAAAAGAATACTTAGGCAGCCAGCCAATCAATATTACAGTGCTGCGAGTGCAAGATCAGACTAACACACATGGTAAAGACAAGTGTGAAATCTTGGCAAAACAACTCGAAAATACATTCACAATGACAATACATCATGCCAACACGAATCATATGCAATTCATAGAAAGCAAAGTCGCAAATCACAATTACAATGCCGTCACACTCTCAGAGCCAATCTCTCCGCCTAACGTAGTCATAAGCCGCACCCCGATACAGTGGAATCCTAAAGAAAATGCTATTAGGTACCTCGATATTTACTTGGATCGACGTTTAACCTGGAGCTTCCACATTAATCAAAATCTATCTGAATCATACACGAGACTTGGTATGTTATACCCAATCATAAACAAAAAATCATCACTCAAGATAACATGTTTCACTCTAATCTACACATCAATAATAAGACCGATATTTACATATCAGTGTAGTGTCTGGTGTTCCACCTCCGAAACTAACTTAAATAAACTTCAAGCACTACAAAATAAAATATTACGCATCATAATGAATGCTGAATGGTACACAAAAAACTCTCAACTGCAAAGAGAAACTGGTACCTCCGCAATTCAAGAATATATTAAGAAAGTGGCTAAAGGCTAAATCTTTTTATAATATACCAGCTGACCCGGCAAACGTTGCTTTGGATTATGACATGATGGAGAAAACCCTTCAAACTATTAAGCAAAGAATCATAAAAGTATGACTGCAAATAGAAAGTCGTACAGTGTATAGAAAAACACACATTCGATATTTCCCGGCTTTGGATTTTTCCGAATTTTCTTTTTTGCTAAACCACCTCGGGAGTAAGACAAATACTTCTTCTTCTTCTTCTTCTCGTCTTCTCATTTACCGTCGGACACGGTGTTGAGGAGTTTTACACATTCACAATTTCTACCCTATGTCATTTCAAGTCACTATTATTGCACGTTTGATTACACTTTTATTTGTCACTTTTGCACATTTTTTCCCACTTCTTTCTGTTCTTTGCAGTCTCTTTTGCTTCCCTCCAGTTTAGTCCTCTTTCATTAACAATCTCTGCCATTTTCTTGTTCCACGTCATATTGGGGCGACCTCTGGGTTTTCTTCCCTCTGGCTTTGCTTCCCAGATCTTTTTTAGTTCTCTCTCATTTGGCATTCTGAACAGATGTCCTAACCACCTCAGTTGGTTTGTTTCAATTTTCCCTTCTAGCGGTTTTATCTGCAGCCTTTTTCTGATTTCGGAGTTTCTTAGTCGGTCCCACTTGGTTACTCCTTCAATTCTTCTTAGCACACGCATTTCGCACGCTTGTAATCTTTGTTTTTGCCTTTTACTTAATACCCATGATTCGCTGCTGTACGTGAGGGAAGGGAGGTAGATAGCACTGTATACTCTCATTTTTGCTTTCTTGGAGATTTCCTTCTTGGATATTATTTCTTTGTTCAGAGCATAGTATATTTTCGTTGCTGCTTGTATCCTGTTATTTATTTCCTGTTCGTTCCCTCCGTTGCTACTAATTGTGGTTCCTAGGTATTGGAAGGTTTCCACTTGTTTTAATTCTTCGTTGTCAAGTGTTATATGGATAGTTCTAGGGGACTTTGACGCGTGCATTACTACCGTCTTCTCTTTGCTGATTGACATGTTTCTTTTCGCAAAAGCCTGGTGCCAAATTTCTACCTTTCTCTGCAGTTCCCTTTCCGAACTGGCTATTATTGCTATGTCATCCGCAAACAGAAATTCTGTTACCCTAACGGGTATCAAATTTCTGTACCCTATATGTGTTCCTTGTGTTTGGTCTCCTACTTCTTTTGTTATTTCATCAAGTAGGGCGATAAACAGGAGAGGGCTTATTACTCCACCCTGTCGGACGCCTTCGTGAGTGGTGAACTCTTTTGAATTTCCATTGCTAGTTCTTACGTAATTTCTCGTATTGTTGTAGACAAGTAAGTAAGACAAATACAACAAAAAAAAAACATCCAAATCGGTCAAGTCATTCTCGAGTTTTTGCTTTACTAACACACTAACACACGGCGATTGATTTTTATATATACAGATTGCTCAGTGTGAAGGTGCAGTGCATTACAATTTGGGAAAACGCTTGATGCTCACTAAACTTAAAAGGAAGTTACCGATAGAAGGTGACTGTGAATAAAGAGTCGCCAACTTCAAAATGACTCACACTAATATGTATGCTCATTACCAAAATGAAATATATAATCCATAACATATAATACAACTGACAATTGGTGTAGACTAGCGAATAGTGATGTAAAGTTCAAAAATGTATTAATTATCCATTCCATGCATAGCACTCAGTGCTGAACTGGCAATAAATTGTTTTAAAAAAAATTCAAACATATGATATACGTCCCATCCTTGATTTTTGACCTTCTGGAACATGTAAGGTTTTCAGACATTTACGTTTTTTATATTTCACCAATTGTTGGGAGCATTCCTTATCTTCTGACTTTTTATCACTTAGCACACTTTTTAATTTAGATTCACTAATTTGTAGAGCATATGTGACATGTTTATGCACTTGCACGGCTGTTATGAACAGCCCAAAATATATTTTTTTTCAGACTGAAAATAATCGTAGAGACTTAAAATCAACTCGTCAACATGTAAATTACGGCAAGGCATTTTTGTTACCACTTAATGCGCTTGA
Organism: Agriotes lineatus; assembly: GCA_940337035.1. Taxonomy (NCBI): domain Eukaryota; kingdom Metazoa; phylum Arthropoda; class Insecta; order Coleoptera; family Elateridae; genus Agriotes; species Agriotes lineatus. The sequence goes on along the minus strand of CALNHX010001806.1, from coordinate 133,914 downwards.
CACCGAATATTTGGCAAAATTAACTATTTGCAATACCCAAAATTTGCAGTAATAACCAGTCATTAATCGACTTGTATTATTGGTCTATGTTTAACTTTCACCAAAGAGATATTATAATGAGGTAATGACCAATGTTCAAAAATGTTTCCTTAATTGTAAATTTTAAGAATTTAAAACCAATGGCGTTTCTGTAACATAAACGATGAAGTGCACAAACAGATTTCGTGCTTCACTAAGTATCATCATTATACAGTAATAATTCAATAATAGTTTTATGTTCTGTGAATGCAGTGCTGAAAACAATAAGTGGCGCAGTGCATAATTTAGTCTTAATAACTGAGTCACTTCGAAAGTAAATCTATTGCAATGGAATTTTAAGCGCTAGAGTTGTATATTCTCTAGACGCACTATACTTATTTACTGCCTACAAACTTTTGCACACTTTACTTACTAACAGTATTATATTTGGACTTACCTACCGTAGGATATTTCTAACAAATAATTTTTTTCGGGTGTAATTTAATCAACAGACTAAGACTTGGTAAGTAATCTGTAGTTTTGCTTGTCCTACTCTTTGTTCACCTACAAAATATTGCAACTACGTTATGTTACGGTGTTGCTATAGTTTCATGATTTCGTAGGTGACTAAGATGATTGTATAAGCCACAGAAATTATGTTGATTTAACAACGATTAGTGTTTTTTAAAAAGCACCTGAGTGCTGAGTGTCGAAACAGATCTAAACTGCAAGAAGCATATTACCGATAAAGTAAACTATTATCTCTAGAGGAATGCAAGGTCTTTACAGAGCATCCTGCTTTCCTATGAACGTTCTACGACGAGCATGCAAGTCTAGCGGAATAGAATCTTATCTTTAAACTACAAAGCATTTCAAAATACTTAACTCACAATGTTGCTAAGTTTGTAAAACTTTAATGATTGATTCTTCATAAACACATACATACTCTCAACTTTTTACTCAGTTTTTGGATCTGCCGTTTAGAAATCACCCTGTATGAATGTACAGTAGAAACCGATTATAACACCCCTCAAGGGATCGCAAAAACTGATTTGTTATAAAAGAAGTCAAGATTAAAGAAAGAGTTAAGAAATCTATTTGTTAATATGTAGGGGTAATCAGGTAAACTGTCTTTTCCTCACAAGCTTTGGTTTTATAATCATTTTATAGAGCTTTGTTTTCCTGTTTGAATTTTTGCTGTATTACATTCGTTTCTATAAGTAGTAAATTCAATGTTCTGTTTGCATCTGCTAATTGATGTGATTGTTTCATTGTGAGAGTTAGTAATTTGGGTGCTAATTTAATTAAACGTTTGTTTCTTCAAACTGGTGTTTTCCAAATTTTTTAGCTCTCAGTCGTTGGCTGTTTTTGCTGTTGCTCTTGTTATAATTAAAACTTTGTAGTTATAGCTTTGTTATTTACTGGCACATAGCCTACTACATAGCGAATGCCAATGGTTTATTCTTCTTTTGCACATATACAATTAAACTAACTGATCTAAACTCAACTTCATCTTTGTTTCATTGTGTATCATAATTTGTGTTTTGTTTACGTAATATTCTACAACATTAACTACTCAGTGTATCATAGATCAAATTGCAGCTTTGTTAACTTACACTACATTTGAAATTATAATAACGTTTGTGAATCCAAAGAGTGAACATTCTTCAAGTCGTATTTTACTTGTAACTTTTGTGGAAGGTTTAGGAAATTCTTTAGTTAAATCGTAACTAGTAAATTAATTGTTGCAGGAAATATTTTTGTTAGTTTTAATTCTCTGATCATGGTCAAAAAAATATTGCGCAACATTTAAAAAATAATTCAGTTTATAATGCAAAACCACTGTGTGTGATATGGCTTTAAAGCCCTCGATAAGATCTATTCAAATAGATAAAGAACTTCTCGCAGTGGTTTAAACTAAAAAAATTTAGAATTATTATTTTTATAAATTATTTATGTAAGCTACTTTTCATATCATAGACTTGTTACAAATTAAATAAATGCTTTGAAACTATACTTGATTAGCTCATATCAAATCTTTGATCTGCAAGTCATAGTCCTACGCTTTAAACTGACCACTGAATCAAAACACTGAGTGTAGGTACCTTCTTTTTTTCAAGATCTTTCAGTTGATAATCCAAATTATTTTTTGTTTATATAGTGTTTGTGCTCTATGTCTCTTTATCTAATGCTCTTTAGGTTTGGTTTTCTTCCATTTTCTGCCTTCTCTCTGTAATAATAATAATAGGAATCGTCTTCATTATATCTATATATATATATATATATATACACAGTGTGTCTACTTAAGTTGACGCCACATGGAAAACTTTGTTATTATAAGTTTTACGAAAAAAAAGTAATTCTTTATCAAAATCTCTGCCTTCGAAAACAACAATATTCAGCTATTCACATTTGACATCGAATGTACAGGGTGTCCACAAATTGAAAAAGTTCGACAGAAATTTTTTGACCACTTTATCTTAATTAAACAGTCATCATACTTCAAATGTTTATTGCTGATCCGTAACGTTTTACCGACGCATGCTAATGAATAATATGTATCAAGATAATTAATACTGAACATTTATTTTTCACACATACATGGTAATTTACAAATACAATTATTATGTTTTCGTAAGTAGCAAAGGTTACCTGCAGTTTGCTACTGCCTCAACGTATCCACCTTCGCGTTCAATTCATGTAATTGTTCTTTTACAAAATTCTCGTAACACACTCCTACATATTTCGGGAGTGATTTTGTGAACCGTTTCCCTTATTATTCGTTCTAAATGGTCAACATTTCTAAATGGTCCTTGTTGATATACCTTCTCTTTTAAATAACCCCACAAGAAAAAAATCTAGTAGGGTTAAGTCGGAAGATCGAGCCGGCCAAAAAATCACAGAATACCTATGTATGACTCATCCATTAAAAATATTGTCAAGGTATTCCGTAACATCGTGCCTACTGTGACATGGTGCACCGTCCTGCTGGAACCATATCTGTTGTCATTCAGCTATGGGTAGATCATCTAGAATATCAGCCAATTCATTTTGCAAAAAGTACAAATAGCGATCTGCGTTCAGAGTGTTTCGAAAAAAGAAAGGCCCAGTTAACTTATCTTTATAAATTCCACACCACACATTGGTTTTAAATGAATACTGATCGCGAGTTTTTATGGTAAAATGAGGGTTCTCATCACTCCACCACCTACAGTTTTGGGAACTGACTGTACCGTTGGAACTAAACGTTGCTTCGTCCGAAAACATAATACGTCTTGCCATGAAACGGTCATCTTCTAACATTCCTTGGATATCACAGCAGATTTCATAACGTCTGTCATAATCTCTTAGTTGTAAAGTATGAATAAATTGTGGCTTATATGGACGAAACCTATTCTCTTTTAAAATTTTTGCAACTGTATCTTTGCCAATAGGATTAGGTAGCTTGATGCTCTTTTTCACAATGAGTATTTAGGATTTTCAATTACTGAAAGCATTACCTGTAACACAGTGTCATCATTGGCAACCCGTTTTTGATGCTTGTTGGTATATTTGTTGAAAACATTTTGCACATGTTTTGAATTTATTAAAAATTTTCTCACTGTTGACTGGTTAATATGTTTCTGTGGATGTCGGTGATTAAAGATGTCTGCAGCTTCTCGAAAACTTTCATACTTGTCACCCACAATTAATACAACTTCAAATTTCTCTTCTAAACTCAATGTTGCCGGCATATTTGTTTATTTGTTACTACACTGACGTTCAGCAAGAGAAATGTCATTGTCAGAGCAAACTAGATTCTAAACTTATTTTTGTGTATTACAGTAGAAAATTCATTATTCTGTTGGGTATTACTTTATTATTATTTGTTTATTTACATGCATTTCTAAAATGTTACAGATAGGCGATTAAACATTTGAAGTAGTGATGGGCATAATCGAATGAATTTAATAATCGAGATATCCGAATGTGAGATATTTTAATAATCGAATGAATCATTCGGAACAATCGAATACCAATGAATCTTTCGGTTTCGGGAGGCGAATGAATCTCTCGGATTTCGTTGAGACTAGTATATTAGTAGGATTAGTTACTATTTTCTGGCAGTAACGCATTTGGCGGGGCGCGTGCTGCATGTGCGCTGTGCGTAGCCGAATGCGGGCATCGGGCATTTAAAATACGAGAATTATTTGCTTGTTGCTTCACCGAAATTATTTTCAGGTGCCTGTAATCTGTTCTGTTTTCTGTTTCTTTTCAGGTTTAAGCTTTAAGCAAGCCGTTGAGCGTCATAAAAATATACCTACTCAAATCTCCAGTTACGCCGTTACGATTATTATTAAATAACTCGATTAATTATTATTTGTTTGTCATTTTAAACTGGCATTATTATTATCTCTATAATAGCAACCATAAGTAACTGTTTATAATGTTTATATGCTAGCGAGTTAATTTTCTTCTTAAATCACTGGTGAATTAATAGTAGATTGTTCTACAAGTTAAGAAAAGTGGGAGTTTTCCAGAATTCCAGCGAATGTAAAAGTTTTAGGCGAGCATGGAAGAAATTTTTACAAAAAGAATTTTCAACGGACGTAAGGTTGCTGCTGGTTTTAACGAGCACCGCCAAAATATTAGAATCATAATCATACTTAATTTAATATTGTAAGCTGCGAGGGTCTGCCAGCTCCCTTGCTCGCGCGAACTCGCTCTCTTATTACAAATATTAAATTACACTTTACACTAAAATCGAGGCCGAGTTTTCCGGGCCAATTTTCAATGTCAAATTTATTATAATTTCGATTTATTTACTAAACTATTTTAAAATGTAAACATTTGAAATAATTTGTAAAATCGGTATAGTACAATAAAATGTATTATTATATCAGTTCAGTATTATTATTTCTACTTTTCTCCCCATGTCGGTCTTTGCCCTGAGTTTGGCCTTTGGCGATGGTAAAACAGAACAACAGAAGTGAAAGTGAGAATTGTAAAGTAAACTGTAAACCCCGGATAATCCGTTGGCAAGCGGCACACCGACAGCCGTGAGCGAGAGCAGCGGCACACCGACAGCCGTGAGCGAGAGCCGACCACTCGGACGCCGACAAACTTGTATCCGAATGCAAATAATCGCAGTTCAAACGAGAGAATCGGTTGCACTAGAGTTACCCTACTAAATTAGTACTACTAATTTAGTAGTTGATTGAACGACCATCGGAGTTCGGACGTTCCGAGCATCCGATTGTTCCGAATAATCCGAGAGATTTTTGCATTCGAGATATTTTTAGTAATCCGAGAGATTTTTGCATTCAAGATATTTTTAGTAATCCGAGAGATTTTTTCATTCGAGATATTTTTGGTAACAATCGAAATATCTCGGAAGGTCGAAATAATCGAATAATTCGATTATTTTCATTCGGATTCGCCCATCACTAATTTGAAGTATGATGACTGTTTAATTAAGATAAAAGATAACGTGTTTTACAAGTAGGATTTGCAAAATTTAATTTAAAATTGAAGTGGTCAAAAAATTCCCACGGAACTTTTTCAATTTGTGGACACCCTGTGCATTCGATGTCAAATGTGAATAGCTGAATAATATTGTTTTCAAAAGCAGAGATTTTTATAAAGAATTACTTTTTTTCGTAAAACTTATAATAACAAAGTTTTCCATATGGCGCCAACTTAAGTAGACACACTGTATATAAAGGTTAGCTTTTGCAAAAGTCCAAATTAAAACTACCAAACTTGGAAAACTGGATTGTAGAAGAATATGTTAAAATACTAGAAATTTCATTTGCTGTCAACACTGTATTTAATAAGTAAAAATTAACGTTATAAATCAATTACAGATCGTGGTGGAAGAAGGCCGCAGCAAAAGGTACGGCTTAGTACGCTACTCTTCACCCGAAGAAGCTACTAAGGCCGTCATTGAGATGAATGGTAGAATTGTGGGTACCAAACCACTGTACGTTGCTTTAACACAGCGTAAAGAAGATCGAAAGGCTTATTTGACTTCCCAATACATGCAGCAACCGGAAAATATGGGTATGCATCACCAAATGGGTCAGTTCCTTCAACCCAGTGGTACCGGTGGGTACTCCCAATACATGCAGCAACCGGAAAATATGGGTATGCATCACCAAATGGGTCAGTTCCTTCAACCCAGTGGTACTGGTGGGTACTTCGTTCCTATGTTGCCACAACCGCAGCTTTTCTATGTGGCACCTCAAATGGCTCAAATTCAAACCACACCTCGTTGGCCGGCACAAGCACTAGTGCATCCAGGTGGTCAAGCTAGCACAAACGTCTATGTAGCCGGTATGCAGAACTCCTACGGTGCGGACCCTCGGCTTCCCAACCAAGCGAGTGCAATGAGAGGTAACATTAGTGTACCTCGCCTCATCACATGGCAGCAACCCCCCAACATGCAAGAGCGACCCTTAGCTAGCCAGAGTGTGGTTACCAGAGAAAATCGTCCGGCAAATTATCAATACACCGCGAACAGATGTAATCCGCCACAAAGACTTGAAGCTGCCCCAGTTCAGCGAGCGTTGCATATCCCTGGTCAGGAGCCGCTAACTGTATCCATGTTGGCAGCTGCTTCTCCTCAAGAGCAGAAGCAGATGCTGGGTGAACGTCTGTTCTCCCTTACGCAGCGCATGTATCCCGACCTTGCTGGTAAAATTACCGGATTGTTGTTAGAGTTTGACAATTCAGAGTTGCTCCATATGTTGGAACATAATGAGTCTCTGCTTGCAAAGGTGGAAGAGGCAGTTGCCATATTGCAAGCCTATCTAGCTAAAGCTGCTGCTCAGATCAACAAGGAGTAGTTTTTGATGTATACACTCAAAAACCAAAAAAATGCAAAATAATTAAAGCTATGTAAACTGTTTGACGTCCACCCCTCTGCTTATTGTTTTAGAATGGCAATAATGTAGATGGCAAATAGCAGAAAAAAACGTAAAATTTTGAAATCTCCAGTTTTTATATTTTTCAAATAGCATGGTGTACATAAGTTTTTTTTTAGTTGTTCTTAATGTATTATACTGATTATGAGTCTGTTATGGACTCCTTTTAAATTATTACCACAGTTTTTAAAGTTGTTTTTTTATAAAACTAAGAAGTTGCTTATTATTAATCAATACTTTGGTATATGGAATAATAATAAAAAAATGTAAACTTTGGTTCATAAATACACATATTATAATCCAATAATCTGTGTTATTTATTTCATAATTGTGGAAGAATAGTCATGTCTGGCAAAACTCATTTAGAGAAAACAGAAAACTTGCAGCTCTTTTACTACTCAACATTTTAATTGATTTTGTAAAATTGATGCCGTTACGCTTTTACTTACTATTGCAAATATACAGGGTGTTGTGAAAGTCTACGTAATAATGTTTAGCAGTGATAGAGACCATCACTATTCTATTTAGAAGTTTTGTAATCCTATACTTTTCAACGATATATCAACCCCCCTCCCCCTCTCGACACTTGATGAGCCGTTAACTAAGTAAATGTAAGTTGAACGTGAAAACTATAAAAAATATTATACAAGCTTTAAACAGTTTTTGTCTTGCATAATGTGTAATATGATTATTAGTTACCTTATAACTTATAAATTAAAATATTCCATAGGTGGGGTATACATTATTAGAGTAAAACTATGTTACTTTAACTCAGTTAAATTAAATTATAAATGAAAAGGTTCAGTTTGATAAACTTGCGACCTTGCATATAAATGAAATTCCAGACTGCATGGGCCAACCATGTAGCAGCCCTCATTCAGTGCTGAACTGCCTATCTTTGAACCTACATTCTTCGCCGCTCTCTGTCCGCTGCACCTCAAAAACCATCGAAAAGCTGGGCCACTTTAATCTGGCTACAATTAATCCATAACAGCACGCAAGCGCGTATCGTACAGTGTATATTCATGATACAAAAATTATTCCTGCTTTGTTTAATCTTTAAGATGGAAAGAATGATGAAAAATAAGTACAAAAATATTTATACGGCCTATGCAATCTAGCCCCCAATTAAGTTCTGTGGTAAATAGATTCTTGTAGATTTTCTCCTTTGGCTTTCCATTGGTGGTAAATTATTTAGAAATTTTTTTCAATGCTTCCTTTGAAAACCCTCTCTCCTGTTGCATTTCCATATCGTTGCAAACTTTATAATATTTAGTGCTGCTACCAAAACGGGAAAGTAATAATTACTAAATTCACATACTCAATTATTTTTGAGTAATTAAATTACTCTAAAGTATTTAATTTACTTTACAAGTATTTGAATTACTTGTGGTAATCGAAATTACTCAGGGTAATTGAAATAATAATAATAATAATAATAAATGTCTTTATTTCTTCCAACTAAAATTAAGTACATAACTGTTAATTACAGAAATAATTGCAGTGTAATAGTTGCAGAAACCCCAAGGCGCAGTTCAGTCTAAAAGACCGCTCTTCCACTGAAACCTTGACATAATTTTAAATTAAAAAAAAGCAACATTCAACACTCGAAATCTACATAAATTCGACGCAGTGGTAAAGTTCGCTACAGACCCACATGGCCATGTCAGTCGTATATATAATAACAGCACTAAAGGCCGAAGGCCTTTGGCTAATTTTTTAAACTTTTTGTTTCCATAGCTTCCTGTCTTGTGCTACCTTCTTCCAGTTGTTTACGTTTAAGAGTGCTATGTCTTTGTTTAAACAGTACAGCCACATTTTCCTTGGTCGGCCTTTTCTGTTTTTCTCATACCAATTTGCACTGTACGCTTTTTTCAGCAGATCATCTTCTTTCATTCGCACTATATGCCCTAGCCACCTTAGCCTGCACTGTTTCACTATTAGAGTTATCGACTTGTCTTTGTAGCACTCCTGTACCTCCTGGTTTGTCCTTCCCCTCCAGTTTTGTCCTGCTTTCACACCTCCATATATCTTTCTTAAGACTCTCCTCTCCCATATTCTAATTTCTTTTCAATTTCTCCTTCCGTCGCCCAGGTTTCTGCAGCAAATATTACTGTCGGCCTTATGATGGTTTTGTACACACATTCTTTCACTTTTCTGGATACATTTTTATTTCCTACGAGTTTGTTATATACGCCTACACATCTTGATCCTGCAGCTATTCTTGTTATTATTTCATCTTTATACCCTCTATGCTTTGTAATTTTCACCCCTAGGTATTTTGTTTCGTTTTGTGCTCTTCAATGTATGTACTTCTCCATTATTCGCTTTAACTGTTAATATTTCATTTTCTGTATTGCCGTTGTTTCCTATGATCATGTATGTATATTGTTTTCCTGTCATTTATTTTTAGTCCAATTTCCTTTGCTTTTTCTTGTAATTTTGCTACTACATTTTTGAGTTCTTAATTTGTTCTGCACAAAAATACATCATTCCCATAAGCGAGGCATAGGCATGTCTTGGTATGAAGTAGTTTGTATTTATATTGCTTCTTCTTAATAGCGCTTCTAATACTAGGTATGTTGAATAGGGTAGTTGATAGGGGATCCCCTTGCCTTAGTCCTACGTTACTAATGAAAATTTCTGACGTTCTTTGAAATTTTATTTTGTTTGTTGTTTTCTATGTTTTTTGTATTAATGCAATTATTATGTTTAAAAACTTCAATTCTATTAGCGCTCTTATTATTTCCTTTTTTTTATTGTGTCGTAAGCTTTCCTAAAGTCTATGAACAGTGCTTGTACTTTTATATTTTTCCTGTTACACACTTCTTCAATTTGTTTTATCACCCAAATGTGATCTACCACCGATTTACCCTTTTTAAATCTACACTGATAGTCACCGATTACTTCTTTTGCCTCTTCTTGTAATCTTTTATTTATTAGGCTTGTGAATATCTTGTATATTGTGTTTAAAACTAATATTGGTCTGTAGTTTTCTGTAATTTCTGGGTCCCCTTTTTTATGAATTGGGCTTATAATTGCCACAGTCCATTCGCTTGGCATTTCCTCTTTTCTCCAAACTTCTCTGACCAGCTAGAAAATTCTCGTAGCCACTTTTTCATCTAAGTATTTTATTAACTCCATATTTATCTCGTCTTTCCCTAGGGTTTTATTATTTTTCATTTTTTTAATTACATCTGTAAATTCACTCCACGTTGGTAAACCTTTCTTCCTCTCTCTCTTCTGTTTCAAGCTTTTCTGCTTCTTCTTCTTCTTCTCCCTTTTCTTGCGTTACTAATAGTGTCTTGTAAAAACTTTCCCAGATTTGCATAATCTTTTCTTCTCCCATACATAGCTGGCCTTGAGCATCTCTGAGTCCACAAGTGACTCCTGTAGAGTAACCTGATTTTTCTTTTTTTAAACTTTTGTAAAATTCTCTTGTGCTCTTATAGTCGAAGGTTTGCTGTAATTCTTCCATTTTTTTATTTAACATCTCTCGTTTTTTTCTCTACAAGTACTATTTACCCTGTTTCTAGCTTCTTTGTATAATCTTCTTGTCTCTTGGTTATTGTTTGCCAGCATTCTCTTTTTGCCATCCTTTTTCTTCCTAATTTCTCTTTCACACTCTTCATCAAACCGACCTGTTTTGTATTTGCTTTTTCCTTTTTGTATAATCTCTGCACTTTTTTCTGATACTTATTTGATTCTCTTTCATTCCTCTTCTACTGTCTCTGCCTTTTTTGTTGACTCAATTAATTCTTCCGATTTATCTTGGTATTTCTGCCTTTTCACCTCTTTTTCTAGTGTACTAAGTTCCGTTTCTTTTTCATTATAATTTTTTCCCTTAGTTGTGGTTTTTGTTGTTTTAATACTGCTTTTACTAGATAATGATCGAAAGCTATTTGTGCCCCTCTGTACGTTCTTATTTTTCCTATACAGTTCAAAGTTACTTTTATAATCAACATGTGCTCAATTTGGTTACGTTGTGTGGGTGAGCCAAAATCATTTTGTGTATGTCTTTTCTTTTATTCCATGTTGTAATATTTATCATGTTTCTACTCGCCGCAAAGTTTACTAATACTTGCCCATTTTCATTTGTCTTATTATGGATGCTTTCCCTACCCGTTATTAACCAGTTCTCTTCTTCTTTTCCAATCTTAGCATTCAGATCTCCTGCCACTATCTTGGTATCAAAACTTGGCCTACCATCTAGTAGTTGTCCCAGCATGTCATAAAATTGTTCTTTTGTCTCGATGTCTTTGTCATTGGTTAGTGCGTATACATTTACTATTACGTGTTTTCTAAAAACTCCTTTAATTCTTATATAACTTATTCTTTTGTTTATTACCTTGTAATCTGTTACCATTTCTTTTATATTCTCCCTAATTAGAAAGCCTGTACCAAAACTGCTTTGCTTGCCACCTCCATTAAACCAGTAATACTTATCGATTTTTGTGGTTGAAATTCCTTTGATATGAGTTTCTTGTATCATTAATATATCTGATTTTATTTTCGGCTGCTTCCTTTATTAATTGTTTTACCTTTCCTTGTTTGTTCAAACCTTGAACGTTCCAAAATCCTATTATAAGATTGTTGTTCTCTGTTTGCTTATTTTTTCTTTGTTTCCTATATACTTCTGATTTCTCGTTATCCATGTACCTTGCCTTGTTCGTCATCTTGCTTGTTTCAGAGAATTTAGTTGCTATTGGTTTTTTGCTGTTGTCTGTTCCTCCTGTGTCCTACGCTCCTTAACCATTATCTTACTTTCTTCGTCTTTGTCTACTATGCTTCGGCTTGGAAAGATTGTTTGTGTCCAGGCTCTTGGTTTCTGCGGTTTTTGTTCTTTTTCTGTGAATAGCTCACTTTCCTCCACTTGTTTCTTTCCTGGTTGTCCCTCCTTCCTCCGCTGTTTCTCTTCTCTTTCTTCTGTTAGTTCTTGTGGTGAGCGTTGACTGATAGTTCTTCCTTTTTTCTTGTTCCTACCCTCTACCTGGTCTTCAAAATTATCATCCTTTGGTTCCTCTCGTAGTTGTTCTAGTGTGTATTTTTCAATGTCTATTTTTAATTTATTTCCTACTAGATAGACTAAATGCCCTTGCTTGCTTATTTATTTCATGCACTCTAAAAGTTCTCTCTCATGTTCCCTTTCCTTAGTTGTTAAGTCTTCCGCAAACCATACACTTGATCCTTTTAGCTTTTTCAAATCAGCTATTATTTCGATCTTTTTGTTCCACATTACCAATTCTAATAACGTTGGTCTCATTTTATCTTTAGTATACCCTCCTAATATTCTTACTTCCTGTACCTCCATTTCCATGTTGATTGTGACCCCTACCCCCTTCAGGATCTGCCTTATCCTTTCTCTCAGCTCTAGATCTGACTGTTCCTCTTGTATCTGGGATCTCATAGATTATCATTTTCTTCTTTCGTATTTCCTTCTCTAACTTCTGCAGCCTTTTTTCTTGATGCTCTACTGTTGTTTACGATTTTCTGCTCCGAGTTGCGTATTCATAATAGTAATTTTTTCCATATCTTTTTGATATTTATCTATTTTCCCTTCATTCTTTCACTTCTGCTTTCCATTTTATCTAATTTAGTTTTTATTTCTTTCAACAGATCTTCCATTTTTCCTTCTTGCTGTTAGTGTTTGCAAAATGCTTTCGTCGCCCTTTCGAATGTTACGCCACTGGTAGATCTTCAGATGCACCAATCCCGTTACGTTAATTTGACCGCGGCCTACGTTCCGCCTCCTGACGAATTACGCGTCGGTCTAATCCTGCGTCTTTCAAAATTTGCAACCGTACGTTAGAACGCAAAACGACTGTTTATGCTATCTCGGCGTGCGATTATGAGATCTTCACCCTGTTATCACTATTCATAATGTTCGCTTGTTCGAAATATAATTTCACGCTAAAACCACTGCTCTCCCTGTCTTTGTTTTTTGCTAATTTCTACACCTTCCTTCACGTTCCGCCACTAGTACACTTTCCACTTATTTTTAACTACGATTTCACTCGCTAAAAACACTTTGTAACTTCACTAAGTGACCCGCCCGTCTTGACGGTAACGCGTTGATCATGTCAGTCATATGTACTGTTAATGTTTTCGGGTTACAATAGTTTAAAATAACACTAACTTGCAAAGCCAGGAACAATAATGAACAACTCACTAACTTCAAGAAAGAAAGTACACTTACAAAAAAAAATGTATCAGAACAAAACAGGTATTACTCGAGTTCAAGTAATAATAATAGGAATAGTAATAGTAAAAGTAAGTACAGATGAGTAGATATACCATCCAACAAACAGCAGCCTTAAGAACAAATGTTTATAGATTACGTTAAAAGTACATTTTTGTACTGATATTTAAATTTCGATATAATAGGTAATGACCTCAGTTCAGGCGATAACAAATTAAAGAATTTAGACATTTGGTAGCTATAACTTTGTTCGAAGAAAGCTGTTTTAGGTAAGGCTGGAGCTAAAGTACTTACCTTTATAACGAATATTAATATTATGCACATCATCTCTAAACGAGATTTTGCGATATAAGTAAGTGGGTTTTTTATCCATGATCTTAAAATAAAAACAGGTACTCAACAGCTTTCTTCTGTTAGTCATATTTAACCAATTGAGTTCAGACAATTTACATGATACGTGGTCAAATTTCCTTATTCCGAATATTAATCTCATGCAAGTGTTCTGGACTCTTTGAATCTGTCTTTGCTTATCTTTGGTCAAAGAAGGACCATAAATTTGACTGCAATAAACAAATTGGGGTAGAACTAACGATTCACATAAGCTTGACATTGTAACTTGCTAATAATTATTCTGTAAGAAGCAGAAAAAAGTGTGAGGTAAGTACAAATTACAGAGTACCATACAGTAAAAATTTTATTTACTTTTTTGATAACACTAGCTTTATTCGACGATATTGGTTCATAACTATTTATTAATTTAAATTTTGCTTGCTTTAAAAAATGTACTAGCACTATCTAAATACTACTCATTACAAATATATATAAAAAATTTCTATTGAAAGTAATGTGTGTTGTGCAGTTACAATTACCGAGTAGTTGATAACTGAATTAGTATTTCATTTGAGTAATTGAAATCTCTGGTAATAGGAAACGGTACAAAAATACCTTTTGGCTCTACATCCTTTTATCTTAGCCTCTTTAATACGTTTTCTTGAAAGTGAAGTAACAGATGTAAAATTGCACAATTTTGATCCTATATATTGCCAGGGACAACGTAAAATTTTTCTTGATTTATTTATATATTCGAATGGAATCTCGACATTTATGGTTGCAAGGTGTTTTAAATTTTTGTAAATGGGAATGGGCATAAATACTGTAAAACATGAGCCTAGTTATAAAAACACCTCTTATTCTATGCCAGCTTTGTTTTCATGTGAATCTTTGATTTTTATCTGTTCTTAAGTTTTTTGCTTTAAAACATATTTGTTTCTATGGATATTTTACTTTTTAAATCTTTTGTTACGTTTTCTTTTAAAAAAACTCGTTTTTATGTAGATCTTTTGTTTTTCGCAATACTTCCTTCGTATTTTAGACAAGGAAAGTAAGTAAATTTTGTTCACCTTATTCAATCTAGGAACATGGCCTGAGACAAGACGAGTCAGGGTCGCCGATATATCTCCTTCTGAAACCCAGTCATCTGGTACACCGTTAACGGCCTACTGAAAGATGTGGTTAGCATCACGCCTTCGACAACTGTCTTACTTTCCCTACTTCCACAACTGTGGTTTCGGTACCCAATTTTTTAAGCAATTGGGTGGGCCGCCTGCCAGTTGCCAGATCTGAAGATTGAACCCCGTACCGTGGCACCGCAGCCTGACGCCCTAACCGCTCGGCCATGCTGGCGACAGACGAGGGAAGTAGAAACAAAAAATTTATCCAGCAGAAAGTGTTTAGATTTTATAAAATTCAGTTAATCAAATTCAATAAGATTTTATTGTAAGTATTTCACAATCTTATATTCAAGTTGTGCTTTATTTTGTTCGCTTCTATATACTGGTGGTTACTGTTTTGGCTAGAAGTGTGAGCTGGGTAGAGGGGTTAGTATCGGCCACGTACATTTCTTCAGACAGTAGGATCCAGAGCCATGTGGGTAACTTATGAAACGAAAGTTTTCTGAAAAAATTAAAAGATAAGCCATTACAGTCAATAATATTTTCTTGAATCTAGAACACATGTTTTCTAATCAACTAAGTAGTAAAATTACACACAATATGACTTACTACATATTACATATTGGTGTAGATTTTAGTTTCGACTGTCCGGATAAAATCTGTAGACTTCTGTAGAGCGGGGAATCTTGTGTTTTTTTTTGTTTTGCGATATTCACTGCGAAATTGCAATTCTGACCGTATATTATAACTGTGCACATTGTCTATTCTTGTTAGTTGGCATTAACAAATTTAATTAACATGCCAGGCCCCTCTTCCTGCTATAATTTGCAGTTTTCTAATAATCGATGGCATAAGTCATTGCCTATGTAAAATCCTCAATTACCTATTTGAGTTCTGGATTTGCAAAAGTGAGATACTTCTCACCTTCTGTTACTATGATTATATTGTTGGCAATGGGGAGATTTTCTAAAGCAGGACAAGATCTGGGAATTCTTTCCAATTGAGCAACATTTAAATGAAGTATGGAAATTATTAAATAGCTACGTACTTACTCTTAACTTTATTCATATCTATTAATGTTTAAACATTTCCACTTGATTTATCAATATTACACGTGTTCACTCAGAAATTCAACCCATTAATGAAGAACTTTCGCCGACAAAACTTTTAACTTTTATGGTCCGCATAAAATCGTAGGATTAGAAAAACGGGTGGTAAAATAGCCAGAGAATTCAAACTGATAGAAACAGAGTTCTGCGTGAAAGCAATAAAAACTGTAATTATAGATTGTCACTAATATGGTTTGGCACATGACTAAAAATAGTCTTTGTAGCGATGCTGTCGTTGCGCGCGGCAATGGTTTCTTATTCCTTCTGATTTGGTTGAATGGTGTTTTCTAAAACCAAATTGAAAAGCAGCTGGTATTTTGTTGCCATCATCTATATCTTCTTGTAACCTCCTCTGTATTACTTTTTCAAGTAATTTGGATAATGTGGGTAATAGACTGATTGGTCTATAACTGGATACTAGTCTTTTTTTTTCCAGGTTTCGGTATAACAATTATTTCTGCGTGTTTCCATTTACTTGGGAAATGCCTGGACGAAGACATGCATTAAATATTGTCGCAGAATAACTTACCTTAGTGCTTACGCATTCTATTACTTCTATGCAACATGGGTTAGAAAAGAAAGATCTACAATTACAAAACCTATTGATTTACAAATAGACAATTTTGGTTGCCTTTGATAAAGGCTACCAGGTGGACCCTATTTACTCTGACTTGCCAAGGCCTTCGACACAGTCGATCATCATATACTGGTTGAGGAGTTGAGTGTCATTGGGTTTGATGGCCTGCTACTGGTGCAAATAAAAGAGTACCTAAGCAATAGAAAACTTCTTCTTCTTCTTCTTTGTCTTTCCCTTATGCCCTTAGGCATCGGGTTTTCACTAACTACACTAAACATTTTTAGCTTCTACCCACTTACTAAATTCTTTTCTGTTTCTTGCCATCACTTTCACTTCATGCATTGACCTATTTCTTCCCTTTACTATCTCTTCTAGCTGTTTTTCCCTTGTTTTTCTTGCTTCTGCTTTCATTTCCGTTACCACTTTTGGGATCCTGTTTTCACTCATTCTACATACGTGCCCGTACTATTTCAGTTGTTTGTTTTCAATCTTCTTAACCACTGGTTCCACTTCCGTATCATTTCTGATGGTGTTGTTATTAATCATGTCTCTCCTTGTGTATCCCATTGCTTTACGTAGAAACTGCATTTCGGTCGCTGTAATTTTTAATTTATCATTTAATATCCAGTTTTCTAATGTATAGGTAAGTACTGGTAGGAATATCGTGTTGTAGATCTGTCTTTTGGTTTTTTGTTTCTTTCCTTTTTTTCTATGAGTGTATTATTTATAGCATAATATATTTCGTTGGCTTTATTTATCCTGTTTAATATTTCTACCTCTACTTTCCCATCTTTAGTTATTACAGTTCCCAGATATGTGTATGCTTGGACTTCTTCCAAACTATGATTCTTAACTATTATGTCCTTCATCGGTGTTTGATCCTTACTAATCTTCATTACTTTACTTTTGCTATAATTTATAGTTAGGTCCGCCCTTCCCAGCAATAGAAAACAAATAGTAAAAATTCAGAATTATCTCTCTAACGCCATTGATGTAATATCAAAAGTACCGCAGGGCTCGCATCTAGCTCCGCTTTTATTTAATTGTTTTATCGATGATGTTAGCGATGAGTTTAATATTTGTCTTTGTCTTTACTTTTCGCTGATGACTTGAAAATGTTTGCTGTCATTACATCTCAATCTGACTGCGTTCTAATCCAAAATGACCTGAATTCATTATCAAGTTGGTGTAAATTAAATGGAATTAAATTGAATTTATCAAAGTGCAAAATTAATGTGATTTTATACAACCTCATTGGCCATCGAAAATGTTTATACAAAAGGTGATGTACCGCTTGAATTTGTAACCAAAATAGTGGATCTTGGCATTATATTTGGTACAAAGTTAACATTTAGTTACTGTATTGAAGACATGTAACAGGGCAATTAAAACACTAGATTTTGTGTTTAAAGAAATAGACAATATTAAAAGTATTTTAGCTGATTACTGTTGCCTTGTTAGATCTATACTTGGTATGCTTCCTCAATCTGGTCATCCTACTATAATATCTATAAAGAAAAAACTGTAGGAATTCAAAAGAGGTTTCTAAGATTTATAGCCCACAGGTTGAATATTAGTCATACCACATTTGGATATAATTTTCTGCTGGATTTTTGTAACATCAAGTGTTTGAATAGTAGAAGATATTATGACCTATGCATTCTTTACAAAATCATCAATGGGATTTTGGATTGCAGCGATGTTCTTGGAATGTTCGATTTTTATATATCTGCAAGAGAACTCAGAGTAAAAAGATTATTGTAGATTTCAGTATATACTTCCAATTATACTACAATGAGTCAATTAATAGGATGAAACGAATTAGAAACACATGCGAATTTGACTTCCTTAATTTATCATTAATAGGTATCTTTTAAATATAATCTAAATGGCTTACTAAATCAGTCACCATACTGACGCTCATACTGACCATCAATAACGAATAGTGTTGTTAACATTAGCTAACAGGAAATCAATATTATTCCTTGGGACTTTTATACTGTATAGTTAACGTAGGTGTAGTAACAATATCAAAGTGTACTTAGTCACTTCTTTTTCTGCAATTGGTGCTCTGTAATTAAATTAATAATAATAATAAAATAGACCAAAAAGCATCCAGATAAGTTATGTCGTTCTCAAGTTAACGTGTTTACAGCATCCAAAATGACATACCTTACAATAGGAACAAAAAGTAGAAAAATAATAACTTATTCAGTACTTACATTTTATTACTTTAAGTAAGGCAACTTATGAGTCCAGAGAACGATCTCTTTTAAGTTTTTGTGTTATTACAGAAATATTTGGGGTAGGTATGTACTTCAAAACTGCAATGACCTTAACTCCTTTAAACTGATTCGCCTGCGGCACATAGGGGTGTCTCACGAGCTGTGTGCAGTGTGCACAGCTTTATAGTAATAAGTGGCATGCTACTCCTAAGATCCAGCGCCACAAAATTGTTGTCAGCCCGCTCCTGGGCACTTGAACAATTCTGTAAATTAATTTATCTACTTTGCGTTGGTACTGAGGCTATTACGATACTGGTTTGCGTATCGTAATAGACAAAAAGTGAAGCTATAACAAAAATATTAAAAACAGAGTAATTATTTTTTTAACGCTGGCAACCATAGGTACTTCGCTCCATGTACATATAGAACTCTCAATAGCCGCCTTTATTGCACCGCTCAAATGTTGCAAACTGCCGCGAAATTCCTTAGATTTTAAAATTTTGTTTTTATTTTAAAAAGTGGCAAAGTAGATAAAATACTGTATGATACCTCGTTTATAAATAAGGCATTTTGTCGCACTTACTCCTTTAGGGCACTCCTCGCTTCGCTCCTCGTACCCTAAACCCATGCGTGCTACAAAATGCTTCTTATAAAATTCTTATAATATTCGTGTGTTCCAAAAAAACTCATTCAAGGTATGTCTTGGAAAGAAAGAAAAAATCTAGTCATGTCTTAACTTATGTCTGTAGGTGAATGTGAGACTGCATTTTGTTTATGAAAACATCTGTCACTGTGACAGGTAAAAGTTTACACTGCATTAAGTTTAATTGTATCAAGCAAAAAGGAATATAAGATAGCATGTACACAACACAAGTGTAATAATCATAACGGTCAATAAAAATTGTTTTTGTCAAGTGTTTTATATATTTTTAGGAAAATAGTTCAAGATCAAGATGTAATTTAGTTCTCTGGTAGTTCATTTGCATCAATGGGTGTATATTAAGTTATGGAAAACTTCAATTTAATCATGGAATGCTACGAATGAGTTTTTTTTGGAACACATGATACTATTATACTTCAATGAACGTCTTTGCGCCTATTGTAGTTAAACATCAGTCTAAATTTCCAAGTTGGTATAATTTGGAACTTAAGAACTGTATTATTGCAAAATTGCTCATAAGCATTTTAAACAAACGTGTTGCTAAAGATTATTTAAATTTTTTTAATCTTTGATCATGTTGCAAAACATTTACTACTGAGTGTTATCGATCTTATTTAGATAAAGTACAAAACAATATTGCTGAAGATCCTTGTTCATTTTGGAGTTTTGTTAATGATAAATATGGAGGCAGTGAATTTCTAAGTGTGACGCTGCTGAATGGTCAGACCAGTAATTACGATAGTGACACAGTTAATATTTTTGCTTAATATTTCTCTACCTTATATGTAAAATCAGATAGTTTAGATGTACCTGATCTTAATTATAAGTCTATAAACGCTCGTAATTTAAATGTTTAACAAGCTAGGAGATATTTTTTTATATATTTCAAAATTAAAGAGTACCTAGCTTTGCTTGTGGTTCGGATAGTATTCTATCATTTTTCTTAAAAAAGTGTATTTGTACAATGAGTGTGCTTTTACATTCACTTAATCTACCGAAATTTCCTTCATATTGGAAATAATCTTTTATCAAGCCTATTTTTAAATTGGGGGATCGTAAACATTCAAAATTACAGAGGTATTTGTCTACAGTCATCTATTGCTAAAATACTTGATCATCTTGTATCGAATTTTTTATCTTGGAAATGTAGAAACATTATGAACAACATGGATTTCAAAAGGGGAGGTTTACTGCGACTAATTTATTAACCTACCAAAAGAATATATTGGATGCTTTCGAAGAGTGTTATCAGGTTCATTCTATACATACAGACTTCTTGAAAGCATTTGAGAGAATTAATATTGATGTTCTTGTTGCAAAGTGTAGTACCTGTAATTAAAGATCTAGAGGTTCTTTTTGATGGGAAGACTTTCGCTGATCATATTTCAAAAATATTTTTGAAATCGCTAGGTTTCACTATACGTAAAGCAAAAGATTTGAACGTAACTTCTCTTAAAACCATTTATTGTACACTAATTAGATCCAGTTTAGAATATGCATTGGTAGTTTGGTGTCCATTCCACTTACTTAATCCTTAAGCCTTTCTACCCATTCGAGTGTTGATTGTTAGTGTCTTTTCCATGCTTCTCTCCGTCGTCTTCTATCCTGCGTCATTATTCTTGTCTCCTCCCACCTAATCTCTCTCCTTTCTACTGCGTTCTTTACCTCTTCCTTCCATGTTCTTCTCGGTCTACCCTTTCCTCTCTTTTTCTTTGTTCTCGCTTCAAATACCCTTCTTGTCATTCTTTCCTCTCCCATCCTCATTACGTGTCCAAACCATCTAATTTGTCCCTGTTCTATCTTGGATTCTATTTGCTTTATTTCCAGTTTCTCTCTATACGCTGTGTTTCTGACTCGGTCCATAATTGCTTTTCCCTCTATTTTTCTTAGTAATCTCATTTCGGTACTGCTTAGCTTGTTTGATTGGCTTTCCGTTGTTGTCCATGATTCTGATTCTGCATACTTGTTCTAGCTTTTCCCTTTTCAGCTCTATTTCATGCTTTGTTTTGTTCTCTGCTTATTACCATAGTTTTTGTTTTGCTACTGTTGATTTTCATGTTTATATTTTCCAACTGTCTTTGTACATGTTCTATATTTTTGTTTAATATTTTTTTATTCTTTACTATAATTACCATATCATCTGCGTAACAAATCTCTAAAACCCTTATATTCTCCATTCTCCAGTTTCCTACTTCATAGTGTTCAGCCTCCTTTCTTGTTTTCTTAATAGCTTCATCCAGCACTAGGGAGAACAGTAGCGGACTCAAAATTGTATTGATTCTTCATTTCTTGTTCCCACGTAGTTTGTTGTGCTTTGGTACAGGCTCTGTACGCTTCTCACCACTTTTTGCTGTACCCCCTTTCTTTTAAAACTTTCCATATGTTATCCCTGTTCACTCTGTCTAATGCTTTTTCTAAATCTATGAAGCATAAATGCACTTCTCCTGCTTCCCTGATTGTTTTTTCGCTTATCTGCCTGAGTATAAAGATGGCATCCTGAACTCCTCTATTCGGCCTGAACCCGTGGTGGTTATCCCTAGCGCAGGGGTTCCCAAACTTTATCAGTCCGCGGCGCACTTACAGGTTTAGTATTTTGTCCCGGCGCCCTTGGCAAAAAATGCACACAATAACATAAATCAGACACAAACAAGAAAACAACCCTTAAGATAAACTTTACAATGTAAAGCTCATGCTTTTTTAAATTGAATCACAAGAACCATCAAACTAAATATGAAAATACAAAAAAATATGAAGTAAATGGTGAAAACCTTCGAAGACAAGTAAATTAATGTGACAGGTCAGTTTGCTGATCGCCACACATTTTTAAAACGTGGAATAAGGTTTGACATTGCCACTCTCATTGCTCACTTCACATCGATTTTTGAGTGATATTTGATTTTTATTACAGCTACAGCTGAAAATCCGGCTTCGCATATATAGGTTGTCGCAAAGGGAATGAGGATCCATACAGCTTTTGAACTCAGAGTTGGATATTAATTTTTGATTGATATCCAAAACTCCACTACATCGGAAGAAACAAATTTTATTTGTCAGGCCATTTTTAATCTTCTCATTCATAATTATTTTCGTTGGCTTATCTGGCAATTTTAAAGATTTTGAACACAGGTTTATTCAGAATTTTAAAGGTTCCAAACACAGCCTTCGTTCTAGAAAGTTCTTCGAGTCAAGTTAACGGCGGGCTTTTTTTCGCTTCGGATTGGCTGCGGGGGCTCAGGCCACCGGCACTACAGTTGTTATTGCGTTACGTTGTCACCGTCCCGCTCCCAAAAGAGCACGGAAGCGGTCTGTGTTTGTGCGAGCAGTATTTTGGTTTCTTGCGAGTGTGTTGATACCGTTTGATTCCGCTTTTTGTTTTCAAAGACTTCTTTACCGGCCGTTGAGGGTGACAGCTGTATGTGTTGTTTGGTGCCCGCCCCTGTTGTTGACCGACGCTCTGGAGTTTTTGTGTGTCAGCCCGGCGATTTGCCACATAGTGGAATAAATACAGCGAAAGCGTGCCTTGGTCGCCGTCTTCATGCGATCGTTCTGTTGGGCCGCATATTGTGTCCTGCGAGGGATTCCTTGGTGGGTGTCTTCTGCACCTGCCACCGTTAGCCTTTGCGACCTTCCCTACGCTGCAAGGCGAGTTTGTTCCTGTACCGAAATTTAGAGCCAGGCGAAGGTAAAACTTAAAGCCAGACTATACAGTATGTATTTTATGTATTAACCGCTTTATCATCATCATTGAAAAGTTGCTAACTTATTTACCAATTAGATTATAGCGCAATATATTAGGCGATGTTAGAGGAGTTGCGTAGATTTAATTAGATGATTGTGACACCAATTTCCTAGTAATGTAAAAATAATGTGCCGGTTAAAATTCTCGTTCATGAAGTTGCTATGGTAAAGTTAAGACGCACTAATTCAATCACTAATCCGGATGCTAAATGAGTATTTAATTTAAGAATTGTTGAAAATCTAGAAGTTAACCTAATACTACTGCTCGCTGTGGCTTGGTTTACAGTTTTATGCCGTTAATGTTTGTTGTGAAAACCTTTTTACGTTGTGAATACCATTATGATTATGTGTCCGCAGACCAATACATAGGTTTGTTTATATTGCCTTGTGTTTTTCTTTGCGCCGACAGTATGCTAATTTTCAGGGTGAGTTATTTACAGTGTAGAGATAAATGTGAGGTGGCGCCTGGAAAGCAGTTTAGAGACATCACAGGTAGGTCGGTACACCCGTCGCTGCAGTGTGGGAGTCCTCAGGCTGCTCTAATATACTTTTCCCGTTGAGTTTGAATTTTCGCCAAGGTGATAAGCTAGAAGGTAGGTTCATTTGATTTCTCGGTTTTGTAGTGGGTCTATCTTTGCATTTTCGTTTGTCAATGAAACAGGGTGGCGCCCTATTCAATTTCATCAATGTTACCGCCCCTTTGGCTGTTGCCCGTAGGTAATCTCGTGAAGAACCCTTCCTTGCTCCACTTATGTTTAGCCAGCATTATCTTGTTGCGGATTGGGCAGCGGCCTAGGTGCGTCTTTGTCCCGATTATGTCAAATTTCGCCCGCGCCGGCCGTTTAGTTTTTGTATGAGCCGGCACGGTGTCGTAAAACCCGTTTTAGACCGTAAAATGTTTTCAGGCCGTTGTCGCAAAAAAGTTGAATTAGACTCTCTTCTTCCTGCGAATTGAATTGTAGTGGAGCTTGAGCGCCGAAAGAATCTTGGATCCAGGCAAATTTTTGTAAATTGTCTTCCTCAAAGTATTTTGCAAACCAGTCGGTGAGCATGCAGTGAGAAAACACAAAGCAACACACTGAAACAAAGTGGGCGCTCCACTGGTAGCGAGCGTTTTAATACCGTTTACTTTTCTTCTCAGATGTTTACTCTTCGATTGTTATTTAGAAACTGAACTGGTTCGTCGAAGTGGTGCCATATTTATACTAGCCGCCCTACCTACTTACAACGTTACAAGTTCCATTAGCTTCAAAGCCGTTTCGAAATGTTTATTCTCGAATATTTCCGACCGCTATGTCTGCCCGCGTTTGCAGGAGGGCCTCGCGGCGGCCCTGTTTACTCTGTACGGCCCCCCGAAGCGCCGCGGCGCACACTTTGGGAACCTCTGCTCTAGTGTATTTTCTATCTGCCTCCTTATTCTTTTTTCTAGAATTCTTGCAAATGTTTTTGCTACCGTACTAAGCAGTGTGATTCCCCTATAATTCTGGCATTCTTTTATGTTCCCTTTTTTAAAAATTGGTGTAATTATTCCCTTCTGTCAGTCCTCCGATGCTTCTCCTGTACTAATTACTTTGTTGAAAAGGTCTCTAATGTGCTTCCTTGTGTCTTCTGATGTTGCTTTTACAATTTCTGCTGTTATTTGCTCATGTCCTGTGCTTTTCCTGCTTTAGTCTTCGCAATTGCTTCTTTCACTTCTTCTGTTGCAATGTTGCCTTCTTCGTTTTGCTCTTGTTCTTGCTCTTCCTTTGTTACTATTTTTCTCTTTCCATCTTTTTCTAGGTCTTTTCCTTCCAGTAACCCTTTAAAGCATTGTCTCCACCTTTCCATTATCACCTCTTCGTTTATTACATTCTCTCCATTTTCCATTTTCTTTCTCTTTGATGATGTTTAAAGTTTATGTTTTTCCATTTCTCATATTTTTCATCCTGCCATAGAATAACTTTTGATTTTCTTTATATGCCCTTTCCATTTTTTCCCCGAAGTCTCTCCAAGTTTTTTGTTTTTCTTCTTTTATGGTTCTCTTCACCTGCCCCCTCTCTATTCTGTATTCTTCCTTTTTACTGCTGTTCTCACTCTGTTCATCCACCAATGTATGCTTATAATATTTCTGTTTGTTATTTTTGTGGTTCCGCAACGTTCTTCAACTGCTTCTAAAATTGCCTTTTTTTAGTTTTCCCCACATTTCTTCTATTGTTCCTTCTTTTTCCATATACCTCAGCTTTTCCTCCATTCCCTTTTAAAACTGCTGCTTTATTTTTAGTTCTTCTAGTCTGTAACTTTGTATCTTTCTTTTAATTATTTTTCTTTTCTTATACTGTTCTTGTACATTTCTGTTCTTTATTGTCATTGTTAACCATAAAGTGGTCGCTCTCCATTTCGGGTCTCAAACCCTGGGTCTAATCTGCTTGCTAAATATAAAGTAATCTATTATGGATTTCTCATTTCTGTTTTTCCTCTCTTGTTATTCTATGTATTTCTTTGTGCATAAAGTGCGAGTTTCCTATTACTAGTTCGTTTTCGATTCATAACTCCAGTATTCTTTCTCCATTTGGCGTTCTCGTTTTCTCCGTGTTTTCCTAAGCACCATTCAAATCCGTCGTTCTGATTTCCCACTCTCCCATTCATATCTCCCATGATAATGACTGGATTGTTGTAGTTGTCTATTTGTTGTTGCATTTCACTGAAAAACATTTCCTTTTCTTCTTTTTTGTCATCTTCATTGGGCCTGTATGCTATTATTATCATGTATTCCCCCTTTCCTTCCTCCACTTTCATTTCTAATGTCAATATCCTTCCACTTACATATTTTTCCCTTTTCACGTATTTCATCTTCTCTTCTTTTATGATACACGCTACCCCTGCTTGTGCATGTTCTTCCTGCCTGACCCTTGACCAGTACATCCAGTATCCATTTGGTAGTTTCTGTAGTCCTTTACATAATATTTCTTTGTCTTTGTTATTTCCTGTGTTAGTTCTTCGTCTTTATTTTTTAGGCTGTTCACATTCCACGTTCTCATTCTATTATGCTTTCTTCTTTTCCTTTATTCGTCGTCCTACTCGTTGCCGAGTTCGCCTTTCTGTTTCCGTCATGGGTGGGTGTTCTTACTTTTTTGTGGTCTGGTCGTCCTTGCTAATCAGACTTTCTCCCTCCTTTTCAGACCATTCCTATTTTGTGTTATTTACCTCTAATTTCTTATATCCCACTCTGGCCTTCTTTCCTTCTCCCTCTCCTCTAGCTACCTTTCTTATTGCAGCTTGCACTTTCTGCTCTTCTTGTGTAAGATCAACCTCTATATATATCTCCTGTTGCCCTAGTCTTCTTTTTTCCTTTAATACCTTAACTTTTTGCTCAAAGGTGTTTAATTTTACCACTATGATGAAAGGAGGCAAACCTTTCCCATCTCGTAAGCTTTCTCTATGTCTGCGTGTACCCCTATTTATTTCTTCAAAAATTCCTTTATTTCTTGTTTTATGTTCTCTTTTCTAAATTCCTTTCCATTTATAACAGTCTTTTTCTTTTCTTTTCTTTCCTGGTATTCTACCTTTATCTTCATTTGTTCAATTTCCTTTCTGAATTCGCATTTTGTTCTGACATTCTACCTCCTTCTTTATTGCATCTTCCTTTAGTACTTTTATTTCTTCTCCATATTATTTAAGCTGCTCATTAATGCTGTTTGGCCTTGCTTGTATTGCTGGTATCTGCCTTAACTTCCTGTATCTAAATAAATTAAAAAATGGAAAATGAAGTTTCAAAGCAAAAACCATAATTTTGAATACTAAACTCTAGTATATAAATCTGAAAAATTAATAAATCACGTTTTAATATACGTAATAAATATAAAACTCATAAAACGATTCCCATATGAGCATTCTTAGTGCACATCGCTACTTGTTCCGCCAAAATAAAACTTCAAGTTTCTCTTATAATCTAAATTAAAATATGGTACTCACAGAACGTCAGAAGAATGACATTGGTGATATCACCAAGAAAGTGGTGAAGGATTGTATGTCAGATGGCAATTTCCTTCAACTAATTGTCAATAAATTATCCGATATGATGGTAAAGAAACTGGAGAAAAAAATTAATATGTTAAATGAAAAGGTGGATAATATGGGAAAATGTATTACGTAACTACAAAAGGAAAATGAAGAACTGAGAACTAACGTGGACAATTTAGAGCAGTACACTTGGTGAAATACTGTTTGTGTCTTTGGTATTAAAGAAGATGCCAACGAAGACGTTAACGCGAAAGTGATCGAGTTAATTAAAAATTCTTTGGAATTGTTTATTACCAGTAATGAAATTCGCAGGTGTCATCAGGTAGGACACCCTAAACATGGAAAAGCTAGGGCAATAATAGTTGAGTTTGTTAGTTACCAGGATCGTGCCTTAATGTTCAGAGCAAAAAAGAAATTGACAGGTTCTGTAATGTAAATTAAAGATCTGACAAGACACAAACTCGAACTATTAAATATTGCTAATGAACAATTTGGTTACCACAACACCTGGATCAGTGGCGGGGTTTATTTGCATTATGCTGAATGGGATGCGGCTTGATTCTAATACAGTCGGACCTCGTCGTTCGCGGCTTTGCGGTTCGCTGATTTGATTTTACGCGGGGCACCTTCGTGCTCCCTTTTCTTTGCCGTTCGCGGATATTTGCTTTTCCGTTCTCGGATGGAATTGCCAACGTTAACTGTTTCAACTTTCACACACTAACGGCCGATCTTATGAAGGTCACTAATCTAACGTTAACTTTAATTCGCTGTTAAAATAAACAAAAGCGCATAAAAATGTGTTTACTAATGAATAATATGTCATTAGCGCCAACGTTTTGATGAGCTTTTGTTTATTTTACCAGCGATTTAAAGTTAACGTCAGGTTAGTGGCCTTCATAAGACCGGCCGTAAATAAATAAAGCAGACGTATGTGGTTTATGTCATGAACACCTAAATAACACACGAACTTGTAAACACACTTATCGAGCCTATTTCTTTGAATCTCTTATTACCAAATCCGACCTGAAATAAATTGTAAAATTATAACTTGAATAAACAAATAGACATTCGAGTTATAGATTCAAGTGGCAGACTTATGTTACGTATGAAATTTTAGTTCAAACTTTACTGTCTTCTGATGAAAAATAAAATCTGATTGCCATTTACAAGAATTTAGACGTATTATTAGATGTAAAATCAAATCTAAAGTTATAAGAGCTAGAAAGGACTATACCAATTCAGTTGTGAGTAGCATTGGTGTAAATATAAATGAATTTTGGAATTATATAAAAGATATTAAAAAAAATACCAATATTACAGTAACTTATGAATACCGTAATCATAATATACCCAAATAGAAACTTGTTGATCCTTTGCTGAATATTTTAGTGGTGTATATACAGATCCATCACATTATGATGTACGGTTGTCGCCAAAAAATGTAAACTCAACTTTTAGAGCAATACCTTAGTAACCTATGCATTTAAATTAAGTGTCACATTGTTATTTGAAAACATGCTCTGTCATTTGAATTATTTTGAAAAAGGAAGAATTTAATATCATCAAAATACAATTTGTCTCCTTACTATATCAGAAATTTAGTAACTTTGATGAGAGATAGTTGTCATTGAAAACCGTAATGATAGAATATCGCCACTTCTTTTCGAAGATTGTAATCCTCTTGTTGGGGTGGATTAGTCCCCTGTTTCCAATTCTTTGTTTTACTTCTATAGTTTCTGATGAGTTTTTGCTTTCTCCACTATCTTCCTCCATTCTATCCTATTTCTTGTTTTCTCTTTCCAGTCCTTTATTTTCATGGTTCTTAAGTCTTCTGTCGCTTCTTCGTACCACCTGTTTCTTGGTCTTCCTCTCGGCCTATTCTTATCCGGCTTCCATGTTGTTACTTTTTTTATAATTCTTGTCTCTTCCACTCTCATTATATGTCCAAGCCATCTAATCCGTTGTGCTTTCATTATCTTCACGATGTCTTCTCCTTCAATTATCCCCAATACCTCGTGACTCATGTATTGTCTGTGCTCTCCATTTTCTATTTTCTTGGCTCCCATTATCGTTCTTAATACTTTCCTCTCAAATATCTTTAATTGTTGTTGGCACATTATTTCTGAGCCATGTAATACCACTGGTCCGATTAAGCACTTATAGATTCGTATTTTAGTCTTCACCTTCACTTTTTGACTTTTCAGTATGTTTCTATTTGCATAGTATGCCTTATGTTCCATTTGAATTCTCTCCTTGATCTCTTCACTACGGTCGTTATTATATATTAGTTGGATTCCCAGATATTTGAAGAATCGTACTTTTTCAAAGGTGAATTCTCCTATCTTTACTTCCTTGATATCATCTATTTTTCCTCTTTGACATTTCATATATATTGTTTTACTTTCATATAGTGTCAGCCCTACTTCACCTGCTTCTCTCTCCATTCTTATAAAAAACTCCTTTAATTTTTTTCATGATCTCGAGATGATGACTATGTCATCCGCATAGGCGATGATTTGTGCTTCCTTGCTTCTTATACTTCTTTGTATATCTATTCGTATGATTACGTCTTCCAGCACCAGATTAAAAAGTGTCGTTGAGAGCGTGTTTCCTTGGCCGACCCCCCTGTTAATGTTGAATTCTTCTGTTTGGTCTTCTCTTGTTTTTACCACTGCTTTTGAGTTCCTCATTGTCATTTCGATGCATTTTCTTAGTTTTCTCGAGATCTCCATTCTTCTCAGTATTTGTGTTGGTTTACTTCTATTTATTTTATCGAGCGCTTCCTTATAGTCTACGAATAGTATGTGTAGCTCGATATCGTATTCTTAACATTTTTCCAATATTTGTAGTAGTATTGTATGCAGAGCATCTGTTGTTGAATTTCCTGTCCTAAACCCCGTTTGGTATTCCCCGATTTCTTTGTCAGCATGTGTTGCAAGTTTGTTTTGGACGAGGGTAGTAAAAATGTCATATGTTGTGACTCAGAGCTGGGCAGTATTTGTATTTGTAAATACTTTTTTTTTAATTTAAATACTTTGTAGTATTTAATTACTAGGTATTTAAATACTTTTTAATGGGCTGTATTTGTATTTGTAGGGGAAAATACTTTGCAAAGTATTTAGTATTTAAATACAATTTTGGAAGTATTTAAATACTTTTAGGCTATTTAAATATTTTTAGAGTATTTAAATACTTTGAGAGTATGTTTAAACTTGATTTAAACACACATAAATTTTAATAACAAAATTTACGAAACCAGTCAGAAGTTCTAAATGTAATTCTGATTTCATAAACAAACAGTTTTTACTTCATAATTTCGCAAGTTTATATTTAATTTAAATCTGTTTTAATCTTAAATTAAAACAGGCAAATTTGAGTTCCCATTTACGAAATATTAACAAACGAATCTTGTTTCGCAAGCATTGAGTTTAAACACCGCAGCAAAACTGCAACTTAGCATTTCGCGCAGTACGCGACCTAGTAAAGCCAAGTTCACCGCTCCGTCCTGCAAACACATGCGGAACTATAAAAAGCTTACTGTACTGAATTGCTGTTTCCGTACCTTTAAACGCGTTCCATTAAATTACACTATTCTGAACTTTGATATGTTACTTAGTTAAGCATTCTTGTTTTGTATAAATAGAACATTTATTTTCGTAATAAAACAATCTGCATCTAATGTCTGATTCATTCACTACGTCGCTACCCTAATACTAAGCCATAATATCATCGAGACGTGAGGCTGCGTCTCTTAGGGTAGTTTACTGTCGTCCCTTTTAAGTACCATTGACTACATTGGTTTAAAACGTAAACGCAGTCTCGTTTACGTGCTTAAGGGATAGAACCAGCGCAAAGCAACGGAATCCTGATCCAGCCTCCAGGCAATTATGTTCAGAGTATTTAAATATTCTCAAAGTATTTAAATAATCTCAAATAATGACGTATTCGACCTTTAAAATTACGCAAAACGTATTTAATAGTTGGAAATATATTTCTTGAAGAAATAAAGTTAATTACCTTTCGCCAATCGTACTAGAACCGACACATTACTGACAAAATTTTGTTGAGCAAAGTCAAACATTCCATTACATCAGCCGTTGCTAGGTAATTTACAATAAAACTGTACAGGAATAATATTCCCTGCCTAGGCAGGGAATATTCGAGTACTATTTCCTAATTTTTTTAATTACTCGTATCGATCGGCGGAAAAATAGGATGTGTATCGTGGACAAAAAGCAACATTCTCAGACTCCTGTGTAGTTGGGCTCGGCATTCGCCTCGCCCAACAATATTCACAGACGTCTGGGAATGTTACGCTTTTCGTCCTAGATACACAATGTACTATTCTAACTAGTAAATACTTTTTGC
This sequence comes from Agriotes lineatus, assembly GCA_940337035.1. Taxonomy (NCBI): domain Eukaryota; kingdom Metazoa; phylum Arthropoda; class Insecta; order Coleoptera; family Elateridae; genus Agriotes; species Agriotes lineatus. Next base: position 102,664 of record CALNHX010001806.1, on the reverse strand, counting down.
ATAATTTTAAACGTCTTTTAGATCAGCATTTGAGCTATTCTGGCATTATTAGGCATTACATGTTGGAATTCACATTATGAGTCCTCCAAATTTTAACAAAAAAATACTTATTCATTTTAGCAAAAACAAATACTTATGTTATATGAAAAGTTTTCAATTAAACAATATTGCTTGATTAAAAATAAAGTGGAGTATTTGCCAGAATACGTTTCTAAGTAACTGGTTTTACATTAAATACGGATTGGGCCATAATTATATATAACAGCAATAAGATAACATGTACAACGAAATAGAATGCTTGAATAAGAAAGAGATGACCATAACGAAAAAATATATTTTAGTAGGCATGTGTGGTTGACATCAGTCATAATTAAATGTGCGTCAGGCCTACTCGAATATTTGCTACTATATTTATCTTTCTTACTCAAGCAATACGTGTTATTTTCTTGTTCATGTTATCTTATTGCTGTTATATATAATTGTGGCCCCATCGGTATTTAGTCTAGTCACTATGTCATTTTTGCTTGAAAGTGAAGCGAAATTTGAAATTTCTTTTTTGGGGTATTGGTAAGGTCCACCAAAGCTTAACTTCAAGTTGTCGACCAAAATTTCCTATGTGCTATTTTCGCGATCTTGATAAATGAGCGCGTTTGATTTTTTTGCGATAAATCGGTTCCCGTTTACACTACATGAAAATAATATCGACATATTTTTTAGAATTTTGAATGCTCTACAATTTATGTTTTATTACTTTTTCGCGTACGAACGATATTTGTCGATATATCGAACGCGAAGGGAGTGCGTAAAAGGGTCGAGATTTTTTTTTCGAGCTTCTGGGTTTGTGTCTCATTTCTCTTTCTATTTAGCGAAAAAGTAGCCATTATCAAACTTGTAGAGGTTGAAAATAGCTTCAATTTAACTTATTATAAATTGAGATGCGACTAAAATTACGACTTGTAGAGCGAGCCAAAGTTGTCAAGTTGGCGCGTAATGTTTATTTTTATTACTATTACGTAGATGACCTAACAAACTTCATTGCATTATTGGAATCATTACATTTCATCAAGTCGATAGTATACAGCATTATATGATTGTATATTAATAATAATAATAATAATAAAGGTCTTTATTAAATTATTACAAAATTACACAGAAAAAATGTTGACTAAAACGTAATATTGTCTTAGGCGAAGTTCAACTTGATAGAAAAACAGATCTATCTGCTGTTCTTCCACTTAACCCGGTGAAAAACGAAAAGTATGTTATTTTGACCCTAATAATTAATTCATTGATGTTTATCCATAAAATTTTGAAAAATAGCTTTTTTTAATTTTGACGTACAATAGCCTTTTAATACATTTGGTAACGAATTACAGCATTTAGTTATTCTGTAAGGAAACGATCGCTTGAAAAATTCTGACTTATGTTGAGGTGGAGTAAGCGTTCCTTTAAATCTTATATTTAAAGAATGTACGTCGGTTCTAAACTTTGTTTTGTTGTATAAGTAACTCGGTGATTTACTCAAAATGATCTTGTGGAACGGACATGCAGAATGAAAGAAGCGCCATTATTTCATATTAAGCCAGTTTGAATCTTTCAGCTTATTAAGAAATTCTTTCATATTTTCGTATTCCAAATACGAGGCAAACATGAGTTCTGAATTTTCTGAATTCTAGCAATATTAAAGCTACTTAAATGTGAATCATAAACAACGTCACAATAATCAAAACAGGACAAGATTAATGCATTACACAAAACGGTTTTCACATTTACACTTAAAAATTGTCGATTTTGATAAATAAGTTTCAAGGAACTATATGATTTTTGCATTTTGTTTAGTAAATTTAAAATCATTATCAAGATAAAGACCCAAGTTTTTGACATCATCAGAAACTGGAATTCTCTCCTGGTCTACTAATAAATTTACTTCATTAGAAATTTCCTCTCGACCACCCTTCGTTATAAAATGTTTTAAATTACTGTAGAATGATAATTGTTGTCGACCAAGATTTCCCATGCTCTGTTTCCGCCATCTTAAAAAATTGGTAAGTTTGCTTTTGTTGCAGGAACTCGGTTCTTGCTAACGCTACTTGAAAATGCTTGCAATTTTACCTGCTATGAATTGAAATTCGACTAAAATTACGACTTGTAGATTAATTAATTAATTAATTAATTACTTATCGGTGTTGTAATTTTTGTATTTTCTTCTACGTTTTGATGGTTCTGGTTCATTTTCCGCGATATATATTTTATCTTCTTCTTGATGCTTACTTTCTTCAAGTATACATTCATGGTCAGGGTGCTCTTCGCGATGTTCCCATTCCTCGACGATTTTTACTTCGAGCGTTGCAGCATCCTCATCGTCATTGTCGCTTTCGTCGAGAACGACGTCAAAAATAAGAATTTACGTACTGGCTACTTGAAATATAACGATTCTCATAATGCAATGAAGTTTATTATGCCATTTATGTAGTAGTACGATACATGAAATAAAAATTAAGCGCCGACTTGACAACTTTGGCCCGCTCTACAAGTCGTAATTTTAGCCGCACCTCAATTTATAATACGTCAAATTGAAGCTATTTTCAACCTCTATAAGTTTGATAATGGCTACTTTTTCGCTAAATAGAAAGATAAATGAGACACAAGCCAAGAATCTCGAAAAAAAAAAATCTCGACCCTTTCACGCTCCTCTTTCGCGTTCGATATCTCGACAAATATCGTTCGTACGCAGTACCGTCGACAGGGTGTAGCATAGAGGCAGTTTGCCTCACGGCGCCGCTTAACAAGGGCGCAGTACAACATATAATATGTGTTTATTGTGTTACATGTAATAACATAATGTTATCATTAAGTAACATGTAACAGCTTATTTTTCTATGATGGTATACAAAGGCGTGAGTGAAGGTACTTGTGTGTATTGTTATTGTATGCGTCGAAATTTATGGGCGAAGGGTTTTGGAGCTATAAATATGCCAGCCCCTGGGTTGGCGATCATTTCTATGAAAAGCTAAACGTCTTAACTTGACCCATATCCCCAGATGTGCGCATTTTTGGAGTGTGCAATAAACAGATTTTATATTTTAAAAAACGTTATGCTAGAGCGGGTCGGCTTCTGGGGCTAATTTGGAATTCGGTTAATAAACGTTTTTCTCACCATTATTTATCGTTCGTGATTAGTGTCGTGTCGTGGTTCTTAATAAAACTCTTCACTGTTAAGAAACGATTCGCACTTTTGAATCCCAGTTCCACATCTCCAAAATTTGTGTTGTGCGTAAAACGTTGCAGCAGCAGTATAAGTTAGTACAATTTCCGTAGAAGCATTATTTCTATATGCGCGACTCGGGCAAATTTTAAATGTTTGTTATGAATAGTAAATATACAATATTTCAATATTATTCCATGACTCTTAGCTCTTACCAATTAAATAATTTTCAAATACCGTGAGTTTTATTGTTTTATTTTTAGTGCAATGACTTTAGTTTTTAATGTTTAATCGCTATTTTTGTATTGAACAGATACTTTTTAATAAAAATCTGATGTGATACACGCACACAACAGTAGAGTACCTATAGGCGTTCTGCCTCACTTCCGGTGGTTTGGAACTTGGCTAAGTGTCACGTGGCGAGGTCATTGGCATCTGGTTTGAAACTTGGCTAAGTCTAGTCGAACGTCACGGGCCTAACCGGGGTCATTGACCTCCGCCACTTCCGGGAATTTTTTTTTGGGTTAAAAGTGTAGTTTTTGAAATTTTTACAAGATTTATCAAAATTTTCCCACGCTCGAGCGGATGTGAGCGTCTGGGATGCAGACATGTTCATTCTTGCAGGATGTTGTTATCAGTAAATAGAACAATGGCATCCATTGGAGAACAATGAAGCTATTGTTACGCTTATCAAAATTTTCTCAGGCTCGACCGGATGTGACTCATCGTCTGACAGACATGTCTATTCTTGCAGGATGTTATCAGTAGAACAATGGCATCGATTGTTTTAAAATCAGCACGAAATTCGAGAACAATGAAGCTATTGTAGTCTGGAGATTAAAAATGTGTTGATCTGCAAAAATTCATATAGGTACGAAAGTCGGGTTGAGTTGCTTTCAACTACAGCACTTTCAACTACTTTTCAAGGGTATGAGTCCGAAGATATCCGAGTCATGTCGAATATGTCCGAATGTTTGTAGGATTGGAGCAGGTAGGTAACGAGTAATAAATCAAAACATTCCAAGATCGTAGAACAATCCTCGAATAGGCCGATTGGAAGCATCTTCTAGTATATAGGTAATGTGTTCGATCCCACTGGAGGACTGTTTAAGCGGTAGACAGTATTTAACATAATACAAAAGTGTTGGGGTGTTAGAGACATTGTTTGTAAGCAAAGTAAATATTACGCGTTTTTTCCCCATACTTTATTAAATACACAGTCTCGAAATTGCGCCGATAGTTATTTATTTCGGTTGGATTTATGTACAGCATCCCCTCACTTTAGCAATTAGCAAGTTTCTAAAGAAATATTATTATGCTGTAGAGATTTACAGGTTACAGTTCGGAGTGTAAACTGAGTTAAAAATTTTGGATATTAGCAATAGTACCATTTAATTGCATATTGTTTTCTTTTACCAAATTTTAGATTGTTTTAATATAGGCTCGAAAGCACTGCTGACAGACAGAAAACTTGTAATGCAGCTGACAAACCGGGCCTTGTCAAATATCGAACAGCACTATATATTAGTAAAAAATACTCTTCAGTTAGCAGGTTTGATGTAGTTTTAGCCAATCTTATACACATTCCAGCACTAAAAAATGGTAGGAAGCGGAGTCTTAGACAGCAGAATTTTATAATACAAAACAGGGGCGATAAAATAATTGTGTCTACCACCCGACATTTTTCAGTTTATCCGATTCAGCAACTTCCGCATATCGCAAAACAAACACCTTCTTTGTTCTTGGGTTAGCACCTTGGCTTTAAGAATGGTAGTATATTTACGAAATCCGACGCCACAGGGCCACAGCACTATATGTTTTAACTACATTTTTCAATAACTACAAAAATAAAAAGCAGCTTAAAATAGTGTTACTAAAAGGAGTGGTGGTGGTGTAGTTTTATCATTGGAATTTCGATTTCTTACAACGGTATTTGTAAATAGTCCAGTTTTTGGTTGCAACGAGCATAGTTGTAGCAGAGATATCTGACGAATAGAAGATATAAACAGACAGTAATATTAATCTAAAATTGAATTAACTAATATTATTAACAAAGTTGTTAAACGCATGATACAGGCAGTTATTAATTACTTAATATATACAATTGTCCTATATCCGGTATTCATGGTTTATGTCTTAATCTGATTTTAATAGTCGATTAGAGTCGAATAACTAAGGTTATTACAATGCTAAAGACTGTGCGCAAAAAGTAAGATTAAAATCAAAAATTTTAAAATAAAACCCAGAGAATAAGAATTTAAAAAAATAAAGCCAAGTAAAAGCTATTAGATCACTGCAATATATTAGTAAAAAATACTCTAATTAATAAGGATGCTATACTCAATGGTGAGGGACAGTATAATTTTTGCCGGATAAAAACTATCTAGATGGGTTCAAAATCAGATGTATAAGAGAAAATCTCAAACTTGTTTAAAAACATTTTGTCAGACTATAGAAAATTCCTGTCTAGACCTGCGGATGTGAGTCATCGTCTGGGAATGTGCAAGATTGCTAAAAATAAACCGGTTGTCTGAAGTTTCTGCGTAGGTCTGCGCGGGAGTCTGCGCGGAGGTCTGCGCGATGGTTTGGCGGAAAATTCAAATTCTGCGTAGGTTTTGGCGGTAAATTCAAATTCTGTCTAGGTTTTGGTGGGAAATTCAAATTATAATCAGTGTTTTTGACGGGAAAATCTGGGAGTGTACAAGGTTGCTAAAATGTATGGGGTCTTTGTCTGAGAAATTTACACCAGATGTAGTTAATGACCTCCATTATCAGTGTCTATAAATTTGGTAGACAGACAGGCAGACCGACAGGCAGGCAGGCAGACAGACAGACAGACAGACAGACAGACAGACAGACAGACAGACAGACAGGAAGGCAGACAGACAGACAGACAGGTAGACAGACATATAGACAGCTACACAGGTAGACAGCTGTTCCTGTAACGGTTTTATGGGCACGACGGTGTAATAATAAAACGACAATTGTAAATATAATTGTATTTTATTTGTCTAATGTACATGTATAAAATTATTACAAATATATTATACACTAGTCAATTATTGTGGTAGAGGTGTTGTTGTCATCTCTGTCTGGAGGATCTCTTCGTGCTGTTTCCGAGCTGGATTTATTCAATTATTTCTGCCTCTTTTAACTCTTCTATTATACTAACAATTTCATTTATATGATTTGTATGACGCAGACTGTTGGCTCATAATGCAAACATTTAACAGATGGGCAGGCGGACATCACCATAAATCATATACGATTTTTTCAACATATTCACGTTCTAATCTCAAAATTTTTAAATGCTCCTCGATGGGCTCCATCACATTGTCATCAAACCAACTCCACCCGTCTGGAAGTTGTAGCTTTGTATCAGTTTTAAAGTCCGGATGTCCATCTAGCGTAACGGTGATATCCATACGATTGCAACCAAACGATGGAAATAACTTTGAAAATTCATAAAAATACTTGTAATATTTTTCCAAATAGGTGACGGCTTCCATGTTACAATCAGACTGCTACGATTTATTCGATATACTATGATTTATATGTTTATACCCTAGTCGTGCAAGCCGCTGCCTACAATTTCTACATAACAGACAGAGAGGGCGCAGTTTGGCCCAGATGTCCATCTAGCATAACGGTAATATTCATACGATCGCAACCAAACCATGGAAATAACTTTGAAAATTCATAGAAATAATTCTCGTAATATTTTTCTTTGTAATGAGGGTGGGTCCATTATGTGAGCCAGATTGTTTGAGAAATGTGCAAGGTTGCTAAAATGTATGGAGTCTTTACACCAGATGTAGTTAATGACCTCAATTATCAGTGTCTATAAATTTGGTAGACAGACAGACAGGCAGACAGACAGACAGACAGACAGACAGACAGACAGACAGACAGACAGACAGACAGACAGACAGGCAGGCAGGCAGGCAGACAGACAGACAGACAGACAGACAGACAGACAGACAGACAGACAGACAGACAGACAGACAGACAGACAGGCAGGCAGGCATTCGGGTAGGCAGACAGGCAGACAGGCAAGCAGGCAGGCAGGCAGGTAGGCGGGCAGGCAGACAGGCAGGCAGGTAGGCAGGCAGACAGACAGACAGGCAGGCAGATAGGTAGGCGGACAGACAGACAGACGGACAGGCAGGCATTCTTAACACCATTTATTGTACAGATTGTGAGCAGTAATAGAAATAGGTGTGAGAGAGATGTCTGTACCAGTTAAGTATAAGTGTCCAAAATGTAAAGGGGAAACCGATCAAGAAGGACGAAAATGTATTGCTTGCACATTGCACGAACATATGAAAGAAAACAGTGGTGGTAAACATTATCCTCAATCATATTTCAGACAATTCTAGCGAATAACTGCACTCAGCTTGGTGGACGCTATCATCATGAATTTGATTCTTATATATACATCTAACAATTCTGATATCTATCATTTGATAAGAAACTGTTGACGTGTGAACTAGTTTGAATCTGTCAGTCTCTCTAACTGGCTGTTTACCTGTCTATCTGTCTAGCTGTCTACCAGTCTACCAGTTTACCTGTTTGGCTGTCTGGCTGTCTACCGCTTACATACTTGTGACAATAATGAAAACGAAAGTAGCAAAGCAACTTATTAAAACTAAAAATATTATAAGACAGAAAGTTCGAGCTCTTAAGGAGGGTAAGTTGGTGCAATAACAGCTCCTCGGTAAATTTTTTAAACCTGTTACCGAACAAATACAAAGTGTTGCAAAAGAAATCAATACAAAAGAGAATCCTCCATCACAATGTAAGCCTTTCAAATTGAAAAAGAAAGAGAAAGTTAAATACAATTATGATGATGATAAATATAATCTTAAAAGAAAAACTAAATACGATTATGACGCGGATGATGAATATATCAATATATAAAATCCCCCAAAACTAGAATTATTTACACCAAAACCGGCTGATGAAGTATTGTGTGAATCCACCGAAGATGAACCTAATACAACTATAGCAGACAAATTTCAGCCGCAAGCTATAAGTTCTTTCTTAGAACAGTATGACGAACTTCCTAGGAAATATGTAAGCAATTATCTTATAGAAAGACCAAATCTAGGGAGGTATGGAATAAGATATGATTTTGATAAAAACCAATTTTATTTTGGTGGAGATGAGCTAGATATAAAGGGTTCAGATTTAATTGTTAAAAATGTGCACTATGAAGGTACACCTGGTTTGTATGAATTACTATTTAAAAACGATCCTCAAATAAATCCAACGCTGACAGATAGAGCAAATTATAATGATATAATAAACAGAACAAATGCAGCGCATAGAAATTTTGATAAAAATGATCAGAAGGTAGGTTTCAACCAAGCGAAATACAAGAAATTTATAAAATCTAACCTGTCATCATCACCCTCGCCATCATCGATATCGTTAAGGACTACAAAGCTTACTGGTAAAGGTATGCAGCAAATGAATAAACAAGTTAGCAATAAACCGTTGGATTATGTTTACTGGGATGATCCGAACGAATTAGTTGATCGATTAAAGTTACTGTATGCCTCTCAAGCATCTGGCCATACAAATCATATAAATGAAATTGTTAGTATAATAGAAGAGTTAAAAAAGGCAGAAATAATTGAATAAATCCAGCTCGGAAACAGCACGAAGAGATCCTCCAGACAGATGTGACAACAACATCTCTACCACAATAATTGACTAGTGTATAATATATTTGTAATAATTTTATACATGTACATTAGACAAATAAAATACAATTATATTTACAATTGTCGTTTTATTATTACACCGTCGTGTCCATAAAACCGTTACAGGAAAAGCTGTCTACGTGTCTAGCTGTCTATCTGTCTGTCTACCTGTCTGTCTGTCTGTCTGTCTGTCTGTCTGCCTACCTGTCTGTCTGTCTGTCTGTCTGTCTGTCTGTCTGTCTGTCTGTCTGTCTGTCTGTCTATCTCTCTCTTTTCCTCCTCCTCCGTTGTTGTTGTTGAGAGAGATATCTCTCTCTTTTCCTCCTCCTCCGTTGTTGTTGTTGAGAGAGTCAGACAAAGACCCCATACATTTTAGCAACCTTGTACACTCCCAGATTTTCCCGTCAAAAACCCTGATTATAATTTGAATTTCCCACCAAAACCTAGACAGAATTTGAATTTACCGCCAAAACCTACGCAGAATTTGAGTTTTCCGCCAAACAATCGCGCAGACCTCCGCGCAGACTCCCGCGCAGACCTACGCAGAAACCTCAGACAACCGGTTTATTTTTAGCAAACTTGCACATCCGCAGGTCTAGACAGGAATTTTCTATAGTCTGACAAAATGTTTTTAAACAAGTTTGAGATTTTCTCTTATACATCTGATTTTTAACCCATCTAGATAAGTTTTTATCCGGCAAAAATTATACTGTCCCTCACCATTGAGTATAGCATCCTTATTAATTAGAGTATTTTTTACTAATATATTGCAGTGATCTAATAGCTTTTACTTGGCTTTATTTTTTTAATTCTTATTCTCTGGGTTTTATTTTAAAATTTTTGATTTTAATCTTACTTTTTGCGCACAGTCTTTAGCATTGTAATAACCTTAGTTATTCGACTCTAATCGACTATTAAAATCAGATTAAGACATAAACCATGAATACCGGATATAGGACAATTGTATATATTAAGTAATTAATAACTGCCTGTATCATGCGTTTAACAACTTTGTTAATAATATTAGTTAATTCAATTTTAGATTAATATTACTGTCTGTTTATATCTTCTATTCGTCAGATATCTCTGCTACAACTATGCTCGTTGCAACCAAAAACTGGACTATTTACAAATACCGTTGTAAGAAATCGAAATTCCAATCATAAAACTACACCACCACCACTCCTTTAAAGCCAAGATGATAACACAAGAACAAAGAAGGTGTTTGTTTTTGCGATATGCGGAAGTTGCTGAATCGGATAAACTGAAAAATGTCGGGTGGTAGACACGATTATTTTATCGCCCCTGTTTTGTATTATAAAATTCTGCTGTCTAAGACTCCGCTTCCTACCATTTTTTAGTGCTGGAATGTGTATAAGATTGGCTAAAACTACATCAAACCTGCTAACTGAAGAGTATTTTTTACTAATATATAGTGCTGTTCGATATTTGACAAGGCCCGGTTTGTCAGCTGCATTACAAGTTTTCTGTCTGTCAGCAGTGCTTTCGAGCCTATATTAAAACAATCTAAAATTTGGTAAAAGAAAACAATATGCAATTAAATGGTACTATTGCTAATATCCAAAATTTTTAACTCAGTTTACACTCCGAACTGTAACCTGTAAATCTCTACAGCATAATAATATTTCTTTAGAAACTTGCTAATTGCTAAAGTGAGGGGATGCTGTACATAAATCCAACCGAAATAAATAACTATCGGCGCAATTTCGAGACTGTGTATTTAATAAAGTATGGGGAAAAAACGCGTAATATTTACTTTGCTTACAAACAATGTCTCTAACACCCCAACACTTTTGTATTATGTTAAATATTGTCTACCGCTTAAACAGTCCTCCAGTGGGATCGAACACATTACCTATCTACTAAAAGATGCTTCCAATCGGCCTATTCGAGGATTGTTCTACGATCTTGGAATGTTTTGATTTATTACTCGTTACCTACCTGCTCCAATCCTACAAACATTCGGACATATTCGACATGACTCGGATATCTTCGGACTCATACCCTTGAAAAGTAATTGAAAGTGCTGTAGTTGAAAGCAACTCAACCCGACTTTCGTACCTATATGAATTTTTGCAGATCAACACATTTTTAATCTCCAGACAACAATAGCTTCATTCTAAATCTAAAACGTGAAGATCTGTTGAAAAATCATTTTCGAACTTTTGGGCTGAATCCAATACTTCCTTTATCGTAAAAGGCAAGTAAAAAAAACGTGATGTGAATATTTTACACATTTTTTTCAATTATCTTTTAATTATTAATATCAATTGTAATTTATGTAATTTCTCTTGTAATAAAGCCAAATAGTAATTGAAGATTTACTAATATTTGTATCTTATAATATAATACAGCAGGGGCGATATTTAATTGTTTGCCTCAGGGCGCGATCTAGTCTGTCGACGGCCCTGCTCGTACGCGAAAAAGTAATAGAACATAAATTGTAGAGCATTCAAAATTTTGAAAAAGATGTCTACATTATTTTCACGTAGTGTTAACAGGAACCAATTTATCGCAAAAAAATCAAACGCACTCATTTATCAAGATGGCGGAAATAGCACATAGAAAATCTTGGTCGACAACTTGAAGTTAAGCTTTGCTGAACCCCCAAACACCCCAAAAGCGGAATTTCAAATTTCGGTTCACTTTTCAGCAAAGGCCTTATTTTTGGACATAGTGACTGGACTAATTCTGAAAGGAAAAGCTAATATACCTATATTATGGATTCGTGATACCAACAATCGCCAGTATGAAAATTAATCTGGAAAAACTAAAAACAGAGAATCTCAAGTATTTTTCTTCCTCAAATATAAAAAATGTAACCTCAGATGCTAAATTTGAAGGACAACTTTGTATTTGAACTGAAAGATATAAATTTATTTATTTATTTATTTATTTATTTATTTAATTCGCACTCAGCCAACAGCCGTTAGGCCAATTATAGGCGTCGCTGTGCAGTTATGAGGACCTCCAACCCCACTAACGACTGTCATGATGTTGTATGACCGCCGGGACCAACTTTTTTCCGTGATAGCCGTACCGCGTGGCGCCGAGAGATGCAGCCGTGGAACTCCCATCCAAGTTCTGACCAGAGACAGCGTTGCTTAACTCTGCTGATCGAACGTGGACGCTTGTTCAAGCTGCACCACTCGGGACCTAATTGATCTTCAAATTTGTTATTAGCTGAAGGCCTACAACTTATGGCAAAGATGTAAAGGAACTGTTATGTACATGAAAACGAAAAATTTAAAAAAGCGTTTATATTGTTTATATTTGTTTAATTAACTTTATTTTATTTTTTTGTTAATATTCAATATAAGTAATTTTATGAAAAAAATATTTTCTGGATTTTAAGATTTTTTTGCCGAAATATTTATAAAATAACATCTAAACTATGCATTCAACACAAACCAATATATATCTATTTTTTTAGGTTTTTAATAATTCATATAAAATAGCTTAAGTTATGCCATCTGTACTATTTTGCTTACTACAATAATTACAAGTATTCGAATGAAAGAAAATTGTGAACTTTAAATTTAGTTTTGAAAAATTGTTAAACTGCTAAAAAGATTATAAATGCTGCATTACTATTTAAATACTTCACTAGTCTTTTTACATATTAGTGATATCTAAAAACTAAAAGTATTTAACTATTAAATATTATAGGTACTTATTATTTAACTACTTTTTCGTCATAAAAAGTATTTAGTATTTAAATATATTCGATTTTCATAAAGTATTTAGTAGTTAAATACCTTTTAAAAGTATTTTGACCACCTCTGTGTTGTATTTAGCAGCGAGATTCCCCTGTAGTTCTTACATTGTTCTAAGTCGCCTTTTTTTTGGCATTGTTACGATTACTCCTTTTACCCATTCTGTCGGCATTCTCTCGTGTTTCCATATCTCTCTTATCAACTTATATATTCTTTTATGTAGCTTCTCTCCTCCATACTTTAGCATCTCCCCGTGTATTTGGTCACACCCCGGTGATTTTCCATTCTTTAGTTTTCTTATTACTGCTTTCATTTCTTCATACGTTGGTCCTTCTGTTATGTTTTTGTTGTCGTCTTCTTCTCCTCGTTTATTCCTTGTTGCTCTTGTTCTCGTTTTTTGTCTTCTTCTGCTGCTTCATATAATAAGTTGCTGAAGTATTCTTTCCAGATAGCTTTCTTCCTTTTTTCGTCGTATTCTATGTTTCCGTATGCGTCTTTTATTCCTCTTGTTTTTATTGGGTTCCTTCTCTTTTGGGTCTTTATCTGTTGGTAAAACTTTTTTGTGTTATTACTTTTATAATTTTGTTCTAACTCGTTCATCATTTCTTCCATCCAGCTGTTCTTTTTTTGCCTACATATTTTCTGTGCTTCTCTCTTGAATTCTTTATAGTTTTCTAGGTCCTCTTGCTTGTTTGTTTGTAACCACTTTTTCCTCATTCCGTTCTTTCTCTTAATTCTTTTTTCACATTCCTCATCATACCATTGTTTTGTAATCTTATTTGTTTTGTATTCAATTGTCTCTTCTCTGCTCTTTATAATTATTCCTTTGATATTCGCCCATTCTATCTCTATATCTACGTCATTCTCCCTTTTCTCTATCTCGTTATTAATTTCTTGCCTGTATTTTCTTCTTCCTTCTTCTGTTTGTAGTTTTTCGGTGTTCCATTTTTTGTTTCCCTGTTTTTCGTTATTGTTCCTATATTCTTGTCTCATCTTTGCGATTACCATGTAATGATCTGTGTCTGCATTTGGTCCCCTATATGATCTTACGTCTGTGATTGTCCTATCTTGTTTTTTATTTATTAATATGTGATCTATCTGGTTACCTCTTGTCCTTCCTGGCCCCATCCATGTCTCTTTGTGTATTCTCTTGTGCTTAAATTTAGTACTGCTAATCTCCAAATTTGATGCTATCGCATTTGTCTTTTCATGTAATGTGTGTTTCCCTGTCACCTCATTTATGTAGTCCTCTTTCTTTATCTGTGCATTCAGGTCTCCTAAGATCAGCAATACGTCATGCTCAGGTATTTTTTCATGTGCATTCTCCAAGTCGTTATAGAATTTCTCTTTTTCATCTTGTCTCTCGGCTTCTGTGGGTGCATAGACACATATTAATGATACATTTAAAGGTGAAAACCGTAATGACGTTACAAAATAATAATTTAATTTTAGTTGTGATGCATTCTCCGTTTGTAAATTTAATTATTTATATTATAACCACATAGTTTTTGATTTGTAATTTGCATAATATGCTAACAAAATTACAGGTAACTGTAATTTAGGGGGACGTTTTAAACAATACAAATATGTAAAAATATTGTGGGTATGATCTATTTGGATGTACCCAATTTTATTGGCGACAACTATACATGCAATCATGTTGAAGGCTAGGCAGTGTAATCTGGGCATTCTGACTTTAGGAGAAATTACCTCTAAAGAAGTTGCAGTTGCTTTAAAGAATTTAAAACCGAAGAAATCTGTTAAACCAGATGGCATACCTTCCTATTAAAGGCTGTTGCAAATTATTACAAAAACCACTTAAAATATCTAATGTGAAAATGAAAATATTCCCTGATTAATTTAAACTCGCTATTGATCGTTCCATACTTAAAATTCAATAAATGGCCTCTCAGCACAAATCTTGTTGGAAATAAATAGGTACGCACCTGTCAATCATAAATAAATTCCGCTGTTGCATTTCGGGGCACTTAACAACTACCAATGGCTTGTTTCATTTTAATCCGCATCCTTTTGTCAGCAATACTCAAACAAAATTGTGTGCGTTATATTTATCTTTCAAATTTAATCTTGTTCTTGTTAACATAGAATATTTTCTTAGACCGCTTAGAATTTGTGGATAAACACCTAGCATTCTCTGGCATTTAATTTTGTGGATATTATAATAAAAACGCATTCCTGCACCCTTATTAATCATTTACTGATTGAATACTATCAACATTTTATACAATCCTTAAGAACAAGAACAGTTCGCCAGAGGCAGAGTATCAGGTAAAAGTACGTTAATAATTTTTATATCTTGTTAATTTTTTGTTTTTTAGTAATTTCCTTTTACGTGTTGCTTTCTTCTGATAACACTATTGATATTTTTACGAGTAAAAAAGTCTAACCTCTAAACAAAATTACGATGATACAAGGGACGATGTTCTTGTACTTCATAAAGTTATAGTGTCCCTAAAATCCAAAATCGCCAATCTAGAGAACGAGAAAGGTAGATTTGAAGACAGAAAGGACGATGAAACTCTAAAAGAAAGCGAAAATTTAATCGTGTCCAGTGGTATTTTTAGCAGATCAAGCAGCTATACGTGTCTAGATAAGGAATGTGAAGAATGCAACAGAGTAATTACGGAAAATAATCTGCTTAAGGATCTAGTCAAGAAGATTAAGGATAAAAATCAGCTTCTCAAGAAAAAGAACATCAGTTTATCAGAAAAAATAAGCACCGGGCATTGCAGACACAACCAAAGCTAGAGAATGTGGGAGTGCGTTCCGAGGTGAAAGACCGAAATGTCCTTTTATCTACGTAAAACCCAAGCAAGTCCAAAAATCAGAATTGACCTTCAGACCTTCATTAGATGAAATTCTATCTATATGTTAAAACACATCTCGGAAATGATTAGTGAGCCATTAATGCACATTATTAATAACACCTTTACCCCTAGTGTTTTTCCTAATGAGCTAAAAAAAGCTAAAGTAATACCTGTTTTAAAGAAGTGATAGATGCAACGGTGCTAACTACAGACCGGTGTCATTTCTGTCATCTGTGTCAAAGGTCTTTGAGCGGGTCATCTACGACAGATTAATAAGGTTTTTACATCAGCATAAAATACTTGTTGACCATCAGTATGGTTTTAGACCAAACATGTCAACTGAAATGGCCATATTTTATACAGTTTCTTATATTTTCAATGGAGTTGATAGAAATGAGAAGGTAGCGGGTCTGTTTTTTGACTTCTCAGAGGCCTTTGACACCATTGACCACGGATTGCTGCTTCTGAAGTTGCGAAAGTATGGAATAAGAGGTTCTTGTGCTCGACTGCTTGAATCTTACCTGTTGCAAGTGGTTTGCATCACACAGAGTGGGGTTCAGTACTTTTCGGAGTCTGTTATTATTGAGCAGGGAGTCCCTCAAGGCTCCATTTTGGGGCCACTTCTGTTCTTGCTTTATGCAAACGATCTGGGTGATGAACTGGGCGGTGGTCTGATCTGCCAATATGCAGACAATACGTCTGTGATGTTGGCGGATCCTACCACTGCCGGTCTGTTTGTGGACTGCTCAGGTGCAGCAGGACACATAAATAGTTGGTGCAAAAACATTTTTTTAAAGCTTAATACTGACAAGACTAGACTCATTGCTTTTAGCAAACAGCGTACTAAAAATGAATCTCTTTATGTAAAACTAAATAATAGGTCTATCAGAGTCATTGAATCCGTAAAATTTCTGGGGGTTCGTATAGACGCATCCTTAAGTTGGCTGAGCCACATTAACTCAGTTCAACCTAAACTCAATAGTATCTGCGCTCTGATTCGTAGACCTTCGTACCTCTGTCGCTTGACAGTATTCGTGTATTTTAGTTTGCGTATGTGCAGTCGTCATAAACTATGGCATATCTATCCGGGGATCATCAAAGGATGCTGTAAAAATTTTTACAACACAAAAGCGAGTTAGTAGATGTATTTTAAAGCTACAACCAAGAACCTCTTGCAGACCATATTTTTCACAATTGGGTATCTTAACTGTTCCCTCTCTATACTTTTTGTCATTCGTCATGTTTGTAAAAAAACCTGAATTGGTTCCTCGTAATGATCAATATTATGCTAAAAACATGACAGTAAACACCACAGGTGGAGCTGAGTTGGTCATACCTGCCCATAGCTCTTCTTACTTTAAAAAAAGCCTACAAAAAATTTTTACTCATTTAACTTCTAAGTTTATGTCTGTTTATCTATTAATCAGTATTCTGTAAAAAAATGTAATGTATTTTTTACCTGTAATTTAGCACCTTTAGTGTTTATCTATATCTTAAACTCATTTTGAATTGTATTTGTGTGCAACATTTGTGTTTTGACGTTGCTTTGTCATTTGCAATGATTTTGTCGGCAATAAAGATAGTATTATTATTATAACTGGTGAAATGTGTGCAATTAAATTTCGCACTACTTAGAGATTGATTCCGAGTTAACTATCTTACATTAAATATGGGGAAACTCTTTTCCTTCCGTTCGGCTGCTACATTGATAGTATACCAGATATAGGAGACATAATAAATACATGAAAGGGAGTGTGTAAATGAAAACAACTGAGGCTTCCCAGCTCTAGGAAAGGCAAACTTGGCAAAGTATCTAGGAGTAGTAATTGATAGCCATCTTAAATGGGATCGGCAGATTGAGCATGTGGCACATAAATTAAGATATATGACATGTGTATTTTACAAACTTCGATTAGTATTAAGCCTAGATCAACTGTATACGATCTACTACGCCCTCGTTGATTCAATATTGTGGTATGGTTGGGGAGGCGCCCGGGATAACATTACAAATAACTCCAAACAATACAAAATTGCATTCTGAAAGTGATGCTCAAGAAAGAGAAGCGCTACTCCACTGAGCTATTATGCGCAGAAACCAGTCCTAAATCTGAGGCAAAAATTCTGTGTATACCTATAGAGCACGGAAGGAATAGTAGAAGCAATACAACTAGATCTGTGATAATACCTCAATGTAAGAATAGTATAGGCCAAAGATGCTTAACACGCCTGGCTACACTCCTCGCTCTTGTGGGCGTGGCAAGGGTTAAGATGGTGGCTTAATGGCCACGCGTTCCCTCCTAGCTCAGCGGATATGAGTGGGGCGACCAATGGGTGAAGAGGCTGGAGACTGCAAGTGCCTATTGGCTAAAATAATTATTGACAATGGCTGATTGCTGGTTTATTTGTAGGGATTTTAAACTTTAAAGGGCACATTACAAATCACAACACGAAAATACAATAAGCAATGACACAAAAATTCAACAAACAATGACACTAAAATACAACAATCAACAAAACACACATACAACAATCATTCAAGCAAAAATAATGGATTAAAACTAAGTAAAAGATTGTCCTGGCTCTAGGCTACAGTTCGGGGGGGGGGGGGTACACTTAGTAAGGGCGACGCACGAGGGGATTGTCCACGGACCCGCACACACTCCCGGTTCACTGGTGGAGGCGGGGGGGCTTCTCTGGCCGTGGAGCGCGCTCGTTCACTGGGGGCGGCGGTGGCGCTGTTGGCGCCGACGTCCCGGAATGCGGCGGGGGTCTCGCCCCAGGGGCAGCGGCGAGCGAAAGCGCAGACGCGCGTTCCTCCTTGGGTCCCGTCCCTAGGTGGAGCGGGCGGCGGCGTCTCGGGGGCGGCGGTGGTGTAGCTGCACTTCGCGCAGCGGAAAGCGATGGTCGGCCCCCGACCTGGTCTCCTCCCACAGGCTCTCGAATTCGGCCTTCTCCTCTGGGCTAAGGAAGAAGGTGACTCCCAGGAGCTGGGGGCGGCAGGTGAGGCGGACGTGGGCCACGCGAAGCGGCGGGCGAGCTTCTGGGGCTGCGGTCTCGTAGGCGGCTCGTCCGGTGGGGGTGTCTCCGGGCTGCGACGTACGTGGATAGCTGGGGGACGGCGTCTCGGCGGGGGCGGCGGCTTGGGCACCTGGGGGACGGCGGCTCAGCCGGGCCTCTCGGAGGAGAGTAGCCTCGAGAGAACTAGGCGGCGTTGGCCCGAAGAGGCGTTCCAGCAGTTCCTGATTGTTTTTCGGCATCCTGGCTGGACGCGGTTCGCGGCGTGGGGAAGGCGGTACCGCGTAGGCGGCGAGGAGTGCTACGGTCGGGGGCGGCAGGACCTGGGGCACAGCGAGGCGTAGGCCTGGGCTTGAGACGGGCGGCGACGTTGGCGGCTACTAGGGCTCGATTCGACGTGGGGCTGGACGCTCCTCTAGGAGTGGACGGCGATTATGGCAGTCTTTGTCGGCGGCAACTAGGACACCCTTTGGTTTCTGCGATCAGGGATCGAGCAGGCACCTGGAGTCTCGGAGTCGACTTCTGCGATCAACGATCGAGCAGAAAGTTTTTTTTTGTGTTTTCCAGTGACCGAAGGGTCTAAACTGGAGAGAAGTGGACTCAAAAAGTTTCCCTCGATCGAGTGAAAATTCAGGCTGCCGCAGCTCCTTTTAACGGGACTTCTGCTCCCACCGCTTTCTCTCGGACGTCCGTTTGTTTAGGGTGGGATGAACTACTTCGCTTCCGGGGGTTGCTTGTTACCTTATAATTAATTCCTTGTTTTGCTTATTTATTATTGCCCGTGGAACTTTTGTATTCGGTCCATTGGAATGCTGACTTTACGGCGCTTCCAATGATACCCAACTCGCCTAGCTTCCTACAAATTTACCGGTGTTTTTAATTTGGCCGCGATATGTGATTTTAATTAATTTGTCGGAGATTTGTTGAGACGTCTAATCTCGGGGCGCCTTTGAGCTCCCTGTGGCTTTTGTCCCGCCGTTGAGATGCGTAATCCCTTGTACCTGAATTAGCGGCGGCTTCCGGCCAGTTCTTTGTTGCTTTGTGTTTTGTGGAATTTCCCCAGGGATCGTGGGAGGTTTCAGAAATTAATTGTTTATAATTTTGGCGTGTTTCTATCGGCATTGACTTCCTTATGATGAATCCCCGTCGGCGAGGGCCTGGTTTTCTGATTTGATTTCCTCGTTGTCATCTTCCTCGTGAAAAGGAAAGTTTTAAGCTGTTCTTGCTTTGTTAACCCGAACGACGGGTGTCCTGCTCATATCTCGGGCTTTTTAATTTAATATTACTTTGCCCGTGGTCTTCCAGCTTCGTGTATTTCTTTCTTTAAACAACCGCTTCTGGTGTTGGATCGTTAGCGCTGGTAAATGCTTGAAAGCCGATTATCCTTTCTTATTTTAATTGGCCGCGTTATACAGCGTCGGCGTGGTTTTATTACAGGCCGGTCTCGGCGTGCTATTTATGTTGTTTTGGAAAATTTGGAACTGTCGGCGTTTGCTATGAATCCACGGGGTGGTCGAGATTTCTTTTGTTTAATTAAATTAAGCGTCGTTGGGACGCGACTTCTGCCCTAATATCTCCAGGATGGCGGCTTATCTCCGCCCTCGGGGAGATTAGCGTAGGTGAATCATATCATGCTATAAATATATTGCGGCAAAAGTGATAAATTGTTTTAGTGCAGAACGTTGGCATTCCGTACTAGAAACAAGCTCTAAATTGCAAAAAAAAATGATAGAAGCGGCTGTGAAAAACGTATCTATAGATGTACTCGATTCAATCTTCAAAATCTCTTAGCAGGAGTGATAGCAATATGTAAGTTTAGTGTGAAATGTAAAACAATTAAGACTAAGCTAAACCCCTTCGCTAAATGTTTTAGCGTTAGTTATAAGTTTTAGGATAGGTATTTAGGATGCGGACAACTGCTAATGCACTTTTGCAATCCTCTACTTCTCATTGAGTGCTGATAGAAATACTACAGATGTAAGCTTCCAAAAGATCATCAAGCTGTAATATACCCTAAATTTTATTTTCCACACTGTACACTACTTTTGTATTTCTACGGAAACGCTCAATAAATTTTGTTATGTTATGAAATTATGCATATTGGACTTATCTTCTGCGGTAAGCAATATTTTTCTTCAATTTCGGCACAGTTATTCTTTATATATGCTGCTAAAAGTTGAGAAATGTTGATTGTATTTATACGTTTGGCAGTGCCATTATTATTTAAAAGAGAAGAATTTGAATGCTAAATTGCTACAAATAAACCAATAAGTACCTATTCTAAATTTAACATTGGCATAAATGGTTTTTCTTAATGCACCAACTTTAATTATATTATCTCTGTTGCTACTAGTTGCTTAAAGGAGCTAGTTCTGCAGATCGAAAAAAACTAAGCCTAGATTGTCTAAAATTATCACGTGAGATTTTATTATGGACGATTTAATCACAGGCGGCGATAATGAAAACGATCTTACTGCATTATGTAGCAAAATTCGCGTCGTGCTAGAAGACACTGGTTTCCCATTGCGAAAATGGGCATCGTACAATAAAAATATTTTCGACTTGCATGCTCAACAATCGGATAGTTTTAAAACTCTGGGCGTGTCGTGGTCGCCTGATCCCGATACAGTAGAATATAAGAGCAAGCTAAATTCAAAAACGTCGCTAATAACGAAACGTCTGGGTTTAAGCTACATCGTGCAAATATTTGACCCTTTACGGCTTCCGGGGTTAGTCACTGTAATAGCTAAAATAATCATTCAAATATGGTGGAAATTGAAGCCTGCGTGAGACGAATCGACTGTCAGAAATGTTTACTCGCTGGGAAAAATTTGCTAATGAAATACCCAAGGTGTCGACGTTATCAATACCTCAAAAATTGATAAACTACAAAAATTCGAAACTCAAGCTTCACGGATTTGCAGACGCCAGTAAATTCATGTTCGGCGTTTGCATAAATTCATCAAGATGGCTGACAGCAGTGGTAATTCTAAACAACCTACTGATAAAACCATCAAAAATCAAGAAAAAGCAACAAACCAAGAAGCGAAATGTTGCTACTGTAATAAAACAGTGTGCGATAAAGTGGAATGTGAAAAGTGTGGAGGTTCTCTTCATCCCAGTTGTAAAAACAGTCATAAGCACTGCAACCCACAAATAACTGTGAATACGACAGATGAACAGTGTAGAAACTTTTGCCCATTTCGCATTGTGCGCAGGGCTGATTTATTGGGGTAGCGAGAAGGGGCACCTCGAAGGCTGTTGAGCGAGGTTGCTAGCATTTTTAAGTTAGTCTGTATATTTTAGCTGTACTGTTCAGTTTATATATTTTCGCCAATATACGTTTATTTAATTCAACCGTGTTATTATTTGATATTTTTGGTGCCGAAACCCGGGAACGGAACGGAACGGAAAGTGAAAATAAAACTGAACACTAACGCGAATATTCTGAAGTTAAAGTGGAACGGGAACGCGAATATTCAAATCGTGCGGTTAAAATACGGGCTCAGCGATGGAAGTGAAACGAACGGTGTGCAGGTCGCAGTTAACGAAAACAATCAACTACGTAAACGGTTTGCTAGCAGAGGAATACGGTGCTGAAGACATTTATACGGCAATGGCAAAGCTAAAACTTGCGACTGACAATCTTAAGGAAATCGACCGGCAATTAGAATCTTCCCATACCGAAATACTGGAAGAAGAATTCCAGAAGCAGATGGAGTATGAAGAGGTCGCGGTAACCACGATGTCTAAGCTTGAGTTTAGATTAAAAATGTTAGATAGAGCACACACAGAAGCCATTCAAGTTGGGGCAAATGCGCGACATGCAACAAACGAAACGCGAGAAGAATCACGACCTCATCCCGTAGTCAAACTACAACGATTGGAATTGGTGAAATTCGACGGCAGTCCAAAGGGTTGGATTCCTTTTTGGGAGCAATTCAAATCTAACGTTCACGAAAACCATCAGTTGAATAATGGAGACAGATTCAACTACTTAAGGATGTCCGTGACAGGCAAGGCAGCAGAGACAATAGAGGGATTTCCACCGTCGGGAGCTTTTTACGAGGAAGCCCTGAGTATCCTAAAGGAGCAGTTCGGAAACGCTGAACGGCTGATCGAGCAATATTTCGACAGTATCATGAAAATTGAACCAGTGAAATCCAGAAACGACGTAGTTACATTACGCAAAAATTATAATTTGATTACGTCAGCTATGCGTGCTTTAACGATCCTGGAGGTTTCGAAGTCACAATATAACATCATCATAAAATCAAGCCTGATGAAATCGTTACCCACGGAATTGCTTCTAGGATTTTATAGACAAACAAAGGGCAAAGTTTTGGATCACCAAGAAAGTGGTTCTAATGCGTCAGGTGCCGCCTCGACAGAAGAAGACGCCGATCGGCAAGTGAGTGATTTATTGAGGTTTGTCAAGAATGAAATGGAAGCTTTAGAGCAGGCGTTGAAGCCGGATGGAGATCTTAGAGGAAAGGTGCCGGAAGCTTCCAAGAAACAGAGTTACAAGGGAACTGCGTCAAGTTTACTGGCAACCCAAAATAAAGCTATAAATAACTGTTTCTTTTGCAAAGGCGATCATCCGACCGAGGGGTGCGATGCAGATGTTTCCTTGGAACGGAAGAAAGAAATGCTGAGGGCCAGTGGACGCTGCTATCGATGTACAAAAGGATCCCATAGTTCAAAGTTTTGCCGAAACAGATACTTGAGTTGTAGGAAATGCAAAGGAAGACACGCTACCACATTGTGCGACCCAGCATGGGTTAATCTGGGCAAAACTGGACCAACAATAAATCTTACGGAAACAAGTGCCGGCAGTGGGCCGACCTCATCTGTGTCAAGTTTGATGGCAAACATAAAGAAAAACGTGTTACTACAAACTGCCTGTGTTTACGCGAGTAACGGAAGTGCTTCGATGAAACTAATCCGCTTAGTGCTTGACGGTGGTAGCCAGCTTACGTTTATAAAAGAAAACGTCTCCAGAATTTTAGGGTTACCAGTAGTAGGGCAACATCGCGTTAGTATCGCCGCTTTCGGGAACAATGGGCCGGTACCATCGAATCTGTATAATCGCGTGTTAATAACTTTGAAGGGACAATATACGGATGAAAAATTAACGATTGAGGCCGTGGAAGTGCCGGAAATTTGTATGGACAATTTAAACATTCCAAGTGAAAGTGTTGCAGAGTATAAACATTTACAGTTAGCGGATTACGTGCCTAAAGACACTGATCGGTCGTTAATGTTTGAAGGGATTAACTTATTGATAGGCGCAGATAACTATTGGTCTATAGTTACTGAACCGAATCTTCGCCTAAGTGATCATCTAGTAGCCGTTAATACCAAATTTGGCTATACGTTACACGGACCGACCCCAGTAGATGCCACGACAGTTGCTGTTAATTTACAAATAGTACTACATGCTACAGTTTCAACCACGGAGCCATCAGTTGAAAGACTATGGGACTTGGAAACCATAGGGATAACGAACGAAGAAGACGAAGGAAGGGATTTTTCGGAAAACTTCGTGAGAAACTGCGTTAAAAAGTGCAACGATCGGTACGAAGTTGCGTTGCCCTGGAAACAAGATGAACCTATTATCGAAGACGACAACTTTATTAGCGCTCGTGTACGTACCGAAAAGCTTAAATTTAAATTAACGGTTATGAATAGAATAAGCGAATATAACAGTGCCATTTACGAACTGATAAACAATGACTACGCAGAGTTAGTTAGTGATAGCGAAAGAAACTCAAGTGTTAACAACCGCGTGTATTATATGCCCCACAGACCGGTATTTCGTGACGATAAAGAAACTACCAAGTTGCGCATCGTCTTTGATGCCAGTTCTCATGGACCACATGCTAGTTTATTGAACAATCTTTTGGATAAAGGGCCTAATTTGAATCCGGACTTGGTTAAAGTATTATTAAATTTTCGGGTAGGTCAGATTGGAATGACGGCGGACATAGAGAAGGCGTTCTTGCAGATTTATCTGAAAAGCTACGAAAGGGATGCTCATCGTTTTCTGTGGTATGACAGTAACGGCGAATTAAAAACTTACCGCATGAAACGGGTAACGTTCGGGGTTACTTGCAGTCCGTTTCTTTTGAACGTAGTTATACAAAAACACTTAAACGACAATAGTGATCGCGACCCTAAGGTGATACAAACATTAAAAAACGGGTTCTTTGTGGACGATTTGGTGATAAGCGTTGATAATAGAAAGTTCGCGGAACATTTAAAATGTCTTGCAGTGGGGCTTTTCCGGGAGGCTTCCATGAATTTACGTAAGTGGACAACAAGCGATCAACATCTAAACGGACAGATTGGTTCCCATAGTACCGGAGTAAAGAAGGTGTTAGGAATTAATTGGTGTAGTGTGAACGATAGGATTAGTGTAGACTTAACTAGTGTGGCAGAATACATACGCTCTGTAAATATTGTAACTAAACGGCATGTGTTACAAACGATTGCTCGCGTGTATGACCCGATGGGGCTAATTGGCCCTTGCTTAATTAAACTTAAAGTGCTATTCCAGAACGTATGGAGAAAAAATATTGGTTGGGACGATTTGTTGCCGTATGATCTGTCGAGTGAGTGGCATGAATGTAGCCAACAGTTAATTCAGCTAAAGGACTTTTCGGTACCGCGTCGCGTATTCGTATCTTGTGAATCGCGTGAAACCCAGCTGCACATTTTCGCGGATGCATCACTACGAGCGTATGGGGTAGCGGCGTACATACGTGAAAAGAACAATCAAGGTAAAATTAACGTAACGTTATTGTGTTCAAAAAATCGCGTCGCGCCGTTGAAAGAGTGTAGCGATCAATTAATGACTCTACCGCGGTTGGAACTTACTGCTGCATTGTTGGCGGCTCGGTTGCAAAATTTTATAAATAAAAATCTGTCAACTCAAATTGACAAGATAGTGTGTTGGACGGATTCGCTGATCGCACTACATTGGATTAAAGGAGATCCCTCCAAATGGAAGCCGTACGTTGCTAATCGCACAAGGGAGATCCAATCGCTGTCCAACAACATACAAGGCTGGTACCATTGTCCAGGTCGCGAGAATCCTGCGGACTTACTTACTCGTGGAATTAGCGCCAACGCTCTTCTGGATTCCGAAGAATGGCAGCAGGGTCCGTCGTGGCTACGAGAGGACGAGGATAGATGGCCAAGTGATATTATCGACGACGTAAATCCACAAATTGCATCAGTAACTAAACTGTGTTGTTTAACAAATCAAGCAGATGCTAAAAATGCGGACAATTTTATAGAATTGACGAGATATAGTGACTTTGATCGGGTAGTGCGTATAACGGCGTATGTATTGCGATTTACGGGAAATTGCAGACGCAAAACCAATAAAAACATTGGAAATTTGACGCTAGACGAAATCGAAAGTGCAGAAAGGTGTGTACTTAGGCAGTCACAGCAAGAGGTTTACCTTTCAGAGGTCAACAATCTGAAGACAATTGGTGCGGTCGAGCGCGGTTCCAGTATTTCGACTTTAAAACCCTTTTTGGACAAGGACGGACTGTTACGCCTGGGGGGTCGCCTTCAGAATTTAGAAGCAAACTTCGATCTTAAACATCCCATAATTTTGCCGAAGAGTACACATTTGAGTAAGTTATTGATTACCAAAATTCATAGAATTGTTCACCACAGTGGTGTAAATGCCACTCTTTGTGAACTTCGCAAACGGTTTTGGATAATTCGAGGTAGACAATTAATAAAATCGGTGTTATCGAAATGTGTCGTTTGTAAGAGGTTACACGGAAAATCAGCATCGGCGCCGTTTGCACCATTGCCCAAGGATCGAATAGGGCAGGCGAAACCATTCGAAATAACCGGAATTGACTTTGCAGGGCCATTGTATTTCAAAGAAAAGGGCCTTACACAAAAGTGTTATATTTTTCTGTTTACCTGTGCGGTAATAAGAGCTGTGCATCTGGAGCTCGTTTTAAACATGGATGTCGCAGCCAGTATTTGTGCTATGAAACGTTTTTTTGCACGTAGAGGTATACCAAGGATTATTTACTCAGATAACGCGAAAACATTTAAAAGGCTGTCCTCAGAATTTAAAGAATTGAGTAATATAATAGACAGTCAAGAAATATCCGAATTTATAAACCAGCGTCGGATCAGTTGGAAGTTCATAGCCGAGAGAGCTGCTTGGCATGGTGGTTTCTATGAACGGCTTGTTAAAAGCGTGAAGGATGCCTTAAAGGCTACTATAGGACGATCTCTGTTAAACAGAGATGAATTATTCACTCTTATTACAGAAATTGAAGCTACAATTAACGGACGACCACTGACGTACATCGGCAGTGAACATACGGATCCACTACCATTGACACCGGCACATTTCTTGTTAGGCCCCGGCCTAACTACCATACCATCCATAAACGGGAATGTCAAAGGAGATGCGCTAAGAAAGCAGTGGAAACAAAGAACTAGGGCACTGGACTACTTTTGGAAAAGATGGCGAGAGGACTATTTGCAGTTACTAAGAGGAGCCCATCACAACGGTTATGTGCGCGAGTGCCCAGTGAAAGAGGGCGATGTTGTGCTAGTGCATGGGGTTGACAAACGTCGACTTTTGTGGAAATTAGGCATAGTGGCAGAAACTATTTTAGGACGCGACGGGAAGGTGCGTGCGTGCTACGTAAAGTGTTCGAACGGAACAATTTTAAGGCGCCCAATACAGCTTCTATATCCTTTAGAATTAAGTAGTACATAATTTCGCGGCCGGAGGATGTAGAAACTTTTGCCCATTTCGCATTGTGCGCAGGGCTGATTTATTGGGGTAGCGAGAAGGGGCACCTCGAAGGCTGTTGAGCGAGGTTGCTAGCATTTTTAAGTTAGTCTGTATATTTTAGCTGTACTGTTCAGTTTATATATTTTCGCCAATATACGTTTATTTAATTCAACCGTGTTATTATTTGATAAACAGAAAGAACCTGCAAGTGCAAGTACTGAAATCTATCTATTGCATAGAATTATCAGAGAGTTAGAGAGTAAAAACACTCTGTTGATAGAAAATAACACCTTGTTAAAAGACAAAATATCTCGCTTGGAAGAGAGGTTAAATTTAAAATGTAAACAAACCTATCCGAGAGGCAATCAACATGACGCACAAGTCATAAATAAAACTCAGTTAGTAGGTCCGCCGGATACTGCTGTACTAAAAACTAATCATAATAGAAAGGGCAAGCCTATAATTTAACACCGCCACTATCATACTCAGATGTATGTAGTCAGAAAACCTCTGAACTGGAGACTGCACAGAAATTGAAAATGGATGAAATAATTAGACTTGGGGAGGTCAAGGGAAGCCAGAAAGAATTTAAAAAAGTTACTTATCAAAAGATAAAAAAGGAAAATTGAAAAAACATACCATTTTTCCGCATTAACATAGAATTTCGGCTTAGACTGCGTAGTATTTGTATATGAACACCCAGTATTTTCTGGCTTAATGTGCCTTGCTCCTTGTGAAGTCGAGCAAAAACCCGCGCGATGGTCATGCTCTTTGGTGGCTCGTGTTGTTTGAGTATCTTGAGAACGAGGATACTTAGGCAGATTTGGCCGTTTTGCTGTTTGTGCATCCATAAGTCAGTGCGACTTTCACTCTGATGATGCAAGCTGCAAGGTCTTGTGAAACGTTAGTGAATATGGCCTTCGGCTTCGTTTCATAATTTTCATGTCTCGTGCATAAACGACTTTTAGCACGGGTTGCATACATTATTTTATCTACGACTTTAATTTTACTGTTATTAATCCATAAATATCGATTTAACAAAGGTTTGCATCTACGACACTTCTAATTTATGTCATAATAAACAGTAGGTCATGCCGCGCTGGCGAATGTTTGCGAAGCCAGTACTGTCAAGGTCAGTTACGAAATGTAATTATTAATACTCCACATCTGACTGTATTAATTACATAACGCTTTAATTATTTTTTTTACCTGTAACGCAAGAAGCAACTAGAATAACTTTACAACTTCACTTCCAGTTCGAAATTGTAGTTTTATAACCTCACTTCACTTTTAGCACATGGGCTAAAAGTAAACAGCTAATTTCTTTAACCACGCTAAACTATAAAACGTCACTTTTAGTTAAACAAGCTAGCGCTAAAAGGCCTACTTTTAGTAGTGGTCGTAGATAATAGCTATTTATGCAACAAGTGCTAAAAGTCGACGTTTATGCGCGAGACATGAAAATTATTAAACAAAGCCGAAGGCTGAGTTTCATAACATGTCTCGCGCATAAACAACTTTTAGCACGCGTTGCATACAATATTTTATCTACGACCTTAATTTTACCGTTGGTTAATCCATAAATATCGATTTAAGAAAGTTTCGCATCTGCGACACTTTTAATTTATGTCATAATGAACAGTAGGCTACGTCGCGCGGGCGCTTGTTTGGCCACGCCCGTGCTGTCAAGGTGAGTTATGAAATGTAATTATTGATACTCCGCATATGACTGCATTCATTACCTAACGCTTTAATTATTTCAAAAACGCTTTACCTGTAACGCAAGAAACAACTAGAATAGCTTTACAACTTCACTTCCAGTTCGAAATTGTAGTTTTATAACCTCACTTCACTTTTAGCCCGTGTGCTAAAAGTAAACAGCTGATTTCTTTAAACACGGTAAACTATAAAACGTCACTTTTACTGAAACAAGCTAGCGCTAAAAGGCCTACTTTTAGTAGTAGTCGTAGATAAAAACTATTATCAATCACAAAATATTTAATGACGCAAATGTTTGCTATTTCAATTCTATATTATGTAAAGAAACGTGGAAAGACATTTTCATAGCTAATGATGCAAATCAAAAGCTTTCATTGTTCTACTCCACTTTTCTGTATTATTTTGATGTTGCATTTCCTATGTGTCAGGTAAAAAGTACTAAAATAAACACTCAAAAGAGTGGATGGATAACAAATGGTATTCGAGTATCAGCTCGTACCCTAAGAGTTTTGTATGCTCAAACTAAAAGCGGCGATGTTAATTCTATTAATTAGTATCGCAAATATAAAAATATTTATAGAATTGTTATCCGAGCTGCTACGAGATTGCACAATGATATGAAATTATCTAACGCTGCAAATAATTCCAAAGCAGCTTGGCAAATCCTAAAAAACAAAACCTCGACTATAATTCAATCAGAAAAAATTTGCACTTAAAAAAGGTGATGCTACCATCAGCGATTCCGTTGTTACATGTGAAATATTCAATAAATATTTCAATATTCTACCAAAATTAATTGAACAAAAAAGTAAAACCCAAAACTACGCAACTGACGCTACCGATAGCATTTCTCGAAACCATCGATCAATGTTCTTAGAACCCGTCACGTGTAATGAGGTCTTTTACACTGTCATGAGCTTCAAAAATTCCAAATCTGCAGGTGACGATGGAGTTAGTCCTATGCTATTAAAGAAATGTATATCGTGTATAATTATTAAGGTTTTCACTCATCTTATAAATGCCTCTTTTGTACAGGGTATGTTTCCTGAAGAGCTCAAACTAGCAAAAATGACCCCTGTTCATAAAACTGGTCTCCGATAATAAAAAGGAGAATATCAGGCAAATATCATTGTTATCCACCTTTTCAAAGGTATTTGAAAAACTGGTATCTATCTATCTATCAGATTAACCAACTTTTTTGTTAAATGTAATATATTCACTACGGAGCAGTTTGGATTCAGGAAGCACCGCTCTACAATAGGCACCATTGTCTCTTTTCTGGGGCGATTGAACGAGGACTTGGATGCAGGCCTTAGTAAAGCTTTTGACTTGGTAAATTTCCAAGTTTTACTTCAAAAGCTTGAATACTATGGTGTGCGGCAAGCTGCATTAAGATGGATCGAGAGTTATCTGAATGGAAGGCATCAGTTTGTACAAATTGATTCGTGTAAATCTGACCTTCTCCGCTCTACAGTTGGAGTCCCACAAGAGTCAGTATTGGGCCCACTTTTTTTATAATATACACCAATGACTTTCTGTACCATATAAAATCTGGTAAAGTAACTATGTTCGCCGACAATACCTCTCTCCTATATAGCAACTCCTGCATAAATACGTTAGCAAATAACATAACTGAGGAACTTAAGGTAACTAATAATTACTATTGCTCTAATAATTTATACTTGAATATAGAGAAAACGATGTGTATCACGTTCTCATGCAGAAATAATGCAAATAAGAATGCTGTAGTGTTAAAGTACAAAACCGAGGACATTAAACAGGTTAGCACTGTAAAATTTTTAGGGTTACTGGTAGACGCAAATCTAAAATAGTACGACCATATTGATAATCTTTCTAAAAAATTCTCTGTCAAAACATTGTTATATAATCAGGCAGTTAAAATTTTATGTAAATGAGGCCGTACTTCATGATTACTACAATGACCATATTCATGCAGCCATCTCTTATGGCACTCTGTGTTGGGGAACGGCACCCACTGCCTCTTAAACATTTAAATTGCAAAAAAAAGCAGTTAAAATAATGGCCAACCTCCGCTACCGTGACTCATGCAGGTCAGCATTTAAACGTTTAAGAATATTACCTTTACCATGTATGTATATAAAACAAATTTTAATATGGGCTAAGGCTAATTTGAATAAATCAATAAACTGTATAACACTAGGCAACAACATAAGCATGCCATTCCTCAGCAAAGGTTGACCCTGTTCAAGAATTCGCCAGTATTTAGGGCAATCATTTTATTTAGTAAATTGCCTACTAGCTTCACAAACATGGGCGATTGTAGTTATAAGAAATATGTAAATAACTTATTATTGGCCGGATGTTACTATTCTGTTAATGAGTTTATAAATAATTTTTAGGTATACATATTAATATTAAATTTATATTTACATTTCTTGAACGTGTTCTATATCTGTATCGGATCTAATAAATGATTATGATTGCATATATCTTTGCAAAATATCTTCAGACGGAAATATATGCTGTGGAATTATCTGCTCAAAATCACGTATTGCCTCGCTAAAAACACTCAGTATGCCTCGGTTAGAACTATGCGCTGCATTACTTCTTACGGAGCTAATATGCAAGGTAACAACCACTATCAAAAGTGCTCCCAGATTTAATCCCCTCAGCGTGAATTATTATTCAGATTGAACAGTACCGTTAGCGTAGACTCATTTCTGTTCGAGCAGATGGAAAACTTTCATAGCTACTAGAATAGCCAAAATTCTCACCAATTCAAGCACCAAGTCGTGGTTTCATGTATCCACTTGCGAAAACCCGGCAGACATCATTTCACGAGGTTACTTTCACAGTCAAATAGTGGTCAACAGCATATGGTGGGATGGCCCCGAATTTTTAAGGCACGTAGAATTTTTCCCTAAACTATTCAAGCCCAGTCCTCAAGACGTCCTTCCTGCTGGGTGCATTTTGGAAACTCATCCAGGACTCGGTGAAGCCGTCCGTTCAACAAGTGTTAAAATCGCGAGTAGGGTTATAAAAAGACCAGGGCCTCCGCTACGATATGTGCAAAGTGTGCAATGCACACGGGCGCCAGGGCACCAAAACCCAGGGTCCAAAAAAAAATTGCAAAAAAATTTGCAAAAAAAAACAAAAAACAAAAATTAATTTTAAAATAAAAGTTGAGAAATTAAATAGGATTAGGTATAAATACACACGAAATTTTATTAGTATATCATCCAGTTACTGCCGATTCCTATGTTGCGAGAACATGTCAGGCGGTAGTTTCTTGATTTTTCCTGTTCAGACATGAATAATGCCTGCAGCGCTATAAAAGCGATGCATCGCCAGAGGTGTTTTTAAACCGGTTAGTTCACTGAACCGTGCAACAAGTGCGTAAAAACAAGTAATCTATTAATTTTTACATTTAAAGTTATTTTTATTTTGTCAAGTGTTGTGTTGTATAATATTTTGTTTACTACTTTTTTTTCTAAAAAATTAAGTGCTGAATACCTGCTGACTGCAATTTCAACGGTTTGATTTTTTTATAAAATGGTAAGTGTTCCCTACTTTATACTATCACATTAACCCTTTATAGGATACTGGTTATAATTTATTTTTTTTTACCCAAATATCTTTTTATTAATTGAAATGTCATGTACGAGTTTAAAAAAGTAATTGGTTTTTTATCCATAACTCGCTTAGTTTTTATGCCATCGATCTTTTTAAAAAACCATTTTGTAGGGTTTTTTAAGAGCTATAGATACAAATTAGTTTAATATTTTTTCTGCCTTTATTTTGAAAGGGTTTAAGCTGAAAGGGCTCGAACAAATTGCTTTTTACTCAAATATGCAAACTTGGTGCTTATTATTGTGCTTACTTTAAAGTTAATTCCTAATTCCCATGAGTACTAATTATTTTTTTGTTTTTTCAGGATAAAAGAAAAAGACCTTCAGGTGCGAAGTTTCGCGAGCAAAAGAAACTGAGACTACAAGAAAGGGAAAAAATGCTGAATCTTTAAAGCACTTCTTACAAAACAATCAAGATTCCACGGAGACTATCGATGCGACCGAATCTCAAGATTCTAAATCCGTAATATCAGTAACCGTGAGTGGACCATCTGAATTTTCAACAGAGGCGACCACGGTAACATCAGGTCCTGCAACAAGTGGCTGGCGGATTGTAGCAGCAAAACAGCTTCTACTGATGCAGAGCCCGATGAAGCGATGACACCATCCCTCGTCTACAGCACTTGTACAATCCACTTCGGGTAATTCAGCTTGTGTAAGAAGTTCGGTAATGTCAGCTACCGAAATACCTGCTGCAAGTGACCACTTTCGATGAAGGCTTTAATGAGGCTAGTGACGATATATTCCGTCCGACCCCGGTTTGTGGCCCGAAAGAATCACCAATGAGATAGCTAGAATATTGGTTAAACGTGGTCCGCCCTTGATAGACATCAGTTTTAGCTTTCCTACTAATAAAGATAAGAGAAAGTTTTCGTGAAAATACTTTGTAAGAAGTCTAGCAAATAGAGAAAAAGTCGAAAGGACTTGGCTTATTTACTCTATTTCTAAAGATTCTGTATTTTGTTTTTGTTGTAAGTTGTTTTGTAAAACTCCTAACACTTTTGTGATACAAATGGAGTATCTGATTGGCAACACTTGTCTTTGCTAATGAAGAGACACGAAACGTCAGTTTTACAACAACAGTTATATGAACACTTGGTAAATTTTAAAAAAATGTTGGAGACATCTACGACTGTTAATGCTCATCACCTGCGGATTTTAGAAAGGGAAAAAAATATTGGCGCGACGTGTTGGAAAGAATTATTGCGATTGTTAAGTATTTATCTACACAATGCTTGGCATTTCAAGGTTCTTCTAAATTACTTTTCGAACATGATAATGGAAATTTCTAAAAGCTGTTGAGATGATTGCCTCTTTTGATTCAGTGATGAGACAACACGTTAGCCGAATGTGTAACTCCCAAAAAAAATCTGTTAAAATGACTCATTATTTAGGCGTGCAAATACAGAATGAAATAATTGAATTATTGTCGTCTAACGTAAGAAATAATATTTTAGAAATGGTTCACAGTTCAAAATATTTTTCAATAATATTAGATTGTACACCAGACACTAGTCATACTGAGCAAATTAGTCTTGTTCTGAGGTATGTTGCCCTTAACACCACTTCAAAAAAGGTTGAAGTTAAGGAAAGTTTTATTGCGTTTAATCCAATACTGGACTCTACAGGGGAAGGGATATATAAATTTGTGACAGAAATTTTGAAAAAATTAAATTTAGATATAACAAATATTAGGGGACAAGGTTATGATAATGGGGCAAACATGAAGGGAAAGCATGTTGGGCTTCAAAAACGCATTCTTGATGCGAATCCGAGAGCCCTTTTTGTATCTTGTGCGGCTCATACTTTAAACTTAACAGTAAATTACGCTTCTAAGGTGTCAGATACTACAATAAACTTTTTTAATCTTGTGCAAGAGTTATATAATTTATTTTCGTCATCCACCAAAAAGGTGGGATGTTATGAGAAAAATTTCCCCGGGTTAAGTTTAAAGCCTCTAAGTGAGACAAGATGGTCCAGCAGAATTGATGCAATAAAGCCCCTTAAACTGTATTTAATTAAGGTTTGCGAAAGTCTTCTAGAAGTAGCTGAAGATAATTTCTTTCACATTGATGCAAGACATAAAGCGAGTTCCCTCTTAACGTCTGTACAAAATTTTCAATTTATTTGTGGAATTATTATTTGGCATGACGTTTTATTTCATATAAATATTGTCAGCAAACAAATCCAAAGTGCTACAATTAATATTAAAGTATGCCAAACCTACCTAAAAATTTTTGTTGATCACTTCCAGCAATATAGATCTGACCAATCATTTCAAGAAATTCTTGTACAAGCGAAATTGAAGAAGACTTTCCACCGTTACCAACAGTCAGGAGGAAATTTAAACCAAAACTGTTTGACTATGAACACCGAGATGAGACCCCTCATGATCCAAAAACCGCCTTTAAAATTAGTTTTTTCTTAAAAATTATAGATCAAACTTTAAGCTCTCTAAAAAACCGATTTGACTTATTAAATGAGTATGATAATATTTTCGGATTTTTTAGCGACATATTCAAATTAAGTGACAGCGATCTTTTAAAACGTTGTTCTGTTCTTGAAGAACGACTGACAGATCAGGATAATAAGGATATAGACTCCAATGATTTGTTTAATGAATTAAAGCGTTAAAGTTGTTTTCATTACTTGATGATACTGACCCCCTTAAGTATTTTACATATATATTTGAAAACAATTTAATCTCCACCCTTCCAAACGTAAGCATTTCACTAAGAACTCTTCTGACATTGCCGTATCTGTAGCTTCTGGCGAGCGATCTTTTTCAGACTTAAAATTATTTAAGATCGACAATGCTTCAAGAAAGATTGTCTGGTCTAGCAATATTAGCAATTGAACAAGAAATTTTGATGGTATAAATTTTAGCGATGTAATTACTAATGAATTAGCAACAGCAAAGTCTCGGAAAATATCGCTACTACAATAGCTTATTTTTTATTTTTCTATTGTACCTAGCTATCATTTTTGATTTTATAACGAAGTTACCTAGGTATTTGTTATCAGAAGTATCTGCATATTTTTTAAAAATCTAAGTATAAGTAGAAAGTAGTACTTATATATATGTAGACATTATGCAATATTTCTGTTATATGTTCCTAAAAAAAAATGTGATTTTTAGTTTTGCGGTTATTTTCTAGTATTTATAAACAACGTGTCTGTACCCCACTAGTTAAGTAAATGCTTTAAAATGGGTGTGAACAAGAATTTATTTTTAATTTATTTTGTTATGAT
Organism: Agriotes lineatus; assembly: GCA_940337035.1. Classification (NCBI taxonomy): domain Eukaryota; kingdom Metazoa; phylum Arthropoda; class Insecta; order Coleoptera; family Elateridae; genus Agriotes; species Agriotes lineatus. Next base: position 66,804 of record CALNHX010001806.1, on the reverse strand, counting down.
TTGATTCTGTTTGTTTCATTTTGATATTTTAGTCTACAAATAAATATGACTTCTAAAGTTCAGTTTTTTGCTATATTTCAAGCACCTACCTACCTACCTACCTTCAAAAAAATAAATAAAAAAACATGATCCAAAATGCCTTAAGGGGCGCCAAAATCCTTTTTTGCACACAGGCGCCAGTAGCCCTTACAGGGGCCCTGGAAAAGACCTACTGTGCGATTGTGCGTACTGCCAAGTGAATGCTAGGACAAATACAACAGTGCCATTAGCGTTGATTACTGAAAGATATTCACGATTAACAACGTATTATTTTGTGTTTTAATGTATATGTCGCTCTCACTTGTATTTCAATGTATATTTTGATATTGCTTGTATTTTTATGTATATTTCGCTATTACTCCTATTTTAATGTATATTTCGATATTATTTTGTATTTTTATGTATCTGTATTTTAACATATGTTTTATTTAATGTTTTTCTCATTGAAATCACTCATTTCAAAGGAGCGAATTATATTACGTCGCTTCCATATTCAAATTTGAATTTCTCGCGCGTTTGAGTGACGAGTTTGCCTTAGGGTGGTAGAACGCCACCGGCTACACCACCGTTTAAAACCGTCTCGTTTCTGTATTCTCGTAAAAGCTCTCGTGTATGCACCCGCATTGGAGCACGTTGGTAATAAACAATTTTTAAACTCAAAACGTATTTTATTTACTCGAAACGAAAAGAACAGTGCGTGTTGGTGTTAAACATACTCCATCAGCATACCCTACTGTTGACGTTTTGAAATTTTAGTTTTTATTATGCCGCTAGTTGTAAGAAAACTCAACCTTGGGTTTATGACAAGGTGTTGGACTCGCTGCTTCTTGCCAAATATTTGGGTTGCTGGATTTATGACTACCCTCATAAACAGCCGATATATACCTACTAGATTCTAGGTAGTTTTTAAGCAGTCTCTTGTAACCATCCATCTAATACAGACATATTCCATTATTAATAAACTTGTACAACAAATGTTAAGTTACATCCGAGTGTTTTATTTCTAAAACCTTAACACCTACATAAGTTTTAGTAAATATATTCAAGTGAAGAGCAACTACAGTTCATTAGCTACAGATACCAAAATAATTCCGCACCAAACTAAATAAATATCCTGTCTAACAGCACTTCATAGGTGATAAACTTATACTGAAAGGGAGTTTATATTACCTACCATAACTATTTTAGGAGAAATCTTACGTGTAAATTTTTTTGTTAATTTGGCAAAATTTATAAACTTTGTAATTAAATTACTAATTAAATTCCTTTTTGTTTATTTGCCCTGGAATTGAATTACTTTTCAAAATGCGGTAATTGTAATTGGTAATTGCCATTTTTGTTAAAAAGTACTTGACAATTACTTTTTTAAAGTAATTAATTACTACATTCAATTACTCAATTACTTTTGTGTAATGAAATTACTCTAAAGTATTTAAATTACTTTACAAGTATTTGAATTACCTGTGATAATTGAAATGACTTGCAGTAATTGAATTAATTTGTGGTAATTCAATTACTCAATTAGTGGCCTCGATTGGGTGCTAAATCTACAGAACGCAAAAAATAAGATAAGGTCTTATTAAGTTACATATTATAAGCAAATCGCAGTAGAGTATTGCAAGAACAATATAAGTATAATCTATGATTTCCTCTGACGAGTAGAAGAACAGCTACTTCTCTGCTACATTCGTATTTTTAACTACATGTGCCCGAGCAAAGGCAACAACAGTATTAAAACTATTTGGTGCATTGGAGAATTTGATGTGATCTGCAGGTTGTCGTAGTGTAGTTAATAAAATATATTGTGTAAGACGTTAAACCAGCGGCGTATTTATGGCGAGGGCCTGTGCCCTCCCCCTTGAGCTGCTTATAATTATTAGTCAATAATGTTCTCACGAGTCATACGATATCGTATAATTTTACGCTCGGTAGTAGTAAAATAATAGAAATCTTATTTAAAAAATGATTAGAAATTAAGTGACATTATTGTCAATAAATTTACTAAAACTATTAAAATCGATAAAATATGTGGGTATTTGTTATATAAAAGGTGTGTCGGGAGGAATGGACCAAACTCCAAGAGTGTATTATACACGTGAAAATAATGTAAAAATACTCAAATGTTGTTAATTTTCATTTGTTTTCAAGATAAAGCGTCATAAAAAATCCCCATATGCACTATTTTTATTTCAGCCTTTGTAATAAATGATGAATTCCTCGATTGTTTGCATACGATTACGTCTTAAATTAACAAAAATGTCAATCTTTTTACAAAAACTCGGTTAAGTTCTCCATAAAAAGTTGTTTTTTGTAATGCTGTAACTTGAAAACAAATGAAAATCGGATAACATTTGAGGTTTTTTACATTATTTTCACGTGTATAATACACTCCTGGAGTTTGGTCCATTCTTCCGATTCACCCTGTATATTTATATATAAATGTATTATAATGGCTAGGGCACTAAAACTCGAGCTACTTTAATGCTGTCCCCTCTACTGATATTGCCAATGACGTCAATCGACGCGAAGGGAATGCTCAGAAAATAAATACCACGTTTTCTATCAACGCCATCAACGCCAAAGCTCAGGGTAGCCAGATCGGAGCATCAATGAACTGATAGCTTTAAGTATTCATCAAGAACAAGAGGTTGATACATCAAGAATATTTAGACATTTTAGCAAAACAGAAAAATCGACGAACTCAATTATTATTATAACTATAAAACTGTTGAAGCCTGTGGTTTGAAATTATCACAAATTCGTTAAAACCCCTCACCACACAAATATTTAACTGCTAAATACGTATTTCGACAGCCACGCTCTCATCATCGGCACAAATGGAAGTGGGCGATGTGCGCGCATTTTACATCTATTTATACTGTCTGACCCAAAGGGCGTGGCTGAATGCCAATGAGCTTGGCCAACGGTCAATTTAACTTCAACAAATCATATAAGACAAAGGACGGTAGTGGTCCGCGATCTTTGTTCAAAAGTTTATTCTTTCGGTTCTTAAAAATGGCCAAGCTTTCAAAAGAATTTAGTTGCTTTGTTGAAGTCAACGCCTTTACAATTTTTAGGTCATCCTCTTTTATACTATGACCCGTTTCGTAAATATGTTGCGCTATAGATTTTGCGAATCTGTTGAATCTAAAATGAGCTAAATGCTCTTTAAATCTAGTACCAAAATTACGACGTGTTTGCCCAATATATTTAAAATCACAATGGGAACATTTAATTTCGTAAATTCCAGATCTCTCTAAAGTCCTCAGTTTGCCTTTTGGATTTCCCAACACATTTCTAATATTGTTGTTTGAACCATACACAACTTTATGGCTAGATTCTTTAAAAATGTTTGCTAGGCCCTTTGTAGCTAGTGTTTTGCGAGAAACGAGAGTTTTCTCGTTCTCGCACCGAGAACGAGAGCGAAAATGTAAGCCGAGAACGAGAACGAGAGGTAGGGTGACCGAGAGCGAGAATTTTGTCGTAACTCTCGCTCTCGCTCTCGGTTTAAAAAATACAAAAGCGGATAAAAGATATTTTAAAGTATTTTATTAGTTACATGAAAACGAAATAAAATAATCCGATTAAATAATTAACGATTAAATAACTAACAATGAAATAATTATAAACACAAGATAATATTACATAATAAACCCAAATTCGATCTTTCAGACCACATTTAGCCCAAGAATTTAGGCAGAAAAGATATTTACTTGAGTCATCGTTAAGCCGAATTCTGTGTTTTCTGATGATTAGTGAAGCTTGAGAAAAAAATCTTTCAACGGGAGCTGAAGTAGCATTTATTGCGAGAAGATCTCTGGCCATTCTTGTCAAATTAGAATCGCTATATTTTTTCCAGCATGCCAAAATACTTTGATCTTTTGGTGATCTTTTTAGTGCTAAATATTCATCAATTTTCAATTTCCAGTTGTCTTCTAAAATAGGGACGTAAAATCCAGATCATCATCGTGATGAGTTCTCTTCGTTACTGTTTTATGTTCTTGTCCAGCAACTTCTGTTTTTTTGTCTTCAGCAGGTATTTGATATTTCGTTTTAAAAATATTTTCAAACATAGAATACGAATAATCCTTCATTTGTTTTCCGCAAGTCGTTAAATTAAATGTTTCCAATTTGTGACTTGGATCTAAAATCAAAATTACACACGTGCGGAAGTGTCACTCTGTGAGCTACCAAGAATTACATTTTTGCGAGGGAAAACGGAGACTGTGGTTTAACGGCGAGTTGAAGACAGAACACTGAAGTGTAGTGCATAAAAAGCGGCTTAAAGGAGTATTTAGCGGGATAAATCGCGTTCAAACAAACACGGCATCCGGCGCTGCGACAAATTACGGGCGAGAATCCCATGCGCGCGAGGCGATAAACGCGGACGGCCCGAACACCTGTTGGTGCATTTTTGAAGGACGACAAGAACGACGCGTAAACAAACCCCGCGAAGGAAATAAATCTAAATAATCGCGAAACGAGATAAGAAGTGCCGGTGCAAGACGGGCGAGCGAGGTCGGCCGCTTGAGCAGTAAACAAATAAGCGCTAAATACGTAAATAGGGCAGGACCGCATTTAGGTTTATAACGAAAAAAACTACGAATAAATACCACAAAGAATTAGAATTTCGTAATAATTAAGTCAAGATTAGATTAATCCCACGAAAGTTTAAATAGATGCTAAAAAGTGCAAAAGTTATCCTTAAAAGATGAACTGCCAGATATGTAAACAAATCAAGGTGAAGAATAAAGAAGCGTTTAGTTGTGATGGATGCGATCAAATTATATGTAAGGAATGTGGAAAGCTGACAGCATCAGAAATAAAAGTGCTGCAGCTATCAAGCAGTCGTTGCATGAAATTTTATTGTCCAAAATGTCTCAAAGGAGAAACATTTGAACTGCTTCAAAAATTAGTAGAAAGCAAGGAATCTTTGATATAAGATAAGATGGAAATAATAAGATTACTGAAGGAAGAACTAGAAAATTAAAAAAAGAAACGTCAACAATGCAACATATGGGGTATAGTGCAGCCGTAAAAAAACAAAAGAAGAAACAATTATAATCAAACCAAAGGATAATAATCAAACAAGTGAAACAACAAAGAAGAGAATTGAAGAGAAAATCAATCCGTGCAGTCCTTGGAGTAGGAGTCTCAAGAATGAAGTATGTTAAAGATGGGGGCGTAGCAATCAAATGTAGTGAGAAAACAGAAGGGGAAGTTAAAAATGTATGTGATAGTATCAAGTCATCACTGGGACAATCTTATGAAGTAAAAATTCCACACAAAAGAAATCCAAGGATAATTGTGTTTGATATAAGCCCGGTAGAATTGGAAGATGTAGAAAATTTATTAGAAAAAAATTGTTGTTCAAAACACTATCACATAGACCCCAATAGTAGAGAATTTAAATTAGTACACTCATTCAAGAACAAAAAAGGTATGATGAATATCATTCTTGAAGTGGATAAAAACACATACAATTGTATTGAGTCAAAAGAAAAAATACATATTGGTTGGAAATCGTGTTTCTATAAAGATAGCGTAAATGTAAATCAATGTTTTAATTGTTGGAAATACGGCCATATAGCAAAGGACTGCAAAAAAGAAAAACCAACTTGTCAAATATGTACAGGTGAACATAAATCGGCAGATTGCAAATCAAGGGATATTTGCTGTGTGAACTGTAAGTATGCAATTGAAGTATTAAAAGTTCCCAATATACATATGAAACATAAGGCTAATGACAGAATATGTGAGGCATATAAAAGAATAGTTAATCAATTACAGGAAAAGATCGACTACCCTGATATTCGCCGTGACCGAAACAATATATAGCAACTAAAGAAAACAATTATTTATTTAAACATACAAGGATTAAATACAAATAAAACACAACTGTTATGGATGGTGAATCAGAATAAACCACTACTTATTTGCCTTGCCGAGACACATGTTACTGAAGACTATACACAAACTGAAATTGACATTCCTGGATACAATGCGATATGTAGTTTATCTGTAAGTGTCCACACAGGTGGTACAATAATCTATATAAAAAAGGGGTACAAATACAGTGAAATCGTAAGAATTCAGGACAACATGAACATGTGGGTAACAGGAGTTGAAATATCTATAGACAGAAAGAAATACTACATCTACAGTTTATACCATTCTCCCAGTACGAGCCATTCTCAATTCCTGGAAAAATTTGAAGATTTTGTTGAAAGCATAAGCCTTGACGGTATCTTCATAGTATTAGGCGATTTCAATATTGGCTTAGCAGGAAACTCATTTTATTCAAAAAAGTTCAGTGACTTGATCAGTAAATGTGGTATTTATCAACTCGTTAATAGTTTTACACGTGTAACAAAGGAATCTTCTACAAGAATTGACCTGTTGCTAACAAATCAAAAAAATATCAGTCATGAAGTGCATCAGTTGCGTAACAAGACGGTTTGGCGCCGGTGTGCAAGAATAAATGATAGCCGCTGTAGACAAGAAGTTTCAGAAAAAAGAGGGGGGGGGGAATTTTTGGTCATGCAACACTTTAAATTTAAAAGAAAATTAATAAGCTCTTTTCTTAACATGAAAGGTTACTTACTGCAAAATAAAGCACATTCAGATGTTTCAATATTTTATTAAATATAACATAATAATAATAATAATCTCATCATTAGCTATTGGGACATAGGGTATTCGTATATTCTCTGCAGTTGTCATTTTCCTTTGCTCTTTGGCTCAGTTGTGCTATAGTTCTTGTCTCTTGTTTTACAGTTCTCCTCCACGTTTTTCGCGGGTGTCCTCTGTTTCTGAAACTCTAAAGTTTCCAATCAAAACTTTTCTGCAAATTTCAGTTTTATTTTTTCGCAACGTATGTCCTAACCATCCATATTTTCTTCTCCTAATTTCTATATTAATGTCCACCTGATTTGTTCGGTCCCAAAGATCTTTGTTCGAAATAATGACTGGGCACCTAACACCTATTTACAAACACCTGCATTTTCTGCTTTACCAGTTCTGTAACCGTCCACGATTACGACCCATAAATTAGAACAGATTTTACCATTACATCAAACACTCGCAAAATATAACATAAAACATAAAAATACATAGGAAAATACAAATACAAAAACCACGTAAAAGGAATACAAATTTAAATAATTCACAAGAAAAATAAAATACCGATGGGGCCACAATTATATATAACAGCAATGAGATAACATGAACAAGAAAATAACACCTATTGCTTGAGTAAGAAAGAGATAAACATAGTAGCAAATATTCGAGTAGGCTTGACGCTCACTTTAATTATGACATATGTAAACTAATTGTGCCTACTAAAGCAATTTTTTCGTATGGCCATCCCTTTCTTACTCAAGCATTCTATTTTGTAGTTCATGTTATCTTATTGCTGTTATATATAATTATGGCCCCATCCGTATATCTTTATACATATAATTCTTCTGTACGTGTGTACGTGACTGAACTCCTCCTAAACGGCTGGACCGATTTTGATAATTTTTTTTGTGTGTGTTTGAGAGGGTCTCTGGATGGTTTAGATTTACAATTGGATCCGGTAGGTGCCGGTACAATCGGGTTCTAAAATTTAAAAAAACAATTTTTTACGAATTTATTTTTTAATTTTTTTTAAAGATTTCTCGCATATCAGAACATATAACTCCAAAATTTCGCCCCCCTCCCACCACCCTCCAATATTTTTTAAAATTAAAAAGGTCGAAAATTCGAATATTGAAAAAACGTTTGCTAAATCCGCCAATAGCAGGCAAACCAACGTTCGGGCAGGACAACGTCTGTCGGGTCCGCTACCCCTTAGGGGGTGAAATGGGGCAAATAAGCCTAAAAATCGATATGGGTGTCGTTATTGCGATTTTTTGCGACGTTGATTGAGAAAATGGCATGTTTTTTTAAGTCTAAGACGATGGGCATGACATAAAATTAAAACTCTATAGTGGTGAAACGGGGTTTCAGAGACAAATTATTTTTGGGGGGCCGGTTGCCGGGCCACCTAGTAGATATATAAATATGTAGGTAGGTATAGCACTTTAATTAAACTCTCCTTTGCGACACTTGGCTAAAGCTAACATATCTATCAGTGAATTAAAACCAAGAGTACTGGCTCTTAATTTCCCGATACTCAGTAATGTAAAACTCTTTAGGCGTATTTGGCTCATCTTACTTAGCAAAAAGTTTTTAATAATTTTTAATTTAGAAAAAGATCTCTCGGTGGAGGCTGTAGTGACGGGATGTAAAAAGTAGGATATAAGCTGTATACAAATATGGAAAGCTAGCCAATAATGTGTGATTAGACAGACATTTTTCTCCCACTTCCTTTACTGATAAGCAATATTTAATACTAGTTGTGTACGAAGATCGAAATTGTACAATTTGCTTTAGTAAGCCGTCATCGAGATCAGTGTCATACGCAGTTTGAAGTAATTTGGCACTCTCTATGACCTCTGCATCTGAGGCAATCTTCAGAAATTTGCGGTTTAAAACTTTGAATTTATAGTATGTTACTATGCACTATGCAATCTAAGAATCACAAACACACACTAGAGCTGGAACTTCTAATCTACTCAAAAGGAGAAAAGACTGCGCACTCAAAAGAGCCCAGCGGCGCTCACGTATCATAGTCTGTTGCCGCTTTGAACCTCTATTCTAGGAAAACTTTTATTTTCACAAAAAACTCCGCTACCGCGGCGCCTATATACATTCGGCGCGGAGGTTCTTTGCACCCCCTGCACATATGATAGTTACGCCACTGAAGTGCATTCTACACCTACAATAACAGACCACTCAATTATTTCTGTGAATCTCAAGAATGAAGTGTCCAGTGAGAAGTATAGATCCGTGAAATTCCGAAACTACAAAAACATGAACATGACCAGTTTTCAGCTTCAATTAATAGATATGACATGGCCTTTAAGTACAAATGTAAATGATTTGGCTAATGCTTTGGTAGAAAATTTGTTATCTGCATTAAATGAATTTGCTCCGGAACAACAGAAGATTATATATGGAAAATGGGGAAGCCAAAAATGGTAGAATGAGAAAACTAATGAAGAAATAAAAGTGAGAGACCAATTGTATAAAAGAACGGTAATAACTAAAACGGAGGAAGATTGGCAGAAGTATAAACAGCAAAGAAATAAAGTTGTAACGATAATACGAAATACAAAGGTCAATTACTACAATGAAAAAATTGACCAAGTAAAAAACAATGCTTCGGAAATGTGGAAAACACTTAAAACTCTGTTAGACTCGAAAGGAAGTGAAAGCTTTAAAAATCAAATATTCTTTGATCGAAAATTGGTGATAGACAGAGAAATATGTGAGCATTTCAATAAGTTTTTCATAGACAGTATCAAAGAAATTGCACAAAATATAGCTCGTACTAAAACGCTTAACAAAACTGTGGAAATGATAAGTGTCCGAAGTAAAATGGAGAAATTCAGTAAACTAGAAATGTGTGACCTAAGGAAAATTATAACAAAAATGAGGACCAAGGAAAGTAGCACAGATGGCATTACTGTTAATTTACTTAAAGCAGCATTTGAAACAATTGGTGATAAAATTTTAAATTTAGTTAATTGCAGTTTGGAATATGAAAAATTCCCAGATAACTGAAAGACAAGTACTGTTGTGCCTATAGAAAAGAAACCTGCAACTATACGCTGTGAAGAGTTTAGACCCATTAATATGGTTCCACCATACAAAAAATTGTTAGAACTTTGTGTTAATGAGCAAATAGTGCGTTATATCGAAACAAACAACATTCTTACAGACTATCAAGCTGGTTTTAGAAGTAAAAACTCGTGTGAGAGTGCTTTGCAGAGTGTGTTGTTTAATTGGAAAGGTGCTCTACATGAAGGAAAACTGATTGGTGTAGTGTTTTTGGATTTCAAACGTGCCTTTGAAACTATAAACAGGGACATATTGTTGCTTAAAATGGAAAGATATGGTTTTGGACAGCCTATACTGGAGTGGTTTAGTGACTATTTACATGGCAGAAGTCAAATAACAAGGTATGGAGATGTATCATCTAGGGCAGGGGTTCTCAAACTATTTTAGACACTGTACCCCTTTTTACGGACAAAAAGTTTTGGGTACCCCTTATCAGTAAGTAAACTGAAATATATTAAAAAAATCTTAAACCTTTTTATTTAGTAGGTATAGTTTTAACCTGTGTAACTTAATTACGGGTCATGTTTAAATAAAACAAAGAGATATTGCTTACATACATTTTTATTATATTAAAAACAAAAAGGGGGGAGGGGTGTACATCACATCAGCTGATGCACTCTGTCCACCCGTCTACCGTCGCGCCACCACTATATATAATTTTTGACTTATACAGGGCGAGTCAACAACTTAAAAATTTTCAAAACCTTATATTTTCGCTAAAACTTCATTTTTTGGTGGAAAATTATACAGGGTGATATAAAAGGTCATTTTTTATGCAGAATTTTATTATACCCAATGCCATAGAAGTTTACACTTCTCCCGTGTGGTCTTAAGCACACAAATAATTTTTCCCCTATTTGAATTTAAAGGTTTGTTTTATTTTTTGTTGGCCTGCTACGTACCCCCTAAAAATTTTCGCGTACCCCCAAGGGGTACGCGTACCACACTTTGAGAACCACTGATCTAGGGAACAAACAGAATACGGCGTGCCTCAAGGGACGGTGCTCGGTCCGACGCTTTTTATATTATATATTAATGACATTGTAAGAGTAATTAGTAAATGTAAAGTATAGTTGTTTGCTGATGATACAATAATTTATGTAATGGAAGATAAGGTGGATGAAATAATAGATATTCTAAATAATGAATTAAAAAATCTATTAGAATGGTTAAATAATAATTCACTACAACTTAATCTTGAAAACACAAAAATGATAATAAAAAATAAAAATTGTACGTTGGATTTTAGTTCAGATAATGTTGTGAAAATTAATAATAAAAATATCCAGAGAGTAGCTCAATTTAAATATCTAGGTTGTATATTAGATGATACTTTGTCATTTTCTGAACATTTTAAATATATCACTAATAAAATAGCAAAAAAGGTAAATGTACTGGGACGTATGTCAAAAAATTTAAGTAAATGGGCAAAATTAACAGTATATAAAACAATTATTGCTCCCCATTTCTATTTTTGTTCGTCATTGTTATTCCTGATGAATGTCACACAATTAGATACACTACAGAAAAAACAAAATAAAGCTCTGCGTATAATTTTAGGCTGTAACAGGTATACTAGAAGAACTGATATGCTAAATGCTACTAATTTGTTAAGTGTAAGACAGACTGTTACATATAATACCATGGTATTTATATTTAAGATGTTAAATAATAGGTTACCCGAGCATCTGCTTAGTAACTGTAAATTTGTTAGAGATGTGCATGGGCATAACACCCGTTCAAGAGATAACTTTTACTTATCGAAAGTTAGTTCTAACGTAGACAAAAATTCCTTGTACTATAAAGGGCTAAAGCAATATAATGAGTTACCTGAGCATGTAAAAAACTGTGATAACCTTGTTAAATTTAAAAAAGCTTGTGTTACCTATATTAAAAGTTCTATTGTACTGTAGGTAGGTTAAGTTTTTCTTAGTTCTTGTGTGAATATATTATGTATTTATTTGCTAGCTATTTGCTAATAAACACAGATTATTATTATTATTATTATTATAAATCTAGTTACTCTTATTATAGTATTTCATCAATTTGTTTTTCACGGCCCAGTAAGCTGATAATATAACTTCTTCAACATTAGTCTCTTGCTTTTCAGAAAGATCTGTTATTATATTATCAATTCTGTCCAATAGTATGTTAAATGCATAGTTAGGTAGTGTTGCCCACATAAAATCTGTGAACATTGTTTAAAAGGTCTCAAGTATTTATAAATTGTGGCCATAAGCTCCCACTCACTATCGAAAAGTTTGAATTTTTCGACTTGTTCTGCATTGTAATATAGCAATTGTAGAAGTTCTTTCAAGTTAAGTGCGCTTTCCAACATGTCATGCGTACTGTTCCATCTGGTTTTAATATCCAAACATAGTTTTATACAAGGTACTTCGACTGTATCGCAGCAATTTTTCAGTTTAATCTGAAGTTGCTCCGATTTTTTACTTTAATAAAGGTTTTTCTAACCTTGGCGATTACTCTAGAAGAAGCAAAGGTACCCTTGTTATAGTCAATTTCTTCCTCGCAATTAGCTTGATCCTCTTCAAAGTCTTCTTCGGGGGTTTTGCGATCTGAATTATTTTCATCGTCCTCACTGCAGTCTTCGCCTTTTCTGCTCTTTCAGCGATTAACGAGAACGAGAGTAAACCGAGAACGAGACCGAGAAGTAGACAACTCTCGTCCTCGCTCTCGTAATCGAGAGCGAGATCGAGAACAGATTTTTCAGGATTTCCGAGAGCGAGACCGAGAGAGACCACTTCTCGCTCTCGTCCTCGCTCTCACGAAACACTATTTGTAGCCGGGTGAAATGGAATTTTGATGTACTTGAGTCCTTCACTTCTAAGACTGACGGGAGTTGTGGAATTTCGAACTTCAGACCATAAAAAGCATCGCTGTGTACAATGGTTTCTCTTCTAAAATTATCGATAATTTGTTTAAGAAACAAAAAACACAATTGCACGTAAGTGTAATTAATTTTAATAAAAATATTAAGCAGAGGTTGTTCTCAATGCTTCTATTTTCAAAATAGACCAAAAAAAAGAAACTAACAAAAGAAAAAATAAAAAGATATGAACTGAAATATGGACAAACAAAAAAGATATACCAAGAGAAACTACAGGAGCAGTTCGAAAACGAGGCTACCACAAGAAGAGGAATAGAAAATAAATGGATGTACGTCAAGGAGAATATACTAGATGCAGCAAAAGAAAGCTGTAGACTAATGAAGACGACAAACATGAATAGAAAAAATGGTAGACACCGGAAATACAAGTAAAGGTCAACGAGAAGAAAAATAAATGGAGAAAATATCTACAAACAAGAAAAGAGTAAGACTACAATCTATATAAAATTGCTAGAACCGAGGTTAAACAAATAATAAAAACAAAGAACCTGGGAGGAATTTGGTCATAAGAAAAATGAAAATTATACTGAAAACCAAAAATTGTTCTTCAACACAAAACAACTAAAGAAAAACAAACCACCCAGACTAGGTAATATAAAAGATAAAGAAGGAAACATTCTAGCAGAACAAAAAGGCATAATGGAAATGTGGAAACCATCTAAAGATCTAATAGATATAAAGTACGAAGCAGAATACAAAGAAGACGTACAAATACACATACAGAGAGAAAACAACATGAAAGCAATAACTGAAACTGAAATTACAGAAGCTATAAGAAAAATAAAATTAGGAAAAGCACCAGGACAAGACAGAATCACAGGAGGGATGCTGAAATATATGAGGGAAACGGCGAAAGAAGAATTTCGTGAGTTACTAAACGAGATAGTAGTACAAAAACAAATACCCAAAGACTGCAACACAGCAATTATAATATCACTATTCAAAAAGAAGACATCAAGGAATGCACAAACTATAGAGGAATTACACTGACAAGCACAGCAGGCAAAGTTCTCACGAGAATAATAGCAAAGAGATTAAGAGAAAAATTGGAACCTACACTAGAGGACTCACAACATGGAATCAGAAGAGGAAGAAGCACCCAGGATCTGATATTCACACTAAGACAATTAGGAGAAAAATTACTGCGAAAAGGAAAAAAATTACATGTCTGTTATATCAACTTCAAACAAGCATTTGACAGAAACAGAATAAAAAGGAAAGATGTTTGGGAAAGCTTAGAAAAGAGAGGAGTGGAAACGGGTACAATAGAAATCATAAAAGCCTTATACAACAATAATATAAATAAAGTAAGAACACATAACGAAGAATAATTAGAATTAGAAACAAATATAGGTCCAAAACAAGGATGTGTACTAAGCCCACTATTGTTTTCAGTACCTAGTTATAGACGACGCAATACAGAAAATCAAAGAAAAATCCAAGCACATGAAAATAGAAACATGGAAAATGAAAACAGTAACAATAAAAGAATTAATGTTTGCAGACGACATGATTCTAGTATCTGAATCGGAAGAAAAATTACAACAAAATATACTAATATACCTACCAAAAGAAATTAAAAGCAATAAATATGGAAATTAATAGCGAAACAATAAAAACGATGATAATATCAACAAAAGAAAAACGCCACAGAATCAAAGTGGAAGGAAAAGTATTATAACAGGTTATAAGTTACAACTACTTGGATACAACTATAGAAGACACGGGGAAAATAGACAAAGAAATAACAAGAGAGAATAGGAAAAGCTAGAAAATTATACAACGCCCCCAGAAATAAATTTCTGGAGAAAAAGGAGATAACAAAAAAAACAGATAACCCAAGTATACCAGAAAGTTGTAAGACCCGCAGTGGCATATGGCAGTGAATCATGGGCAATAACAAAAAAGAACAAAAGTAGGATAACACAGAGCCGGATTAAGGATATGTGAGGCCCAGGGCTAAATTTTTTAGAGGCCCCATTCCCATTTATGCAACGGGTACAAAGGGATCTAAATGATTAGAAACCGCACTAGATTATCACCTTCCAATCTTTTCGAGGCCCCCGAAATTCGGTGGCCCGGGGCTGTAGCCCCCTTAGCCCCCCCTTTAATCCGGCTCTGGCCGATAACAGCAATAGAACTAAGATTCTTAAGGAAAACCGAAGGGATTACAAGAGACGGAGTGAGAACCACGTCAAATAGAGAACAGCTAAACATAAAACCAATAGAAACGATAATTGAAGAAAAACAACGAAACTGGCTAGAACAACTCCAAAGAATGGATAAGGAAAGAACTACAAAGGAAGTATACGAAGCAAGAGTACAAGGAAAAGCTAAAGTGGGTCGACCAAGAATGAGATGGGAAGAACAAGTACAAGCGGCAGCGAAACAAGGAATACATTGGAACGAAAGGAAAAGATTAGCACAGGACAGGAATACGTGGAAAAGAGACGAATACACTAAATGCCATCACCTTGATATGTTGAAATGTATAAATATTTGGTATGTAATAACTGGGCAGTCCAACACCGAAAGGTAAACAGACTTAGATTATAGTATATTACATAACACGCTGCGAAAGTGGCGTATATCGTGCGAGGATATTTAAGAAATGAGGCAAAGCGTAGCGGAGCAGAGTGACTTAAAATATGAGCATACGATACCCTTTTCAGCGAGTTATGTATGCTTTTTTCTCAAGACCACAAAAAATGGACATTTTTGCAATTTAATTAATGAATAACAGCTTTACAACTATTACTTCGCACGGAAAAGGGATCAATTCTATTAGAATATAAAGGAATATTGTTAACCGAAATTAATATTAATCCCAGTTTAGAATATGCCGTAGAAAGTGATGATGGTAAAACTATTATAAATTCAGTAGGTTTAAGAATCCCTGCTCTTTGTTCAGATATTAAAAAACTTTTCTAATTCTGTTGTTAGAAATGTATCTTACGAAAAGTACAGTAAAATATTTTTAAATACGCTCAGATTAACTAAACAAGTCCAGCTCATCCCAATAAATGTATTCATCATTGTACTAATTTTCTCAAATGGAAATGAATTTTTTTAAATGAGTTAGTTAATAAAATAATTTCAGAAATCAATTTATCACTTCTCTAGCAAAATGCTATATAGAAAAATTCTTCAATGTTTAATGTTCTGAGTGAAGTTCTGTATGACACCAAAACCACATTGACTGCAATTTTAGAATGTAAGTTTTCTTACTATAATCTATTTTAATCAAGATCTGCATATACACTTTACGAAAAAGAAGTAAAAAATTATTCATTTATAATTACCACTAGAAAACATGTTTTTGATGTTTGAATCAAATGAAGTTTAACAAGTTACCGCAGTCTAGCGCAGCATATAATTGCATATTAAAATTGTCAAGGTATGGCATTTTCTACTGTAGGTCCCCGTGCTAATTGTATTCGATACGAATCGTGTTTGTAGATTTGGAAACAGTGTTGGCGGTAACAAGGAAGTCTACGTGCCCCCTCATATCTTGCATATACTCAAGTGACACTGCAAAAAAGGCGAAATTGTTTCCACTCTCTTGACATCCATCTTGGCAAAGTCCCCCCTCATGACAAATATATTAAACTTACAGCTGTAAATGAAACGGATATTCTAGATCAGAGGTCGGCAACCTTTTTCGAACGGCGGGCCATTTTCTAAATATTTTTTTTATGCGGGCCGCACATTCAAATATAACTTAAATAGTGCTTTTATATCATATACGAGTATAAATATTATTAAAAATAAATATAGAAAAAATTTATTTTTTATTGACATGCTATAATAACAATAATGTTAGAGAACAAAAATTTTACAATTCTTAAAAGGGACAAAAAGAAAATACAATTCCAATTAAATATGTATAAATATGTAAATATAAAATATATAAATATAAAACATATAAAATATTGTAGTGAAACGTCATACGGCTGTCAACATGAACGCACATATGAACATACAGTAGCAAACTGGCGAAATGAAAGAATTAGTGATGGGTCTATCAGGAATGAATAATCGGAAAGTTTCCGATTGTTCAAAAAATCGGAAGGTTCCTATTATTTTGGAACTTTTCAGAATTCGATTATTTTACTGTTCGGTTGGCAAAATTCGGAACTTTCGGAATTCGATTATTTTACTATTCGGTACACAAAATGAGAAAACGAAATGCCAATTTGAACTGAACGGAATACGGAATGTTGTATTGACTCACCTGACTGCTATATGCTGGTTGGCGAATGTCGACGGGTTGCGCCGTGTGCGCACGTGTATGATACGTGAATGGCACTAATGGCAGTGGTATTTCGTAGATTAATTATTAGATAGTACACCTACAGACTTCAAATTCAAGTATTGTTTTATACTATCTATTATGTACTTTATGTGCTATTAAACTTTAAAATATCACTACCATTTTCGGAAAGTCTATTAACGTAACTACTGTAATAATTTGAAAAAATATTTTATTTCCTCATATCCCACTGTGCGACTCAAACTCATAAATTGTTTTTTAGGATACTGCATTGCTAACTAGCGTCTACATAGTTACAAACGAGTCCGGTAGATAAAATTTACCGGCCTAGACCAGTAGTAATAGAACTACTACTGGTCTAGGCCGGTAAATTTTATCTACCAGACTCGTTTGTAACAATGTAAACGCTAGTTACCAATGCAGTATCCTAAAAAATCTTATACGATACACGACCGGTAGAATTCTTATGGCCTTGCCAAACATACAGGTCTCGTCCTACGGTTCGACCTGTAAAGTATTGGCGCGGCCATAAAAATGTTGCTACCGGTCTAATAACGTAAATAGCTATTACTGACCGTCCTACAAACCCAAACAATAGATGCCAACGCAGATAAGGGCTTACGGCGCGACGGCGAGTGCTCTCATCGTAAATTTGCACGCACTTCATCTTCCTTCCGCTTGTTGTTATTTCGCTCGTTTTCTCTTGCTTGCATTTACGGAATGTAAAATAATTGGATGATATTCCGATTTTATAAACATTCCGAAATGGAACATTCCGATTATTGAAATCATCCGATTATGCCCATCACTAGAAAAAATGCTACACTTGCTAAGCGAGACGTCGTATTCGCTGGGGAGTGAGGATTAAACTTGCGCAGTAAAATAGGTTTCCCACTATGCTTCTGTTTGTCGCGCATTTTTGTCACCGGCCACATTTCGGCACGCTTACGCTCTAAGTTTGTTGGTTTTTTCTAAAGAAATATTGGTGCTTTGGCGGGCCGCGCAAAAAGTTGCAAAGGGCCGCATGCGGCCCGCGGGCCGCAGGTTGCCGACCCCTGTTCTAGATGTTAGGTCGCCTCTTCTGTATGCCGGAGGTGTCAACTTAATATCCATCAATATAAACATATACAACAAAAACTGTTCAATTGTGTGGTAAATAAATTTAATAAACATCAACAACATTAACACAGTAGTACAAAATTAAAAATATATAATTAAAAAATATCAGTAGGTGGAGATGGGGCAGATTGATGCTAGGGGCACATTAATAATACACCACTACTACATTAAAAATAGAAACCGCTAAAAACCTACAACGTATCTCAATAGATGGCGGTTGTGAACCAAATGATACCAATAAAAACTTGATGTGATACATTGCAGCCTTGGCAGTTGAGTAGGCCATACATGTTTTCGTGCTCATAAAGTAAATTTATCACCTCACCGGGAATAAGGGTTTTATCAACAAAAATTGTTTTTTTTTCGGAACGTTTCGTTTCACCCAGGTAAGTACACGTCTGAAGAATCTATTTTATGAAAGATATTTTGCTAATCTCGTATGATGTTTTTGGGAGGTTAATTTTGCAACTATCCATTGATAGGGCGCATTGATACATTCGTGTACGAGGCAGTTTGATGCAAATCAATGTGCCTCATACTAATGAGATGAACTACTTACTATTTTGCAATAATTCTTTCCAGAAAGAATGGTGAGGGATTACACAAAAAAGACCGACCGATCTGTAATAAATGAAGAAAATGTTGAAGCTGCAATCGAGGAAGTTCTGAATAAAACTTGATCGATACGAAAAGCAGCTAGGAAGTACGACTTAAAAGCTTCCACGCTACAACATCGGGTTGAAAATAGGCTGAAGGATGCAGAACAAAACGATGCAGCACCAAGAAGTGAAACCTATTCCACAAAATACACGACTTCACAGGTTTTTACCAGAGAAGAAGAGCGACAACTGAATGATTATATCATAAAAAGCAGTAAAATGCATTACGGCCTAACATTGACTCAAACTCGAGGTCTAGCATACGAGTATGCAAGAAAATTGAACAAAAAAAATCTCCCTTCTTGGGATGAGAAAAAACTGGTCGGCACTGACTGGTTAGTTGGTTTCCGAAAGCAAAACACAAATATCAGTCTGAGGAAACCTGAGAAAACGAGCACAGCAAGATCTTTTGCGTTCAATAAAACAGCTGTTGATCAGTTTTATCAGAATTACGAAACTGTTTTAGCGCGGCACAATTTCACAGCTGATCGGATCATAAATATGGACGAAACGGGCATAACAACTGTCTTGAACACCCCGAAAGTTCTGGCTGCCAAAAAGCAAAGGCAAGTTGTGCCTGCGGAACGTGGAGAGCTAGTTATGTTTTGTGGCATTGTAAGTGCCACGGGATATGCACTGCCACCTGTCTATGTATTTCCGCGTGTGCATTACAAGGGGCATTTTTTGAAAGGAGCCCCAGAAGGCAGCATTAGACTGTCCAGTCATTCAGGATGGATGAACACACCATTGTACATGGACGTTTTAAAACATACTTCATGTTTCAAAAAGAATCCCATCCTGCTATTGTGCGACAACCATGAGTCACATATTTCAATTGAGGCAATCAGCTTTTCAAGAGAAAACGGCATTGTTTATTTATCTTTCCCCCCACACACATCCCACAAGTTACAACCGCTGGATGTAAGTGAATTTGGTCCTTTCAAAGGAAAGCTCAAGATCGCCTTCAACAACTAGCATCTAGTCAACGCGGCAAAAACAATTTCCATTTACAACATTGCCGAACTTTCTAAACTGGAATTTTATGAATATTTTACTCCAAAGAATATTATCGGCGGGTTTACAAAGCCTGGTATTTGGCCATTCAACAAAACGGCATTCGACTTCAGATACCATTGTTGCCGAACCTCAAGAAGAAACTCCTCATCAGGATGCAGAGATGGAATTCATTCCAGGAAGTCCTGCGCGTCACATGACACCACCTCCTCCACCTCGGCAATAACACCTGAAGCCGTCAGGCCATTTCCGAAGGCCCAACAAAAAACATCGAACAGGAAAGGCAGAGAAAAGGGGAATTCGAGAATTTTCAGACACGCCAGAAAAAAATCGGCTGCAGATGATTCACAATGAAAAAGGGCAAAAACGGAAGAATAAAGAAATAACAGAAAAAGCAAAGCTCAAATTCTTCTGGGTTTGACTACCACACACAAAAAGAAAAAAAGGAGATGCGAATCTGATTCAGATTCTAGCAGTTGCGAATCTGAGCTTCCAGTTCTAGCAGACGACAGTGATATGGACATATCAGACGAAGTAGAAGATGCTTGTGACTCTGAAAAAATTCAGGAAAAAACCCACCTGCAGTGGAAACTCTTGAAGTTAGGAGGCTTTTTTTCTGATAAAATTCACACAAAAGAAAACTGTTTTGTACTACGTTGGAAAAGTGGTTGCCAAATATAGATTTTCGGAATTGAAGGCATCATTCTTGAGAAAGAAACCCACAGCATGGATCTTTGTTTACCCAAATGCTCTGGATATTGCCGCTGTTGATATCTCAGATGTGGTTTTGAAGTTGCCAAGCCCTTGTTTCACCAAAGGTACAAACAGAACCGCCTCATTTTTCACTTTTCCTTTTGATCTTAGTTGTTACAATGTGAAATAAGCTATATGTTACATTTGTTACATTCAACATTTATTTACATTTGTTACATTTCAGTTCCTTTATCAGTTAAAACAATGTTTGTTTTACACTTCAGTTCCTTTATCTCCAAGCAAGAACTTTATGAATTTTGAGTTTGAGTTTCTTTCATTTTTGAATTAGTTTATCATTATTCTATGGTACGTAGTACCTAGTGTTATTGTTTTTATATGTTCTAATTGTAGCTATAACCAAATAAAAATGGTTCATTGAAATAATGACGTTGTGTAATTTCTATATTTACATAAAACATTTGAAGTATCAATGCACCCCATCATGTACTAATCTGCCCCATAGGCTGTTTCAATGTGCCCCACATACGAGGCAGTTTGATACAAATCCCATTTTTTGTATAAACGTGTTTTTTTTTCGTTTCCAGGTTAATGTAGAATGAAAGTTTTCTTGCAGTAAGAAACTACAATAAATTGTGAACACACTGTAAAAAAAAACGTTTCCTTAAACTAAATGAAAAAAGTGCATCAATGTGCCCTACTTCACCCTACGTTACTGAATCCACAAATACAAGCTACTTCTGTTGCAGCAACTGTCAAATATTTGTAGACTGGTGCTCCAAGCCTTCTTCTTGTGTCGTGTTTTGAGCTTTGGTGACAACGTTTGCAGCAACTCCATCGTGATCGTGGAGATACAGACGCTTTAGATGCAGAGAATCAACAAGGCGGTCTCCGAACTAAGGAGCTTCTCTGAAGTCTTAACAATATCTGCAATGACAGAATAAATTAAGACTTGGATTGTACATAGTGTATTATAAATCATAAATTCTAAGTCAGTCGCTATTGTTTTGCAACTCAATTTGTTTAAAAAAAACAGGATTAAGAAAGAAACCCAACATAATATATTCTGTTCACGTTGTTTTGGCATATGAGGCCATGGAATTTGGCATTTAAGTTGGAAGTAAAGCTGTCTGTTTAATTAGGTTATGCTTTTCTAAGTTTGAGGTTATACATAGCGTCAATGTCTAGTGCATTGTTGTCGGTTTTACTAGTTTGCAATAGAAACATTCTCACACATTTTTAATCTAATTTAATACAAACCTTGCCTAAAGCAGAAATAACCCGATGAATCCCCCAATTTTGATAATTTTTAGCAGGCTTGATCAAACAATACCATCTCGTTTTAAAGTCGTGTATGGTCGCGAGAAATTCAGCAACACGGTAAATATTTTCGCATGTGAGGCACTTCAGTGAGGCAAAATTGTGTCACGTAGAACAGTGTGTCCCATATTTAAAAATTAAATCATGGCCTCCTATTATGTCAAAACAACGTGAACAGAATATATCTGGGAATCCTTTTGACTTATTTATACAGCAAAAACGTTATAGAAACAGGCTCAGTTTAGTCGTTGGGGAGGAAAAAATCTTAAGAAAATGAGACACTTCAGTCCCTGTAAAGTGGAATAAAGTAACTTCAAGCTCGGAAGTAGAAATCAATTTAAATTGTATTTGGTAATTGCCTAATTTGATACATATTCTAAATTTTTTATAATCTGTCTAATTCTACCAAGATCAAAAATGAACTTAAATCGCAGTAATCTAAAATTTCATTCCAGTTTGTCAATTATTGAAAAATACTCGACAATCTATCAATTTGAAGTTATTGGTTGATGACATTCATGACATTTATTTTTCAATCAACGAAAAATGGTTCATAGCAAGTGTGATTAATTCATGTTTCCTCTCTCTACAATTACATGAACAAAAATAAGGATTAGTTTTGAATTGAATAAACCACTTAGCTGATTTATATTACCGTTCAATGTCGAGAGTGGCAGGAAGATTTTTGAAATTGAAGATTCATACTCTCAAACACCTAATGAGAATATCGGAATCTTTTAAAGCTCTAAACTCATTACATTGCATCAAATTCATATCCTTTAATTAAGCCATTGTTTATTTAGATTGACAGTGTGAATGAACACATAAGCTAAACGAGTGTGACAGACAAAGCTGACAAATTTAACCTATCAATTGAATTGTAACAAAATTATCTTGTTTACACAGTGAAAATGATAATTACCTGGTTGATATGACGATGTGAAAGTTGATGGTCCTGGAGTTTCAACCGTTTGCTTTTGTAAGGAAGTCAAGATATACTGATTATCCGGTGGGATTCCAGCTTCCTCCCTGTATGACAGAAGTAGATCCAAGCCTCTGGAAAAAGAAATGATGATCATGAACATAATATAGATAAATAGGTAGTAATAATTTATACATTTTTCTACATTTTTATGTAATAGTAGGTATATCGTGTCTTATTTTAAACAAAATAAATGTACTTTAATCTTAAAACCAGTTTTTCACTTATTTCAAACTTCTAGAGCTGGTTTATAGATAGTGAACTAAATATTTAATAGGGATTAAATATTTAATTCACATTCTATAAACTGACAATAGTCTCGCAATTGTATATTGAAAAGCAAGTGTTACAATGAAGCCTATTGCAACACACGCTTTTATTACAATTTCTCGATTTTGCATTAAAATTGCTTGTATTTACTAAAAAAAAATAAAAAGTTAAACGAACTGGGATATTTCATTTTCTTGAAAGAGCGCATTTAAAGAGACTCGCTTTATTCCCTACTATTTTTGATTGTTTTTAATGACATTGAAATTATGACATATGACATGTACAATTAGTACAGACAACCTTATCACATAGGAAGTTATTAGTGTCGATTTCACAAAATTAAAGTAGTTACCCTGTTGTTTGGCGAAACAGTTACAGAAAATACTCATTCTAACACCGAAATAAAGAAAATAAACTTTCAGTTTTAAAACGCATAATGTATCATGCCGACGTATGTTTGACACATTGGTTAACAAAAATAAATTATTGACTTACTTTACTTCCTCTGCTACAGTAAAGTTCCCAACACTCTACCCCTTTATCTGAATCATGGTGAAGTGATCGGCGGATAGCTTTTTAAGTCTGTTGATATATTTTCTTTCCTCATCAGTGACCAGTCTCTTGTTCTGGTAATCTTGCAGACTTGCCCAGGACAGTTCGCCCGGTCTCCTATTGAAGAGTAGAATTTTAGAGAGAAGGACTTCGCCCAACTTTCTCCATATGCCATGGTTAAAAGATCTATTTAGCTGCGACATGATATCGGCCAACACAGTTTTCAAATGTAAACTTAACTTATTAATGTCTACCGTCGATGGTAATGGTCTTTTACTTCTGCTTTTTTTTCCTCAGCTTTAGTGGTGGCATTTCGACCGACCTGCAGATTGAACTCAACTGAATGAAGTTTTTCGAAAGCCTCCAACACGTTGAGATTACTCATATTGATAATCTTCATTTTTCTGACTCTGTGAATTTCCTAGCTGGTCAGTGGTCCATACTGCTTAGCCAAGGAACTGCTTAGCCAAGGAACTACTTGCCAGATCTCCAGCCGGGTTTCGTGGATCATGTCGACATACAATTCTAATGGCTTCTACCACTGTGTCGTATCTTTTGGGATCGATCCAATCAACCAGACTAACCACAGATAGATCAATCTCTCTCAAGACCAGAAATAGCCTTGCCAATCGGCGCATATGCGAGCGACCGTTATGATATTGTCGTTGATCTTGAACCGATTGGCAGGACACCACTCCTACGTCTTGATTATGTCAGAAATTTCATCATTTTTCAAATCTCGGAGGAGAACCTTTAGTGTTGCCTCGTACGAAGTTTCCACGCCCGATCCCGATGGCTTTCTTTCTTCTCTGTCCATAACTTCCAACCTGACCGTCCATTTCATCTTGTCCGGGTGTCGTTTGGTGCACCTCTGATGTTTACAGAAGTTTTTTTACTAAACAAACCAACGCAGTTGTTACAGTGAATGCAGTCAGAGACGGAGTAGAGACGCGAATTTCTATAAGGAATTCTCCTTTCACGTGGCACCTTGTTGTTATAGGCCCTATCTTCCTCAAACGAATAAATGCTGCTTGACGTTTTGAAGGCCCCGAAGACAGCTTTGACTTCAACTTCCTTGGAATGCTCATTGATTAGATGTCTGGGAATGCCCTTGATGATTTTGCCACAGTAGATGCAACAATGAACTTTGTGCTTTCCAGCGCCACCCTTTACAGGCACGGAACCAAGGTCATCGTCCCCAACAAGTTCTTCGCACGTTGGCAAACAAAGAGTGACCAATCTCAAATCAGGTAGAAGATCAAAGGTGCTTTCTATTCCAACCAAAAGTCCATTGTCACAACACTTCACAAATTTGCATTCCAATGCATTCTGCTTTCGGACGGTCTGACATACAGCTGAAGATTTTGTGGCGCTTTCTAAAAAAGAGGCTTTTATAAGACATATTTTTTGAGACAATACATATAAATGCACAGATTGCTCATAAAGTAATGTAGGTTGTGGCCTTTGAAATTTATAGACATTCATATTTGCTGTCTCCTGTAATTGTTAAAAGATTATTTTTATTTTGTTGAACGAGATAAACTTCCAAAAACCATTTTTTAAAAATTATTTTGATAAATGTTATATAGTAACATATGAATGTCTATATATGAATGTCTATGAAGTTAGTTTTGAAATATTCGAACTATAAGCGTTAAAATTAAATATTTAGTAAAACTGCTATGACGTCACTCAAGCCCAACTTAATGAATTGGCAATTCGGGAAATGTTGGCACAAATAAATTACAAAAATATTGGAACATACCGAAGAAAGACTTACCACAAGTGTGTTTCTCATATACTTTCTGGACAATTGATCCCTCCAGGTACTCCTCACCATTTGCCAATCTTACGGAAAACAAATCCACCTCATGCTTGCCGAGATGTAGAGCACCAGGGACCGAAATTGTCACTTCGTCTTGTCGAATGGCGATTGTTGCCACTATCTTGTCAACTGGTTTGGACTTGCTGCAACCAAAATCAATAGTTACTGTTTTGCCAAAAAAATAAACTGTTGTCTTTAAAAAGTGTTTCATAAACTACAACTAGCACTAGAAATTAATATAAAACATACCCTTCGATTATCCCAACGCCACTTGACGAGCTTTGGATTTCTGATTCAGACTTGAGTTGTAGAATCTTTAGGGTAATCGGTAAATAAACGTCTTCTTCAGAGTTCTGGAGCAATAGACCTTTAAATCAGTGTTGTCGGTTTGTCGCTTTTAAGATCGCTGTCTATTTCATCATCTTCTGAACTTTCCGATGAGGGTACGTAACTTTTTGTAGATGGTGTAAAATTACCGTCATCATCATCCGAAAATGCGTACTTGGATTGTTGTACGTTAGGTGCCTGCGAATCGTCTCCCTTAGTTGACCACAAATCAAGCTTAACATGACAAGCTAATTGGAGTTTATGTAACATCCGTATCATACTTTCAAAATCTGTAATTCAGAAAAATATAAAGTAAGAAGATATAATTCAAGTATTACCCTCGCTAGCAACAATTGAACCATCGTTTTCATATTTGGCGCTGGAAACTAACAAATACTCCTTCGATGGTAATAACACCATGTGATAAACACCCATGGCAATATCTGGATTAAAAAATAAAATCACAAATAACACCCACAAAACAATAGATACAATGGATTATAAAAGAAGAACGTATTTAATTGATCAATTGTCCAAGCAAGTCTGGTAGTTTACCGGGCCCTCAGGTTACAGTCAAGTACATATACAGAAAAATAATTTGATTGTACCCTCGCGCCTCGCCACAGATTAACCGATCCACGCATCATTAATACCACAGCAGACGGAATGTTGTGTTCACTCACAAGACTGCCGTATGCAGGGTTGCCAACCGTCCTGCATTTCGGAGGACATCCTGCATTTGAGGGGTGTTGTCCTGCGTCCTGTCAAGACCCCTTGCAGGATATCGTTTGTCCTGCATTTTAAAAATACAACAGAAAAATACATTTTTTTTTAAATACTGTATTAAAAACAGCCTGTTTTGTTATACAATATAAATTCGCATGTGTCATCTGTCATGGTTCTCTTTATTCCGATATTTTTTTAAAGTCCGGCAACGTCATACGGCCAGCCGGCCAGCGGTGTTCACCCGCGACCCGCTACCCCTACCCCTAGTCCCACTGCCGTGACAGAAGATGATAGGCGCTTGTTAGTTGTGTTGAATTTTTGCGTGTTTTCCGCAGTTGTTTAGTTGTTTTATAGTTGTAGGAAGTATTTAAGGGAAACAATTATTTGTAAGTTAGAAATAAAGATAATGTTATTTGACACTTTTTGCTTATTTTCGCTTTTATCGTAACTAGTTATTTGAAAGTTTGAAGAACATTATGGCTTCAACGTCAAGTACGGCAACAGCAACCAAGTCCGAAACCCCTGAAACCCCTCCGAAAAAAATTAAACGTCTATGCAGTTATCGAAAAATATGGGAAACAGAATTTTCTTGGTTAAAAGAAGAACCGTCTAGTGGGTTAGCAAAAGCATTTTGCAAAACTTGTAGTAAATCTTTTTATGTTGCTTACGGGGGTAAAAGCTATTTACAAAAACAAGAGTTGGGTGCAGAACATAAAAAAGTAGTGTAGTCGCAAAGCAAAATCAAACTTTAAAAGTTTTTTTAAACCGAATACCGATACTTTGGATTTAGCAAAGGAAAAAGTAATTGTTGCTGAAATATGTTCCGTATTTCACACAGTAAGACATTCACACTCTTATAATTCTTTAAACTGTACAACCCAACTATCACCCATTATCTTTGACAATTCAAGAGTTACATGGGACATGAAGCTAGTGTTTTGGGTCCAGCCTCTTTGGAACAACCACTAGAAGAACCGAGAAAAAAAATTTATTTCAGTGTATCCACCGATGCATCTAACCATCGTACTGTTAAAATGTTCCCAATTCTTTTAAGATATTATACACCATCGCATGGTGTACAACTATGTCTTTTAGATTTTTTTGAAGACGCAGATGAAACAGCAATGGCGATTTTTACAAACTTAAAAAACAAACTTGAAAATTTTGATCTTAATCTAAATCATATTTCCATCTTCTATGCAGGTAACGCGAATGTAAATTTCGGGAGACATAATTCAGTTTATCAATTAAAAATATGGTTTAGAAAAATGGGATTTTGACTTAGAAAATTTAGTTTTTAAAACCGATAGTCATTTTTCTTCACATGCTAAGCGAATTAAAGAATTAAAAGAATTTTTTGACTTTGTAGAGTTACAATATAAACCAATTTTGCGCCATATACCGACAAGGTGGCTATCTCTCTTTCCAGCTGTAGAGAGACTGGCAAAGGTATTGCCAGCACTAAAAAATTATTTTATATCGTTGGGAAATGATTGTCCCATTAAAATTAAGTCATATTTTTCAGTGGGATCTGAGGGGTTTGAAAACACGATTACAGTGTTATATAAATTTTTTTCATAATATCCTTAAATTGTTTTATGACACCGAAAAAGAATTAGAAAAAACAAATCTTACTTGTTTTGAAGTATATGAAATTTTAGAAAAATTACGTCGAAAACTTCTACAAAGAATTGAGGACAAATTTATGGGATTTCTTTGCGCAAATTTAATTAAAACTCTCCCAAATAATGTCCAACAAAATATAATAACATCATGTATCAAATTTTATCAGGATGTACTGTCGTACATGGTGTCTAAATTTGATTTTTCTGATAGTAAAATACTAAAAGAATTAAGTATCTTTTCACTGTCTAAACCTATTAATTTTAATAAATTGTGCCAGGTTATTACAGATTTAAAACTGGTAGATAGTGTAGACATGGATACCATATGCGAAGAGTATAATGAAATTAAACCAGTTTTAGATTTAGTTAGTTCTTTGGAGATTTCAATAATGGAAAAATGGAATCAAATTTTTGCTAAAAATCCCGAACTTCCAAATTTTAGAAAAATTATGTAGTTCGTTTTTTCTATTTATGAATCAAGTGCTGATGCAGAAAGAAGTTTCTCTTTATGTACTTTATTATGGACTAATGAAAGAAACAGACTGACAATAGAACATGTAAAATCAGAGCTCCAAATAAAAGTGAATTTTTCACATTTTGATTGCAAAGATTTTGTTGCATGGGTTCAGAATAATAAAAGATTATTACTGGCTGTAAAATCTCAGAAAAAATATTTTAAAAAGTAAAATTTTCTGTATCTTTTTTTATGTTGAGGAATGTTCTTTTAGTTTAGATTTAAGAATGAAACAATTTTTTGGCTTCGCCGAATTGTTTCGCCAGTTATCCATTTATTTCAGGCCTAACCTGTATATTTTTACTTGAATTATATCCTTTGCATTTCGAATTCGTAAATTTTCCAAAGCAGCTTATTTTGTACCTGTATCGAGTTCCTTTCGTTTGCGCGGTGCCCTTTCTGACCCGCGCTATCTCTTATCAGAGTGCGAGCCTTCTTTTGGGCTCGAATTGTTCGTACCTCGCACTTGCTATTTTTGGCCCGCCGTCACCGGCGTGGTTAAATTATGTTTGTTCAAGTCAAATTACGTGCGCTCAACAAATTTCAATGAGCAGTGTATGTTTCCCAAGGGCTGATTATGATCAGGTACGATGGCGCTTTTCTGTTTTGTTATTCGCATAGTAATTACATTTTTTCTTAGCTCTTTATTACCAGCTTCAACCACGAGTTTTTCTCGGAGGCCAAGCCGCTAGCCTTATCGCATTTTCGACACCTGCTGGCGCTCTGCTTAGTTGCTGCCGTTCGAGTTGCTGTGCGTCATTAGTTGCTATAATTTGCATCCACGGCGATTTCTTCCATTATGGTAGCAGTTGGAGAAGCAAGGTTAGTTAGTGCTACTCCGGGATTAAATCTCAAATTATCTTTAATACCTGGATTTTACTTGTATACATTCTAAAGCAGTAATTATTTGGAATTTAAATTCATACGTTTTGCCATTATTAACATGTAATGTTCAATTTCATACATGCTCTTGCTTTTTACATTTGAATTTTTATGCTTATAGTTAATTATGCTCAGTATTTAAAGCTGCAATTTTGATGTGTATTGACCCTCTGTAAAAAGTACAGTCACGCTTTTTTATTTTCAATAGCCTAAACAGAAGGATTTATTAAATGACTGTGATAAGCTTATCCCACGAATAATTTGTTGTTAAAGTTATTAAAATAACCCGAAAGGGGTTCTTGATTTTATGCGTGTCGCAATCTTCAGTTAACGTGTTGCAATCTTCAGTTAACGTACACAACTTTGTTATCACATTATTTGCATTTTAATTATTCTGATTATTTATTACTGACACTTCAAGACTTCTTATTACTTATTAATTAAACGCTAGTCTCTGGCAGTTTATTTCCTCTTATTATTTGAAATCTTTTGATTTCTGGCGCCCATTTCCATTTACTTTCCTCTTTTGAAGACATTCCAGGGTACACAGCTGATGATTTGAACCTACGATCCAAGGCCGCCGAAATTTGAGTTAGTTAGGGCCATCGCGGTGAGTAGAGTTTTCAGAGCTGCCGTGGTGTATAAACTGTAGGGGGGTTGATCTGCGATTTTTACTACCAACGATCAATTTTATTAATTAATCGCAGGTCGGCTTCTTTATTGTTTCAAGAGCACGCAGTCAGAGGAGTGGGAGAGTTTGACGTATTAAACTGCCGTAATATGGCAGTAATGTTCATTATTAAGAATATTTATTTTTGGCTCTACTAGTATGTTGAAATCTGCAGCATGATAGGTGGTTGCGACTACACGATAACAGATGGCACTTTCGCATTGCTTATTTGAAATTGCAACTTGAGAATTACTTGGGCCTGGACACACAAGTTTATTTTACTGTCTGTGTTTACTCAACGATTTCTGCTTGTGCAGCAGTTTCGACCGCAATTTGAAACCAGACGAGCGTTCGGTGCGCGTGAATAGCGAATAAGTGTGGATTTTATTGGTAGCTGTGATGTTGCTTGGAAATATAAGTACTTAAGAGATTTTTGTGTGTCATTAGTTGCTATAATATGATATTGTTAGAATTTTAGATTGATTTGTATCATCAAATAAAATCACATACACACACAAAGATTATTGACAGAAAATATTAGTTATGAAGGGCCCAATAACACTGATGACATCACCAGAAATGATGGAAATCCTTTGTAAGTTGCTTAGCAGGTATTAACTATTGAATAGAATCTATGTATGCTCATTGTTGCAGTTTTAGGACTCCAAACCTGAAGTTAAGGACATATGAAGCAGGAGTTAAGAAAGTTACAGGAAAAAGAATATGGCGTTATATCATCTCATCATCTTAGGAATAGGGCCAGTAAGAGTACAACAAAGTATGTAAATTAATATTCTACTGTGATTTCTGATTTTAGAATTTGGAATTATCCATTAAGTATGGAACGTGACACTACTCCTAAGCAACCTTGTCCGGTTACTGGAAACACAGTAGTAGAGTTGGGACCAAATTCAACTAAACTGTAGGGCAATTTGGAATTTGGAAATCCTATTTATGAAAGCGAAAAGCAATTACGATTAACAGCATCAATGTTTGGAAGGATAATAAAGAGACAGCCACATAGGTACCCCTAGCCATAATATTGTTAAAAGTTGTTTGACCCAAAATAATTTTTACGCAGAAGCTACAGAATATGGCATTTCCAAAGAGCAAGTTGCCATTGAACGATTTCAGAAGGAAACAAATCTAGTAGTAGTGAAATCTGGCCTGTGGGTAGATTTAGATTATGGTTTCCTAGGAGCATCTCCTGATGGTAATAGTATATTATATCATGAGGGACTAAAGTGCATCATTAAATCCCGCGAGTGAATACTATTTCCTGAGGGCCCGTAGAGCCTGAAGGAAATAATCACTCAAGGGATTTAGGCACTTTAGTCCCGCTTGGTATACGCTATTTTTTGCACTTTTGGGAACATTATCATCAAATATTTGAAAAATTTGAAATTTGTCAATTTGGAAACTGACAAATACGAATTTTATTAGGAATGTTATGTACAGAGTGATTTTTTAAAAACTGAATTGCAGCAGGCCCTGGATAGCCTGAATCAGTTGGCAGTACTGAAGTGTATTGTCAGTCTATGTCAAATTCTAGATTTTCAGATTAAGTTTTGCGTCAGTGTGTATCAAATGACAAACAAATCCTAACCTACTTACCTATAATTTGACATACACTGACAATGCACTTCAGTACTGCCAACTGATTAATTTTAAATACAAATTTTATTAAGAATGCTGTGTACATAAATTTACCATAGATACGGTAACATTTTTACTTTAGTCCCTAGGGGCTAAAGTAATTACTTCTGTCCCTAGAGATTAAATGAGCTACTTTAGTCCCTGAAATAAGTAACTAAAGTGCCAACTTTAGTCCCGCAAGTGCAAAAATATTATTTTCCTATTCGCATTATTAAAGAACCCATGTTATAAATGTTGACCGAGTTTACCTACTCGAACCATTTTATAGACATCGTCGAACAAGATGCAATTTTGGAAGTCAAGTGCTTCTATTCCGGCCGTGATCTTGAAGCTACTACCATAGATGAAGTGATAAAATTGAAAAAAGTAGCATTTGTTTAGAAAAGAAAGGACCGATAATACGTTTGAAAAAGAATCATTCATATTATTATCAAGTGAGTATCTATTCAAATAAAGAAATTAAAATGTTATTAAGCTTTTTTTTAGGTACAAGGTCAAGAGGAAATTCTAGACCACTTCGGCTCAGGACGATGACCTCAATCACATTGTATTTACTGTCAATCTTTAAAAATTATGTTTTCAAAACCTACCTGTTATTTTAATTTCATACAAGAGACGCGGTAAAGCATTTTTCATCATTTCAGAGGTGGACTTAAATCGGCTTATTTTGAGTTCTATGTGGACAGCAATAACAGAGTTTTATAAATATTGGTTGCGAAAAAAATTAAAAAGATCTTATTTTAATTTACCTACTCCCAGTTTTTTTATTATTCAACATAGACAATTTTATTAATTTCATATAAGTAATGATAATGGTATATACTATCAGAAATGCTTACAGTACATCTTAAAATACTCCTCAAATGTTTAAAAATAAAAAGGGGACGGTTGTTTTATGATAAATTTTGCTCATTTGTAAAGCCAGGTATTTTTAAATTGTTCAATATGTTTATTGTAAACTCAGTGTATTTTAACTATTTTGTTAAAATTGTTTTACACCTTTGTTGGTTCTTTTTTGTAAATAAATAAGCAGTTATCTATCTACTTTGTCAATTATTATGTATCTAAATAAAATACAGTTAGATAGGTACACTTCAATGTCGTTTTAATTCAGATATTATATCTCTTTGTTTCATATTGCTTGTATGTTTCCGATGAATCAGCGAAGAAGAATAAATCAGTAATTATAGGTTATATCCCGAGTACTATGAATTTAATCAATTAAAATTATGCAAAGCTGGTTGTTAGGGAAATTTAAGGTTGAGGGATTTTATTTTGAATTATTAACGACAACATTTGCTCAAAAGTAATATTTTGCTAACAATGTAGTTTTGCATAATTTTGATAAAATTGAATTAATTGCATGAGGGGTATATTAAAAGAATATTTCTTGAATGAGATTAAATTAAATCAAAATAGCATATTTACATTTTATTTTGAACATAGTTTCCTGAGTAAGGAATAGTAGGTATTAATTATTTTTGGTAAAGTTTGTACAATAGATGAAGCTATTTCAATTTTAGTAAACAATTCATGATTGTCAGGAAGATTCTGGTCTTGCATGTTCTCCCACAACAATTTCTTCGTTGAACCCCCAGTTTTTCAATACAGTATTAATATATTCCATTGATGCATTCTGGTGCAAAGTATACTTTTTTTCTTCACAAATGCTGTGAATTGCCTCCATATTGATTTGTGAGTTGTACCTGTATTGACGAGGACACTATTTTTGATTGCTTTGTCGATTAGTGAACTACAAAAAATCTTTACTGGTACTCATTGTGAATGGTGCGACGTTTTGCAATTTTCAGACACGAAATGAATTTGTTTGTTTGTATTCGTTTACCATAATAACGCAATACAAGAAGCGCAGCGATGCTCAGTAATTCTAAAATATCTGTCAATGTAAACGTCAAACATCAGAAAAGGAATTTCTACCAAGCAATATTTCAGAAGGTACCTAGTTCTGAAAGTCAAACTAGTGAAATACGTAATACTCGATGCTATTATCACTTGGAAAGTATTCTAGGCCAGATATTCCATTATCCTAATCAAAATTACCCTTTTCAAATTGGCGGGCTTTAATCGCCCTTAAGTTTTAGCAAGGATT
This sequence comes from Agriotes lineatus, assembly GCA_940337035.1. Taxonomy (NCBI): domain Eukaryota; kingdom Metazoa; phylum Arthropoda; class Insecta; order Coleoptera; family Elateridae; genus Agriotes; species Agriotes lineatus. The sequence goes on along the minus strand of CALNHX010001806.1, from coordinate 32,914 downwards.
TTGTTCACTATGTAATGCCATAAACAACAGAAAATCGGACTTTATGATTGGCCAGTTTAGGTATGAAGGAAATAATCAAGCAAAAAATGTAACAAATTATCAACTAGCTATTAGTAGGTTTAATTTTTACTTTTTACTATAAGCAGACATCTCCATTATGCTGCCACTTTTTTACAGTCCCGAAAGTGTCTGCTTATGAAAGATTATACTGTATTACAAAAAAAATTCAAATCGTTATTGCAATTATTCCAGTTATTAAAAAAGATATGGGAAGTGTAAATTTTTATGTAACCTGTATAGCTATCCATATAATAGCCAGCGCCATCTCAGTGGCAATAGCTGAAACATATGCAGGAAGGCATGTAGAGGTCATGGAGTTGTCAATATTTTGCCCAAAAATTCCATTTTCTCAATAAAGACTGTATAGATTGATTTCAAATTTTAGGTGATTTATGTGGTTAGCCTTCTAGTGGCAATAACAAATTATTATGTTTGTAGGTAATTTTTTTTTAATTTCTATGATTTCAGACGATGAGTTACTGTATTAAAACAATCCATGTCGCATTGAAACTTTGTTATTGCCATTATAGGTATTTCTTCATGGCTTTAGTGTGTCCTCCAAACTTAGATTCATTTAAATTTAAAATAATGATAATATTAGAAAGGTCTGCTTTTCGCTTACGGCGCCATCTGTTATTAATCGTGTCTGAGGGCCCCCTCTTAAACATTTTTTTTTGTTGTATTAACCCTTAGAGTACTGCTGGGGTCGTTTTTGACCAAAAAAATTATTTTTATCAAAAATATTTTGAAATATTTTTTTACAGCATTTGTCTTCTCGCTAGTCTATTCATTTCATTTAACGAATATTTTAAGATATGCAGCATCCCGGGATTTTTTTAATTTTCATAGTAATAGTAAAAAAGTTGTTTGGGGTCCTGCAGCCACCCCACGTAGTATTTTATGCCGGTCAAAAATACGTATTTAATGTGCCATTTTTGTTTGTAATTCAGATACCTGTTTTACCGCTGTCACTTTTGCTCTGTTAGTGTTGTGTCAGTGTTATATCAGTGCGGAAATTGAACAATTAGCTTACTGTAAGTACTTATACGCCAACATAGAATATGCTAACAAAACTATTTATAATATCTACTAATTTAGATCTTGGATAATGTCATATGAAAGACGCCGCTCGCTCACGCAGCAAGAGCTTGAGGATGAGATTTTGAGATTATATGATGACGATTTTGTTGAATCGGATAATGAAGAGGTTGTGTCAGAAGACGAGGACAACGTTGAATATTTAGAAGAGGATGATTATTACAGTCCTGATCAAGAAAACGAAGATGTTGCTACGTCAGATAATGAAGCTGAAGATGAATCGACTTTCAATCAATGTAAAGCAAAATCTGGAAAGTTGTGGACAGCAAATTCAACTATACGTGGCCGCCGTCGTCATAACATCTTAGTTGAAAAAAAAACAGGACTAACACAGTATTCGTCTACTGGAACTGACGTTTTGGATAGTTTCAAGCCATTTCTCACTAATGATATGAGAGAAATAATTTGCAGACATACCAATGAAGAAGCTGAAAGAGTTTATGGATCTTATAATGAAAAATTACAAATAAACAAAAAATTGGAAGATACTGACGGAACTTGAGTTAGATGTTTTTATTGGAGTTCTACTTTCAACAGGAGCTTTGCGTTGCAGAAAAGAACATACGACGGAAATGTTAGGAGAACAACTCGCAAAAGAAAACATGAAATTGCATGTACCTTCTTTACGAAATAATCAACACATGCTAAGGGCTATTGAGGCATGCGGGGTAAATATTCATCCAACTGAAGGAGTGCAAGATGTACTGGAGCCTCAAACTCGGAAGCGCGGAAAATGTCGCCTTTGTCCTAGGTCTACCGATAGAAAGATTGATGTCAAATGTAATTCTTGTCAAATGTTCATCTGTAAAAACCACAGACGTGGTGAAATCAACAAGAACATTTACTGTTGCGATCATGAAAATCCATGAATGTTGAATGGCTTAAAAGTGATTTTTTTCAATTTAGCATTTAGTTTAATTCGAATTGTTCATTGTTTTGTTCTTTTGTTACTATTATTATGTTCTGTGAGCCAGCTATAATAAAAATATTAAAAACACTTATTGTTTTGTTACTAAGGTATCCTTTGCTTGAAACGAAGCTGGCGCGACATCGTGCTTGCAGCATAATCACGCCGGCTTCGGTTTTAACTTTAATAAAAATATTTCATCAAAATATATTTATACAGCTATGTTTTAAGATTTCCACCCATTTTTGAAACCATTTATCTTAAAAAAGTGTGGGGTCGCTCAAGGACCCCACGCCGTCCTTTACGCAGTACAAAATAGCGTAGTACCCTAAGGGTTAATAAACATTGTTTTTTTTTCGTTGTCCTGCATTTTTATTGGGTGCCCTGCATATTTACACTCCTTGTCCTGAAATTGAAAAGCGTTTTTTCAAAAGTCGACATCTACGAAAAGTAAAATATTCAGAAGAAAGTTTGTTTTGTTTATACACTTCCATAAACGTAGAATATTGCTTTTTATAATTTCAATAAATCATTTTTTGTCTTTGCATATTACAGCAACACTTTAAATCAGTAAACTCGACATACATATTATTTAAGAACTAATCAAAATATAGTTTTTTCAAAAACTCGACAACTACATATTAATCGTATTGCATGTCGCTCTAAGATTATGTATTTTCTTAATTTGGTGAGCATTTATTATTTTTGGAAAACGAAAGTATTTTTTTGCACGAAAAGATTGGGTAAATTTGGTAGACCGTTAAATACCACCCATAATTAAACCGCTAATCGAAAATGCCTGCGGGGTGCATTTTTTTTTAAAGATGCAAGTCGAAAGTGGGCATATGGAAAGTCGGTGATGTATGTAATCAGCTTATTATCATAAATAATAACAGTACCGAATTCAATTTCAGCACCTTGTGGTTAATACCGGTTCAGCAAAAATATCTGCACGTAACTGCCATATCAATGATACGGTCAATATTAGTACTTATCTGCCAAATTTGTGAGAATTTTCAATAATAGCCAAATTATAGTACATTTTGCCATTATCGTAAAAAAATTATGATTAATTATAAACTTAATAGTTTTAATTGATTTCTTAACAGAAATTTAAACATGCAGGCTGAACGATTTCAATAGCAATATTATAATTGATTTTATGTGAATTAATGAAGTTAATTTAACATAGTGACGAAGTTGTATATAAATATAGCCATTGTTCGGAAAAACACTCATCATAAAAAAGTGTAATCAATGTGGACAATATTATTAAACATCTTCGACTCCATGATCTACAACTATAAAAGTGCTGTGATAGCAAAGTTTTACACAAGGTTGAAAGGTATGTATTTGAAAAGCACAAACAGGCTACTGTTATTATTGTACGGGGTATACGTAAACATGAACAACCCCCTTGAAGTGTGCAGGTGATGTGGAAAATAAGAAATAGTTCGTAGTAAGGATCCATAACGTCAAAAACGGGTCACAGAATTTTGAAAAAAACTATTATACTATAAGAAGCCACGTGGCGCCGTTGGGTAAGCACCAGGCTTGCACTAAGCAAGTTCTCGGTTCGAATCCCACAGGGGCCAGAATTTTTCTGTAGCCTTGGCGATTGGAATCCGGCTCGGTGACACCATTCACAGTTGGGCACCAAATTACCTGTGCTCTACTCAGAACCACAGACCTAAGAGATAGAGTAACAAGGTCAACACATCACCAAGACACACACCTCACAATGGTTGCTGCGCAAGCACCAAAGGCACGCTCCAACTCTGTAACCCGAATCCGGGACAAGTTGAGCATTGTACCACCAGATGCCAGCGCATAAAGCATCAGCCTCTACACCACACGGTAAATGAGGTTACAGATAATATATACATACAATACATACATAATACATACTATTATACTATTTATTTTTGAGATGCTTGAGGAGCATTTGTATAAAACCACAGAACAAATTTTAAGTAATTTTACAATTTTTTCCAACTTCCATGGAAAAAACTTAATATTTTAAACAAACTAAAATAAATTCAAACAAGCCATTACAATAACTATTTCATTACATACTTTGTGTAATTCCTAATTTCTAAATTTATAAATGTTTACACATTCCATCCTTAGTTACTTTCTGGCTTGCTAGGTTCAGTTTTTTTTTTAGAACTGGCCGATGACGATTCCACCATAACAGTGATACCTTCATAAAAGGCAATGACCACCTCAGGGCACTTCATATTAGCCTCCTTAGCAGGAACTAAATCCACCTGCTCCGTGTTGGCCCATTTCATCAAAAAAAGTAATTGCCCTAAAATTTCAGTGATAGTTTGACCATGATTCGTTTATATAGTTATATACCTACCTGTACTATTGGTAGCTGCTAAAATCTTCTCGGGTTGAAAACCTCGTGCAAAACCAATCGGTCCTTTCTTGTTAATTTTAGTGTCAGCTAAAGAGCAAATCTATCACTAGCTTAGTTGTTTTACCACCTACTGCAAAATCTTACCAATTAACTTGCGCTTCCTTCTTTTTAGCTTCAGGCGGTTGGCTTCAAAATCTGCGATCAATCTCGAGCAATTCAGGTTGGCTCTGGGCTCCCACGTATTGTGCTCGTCGTTGTAGCCCTTCCATTTCAAGAGGTATTCCACAGCACCCGTTTCAGGATCGATTTTTTTGTTCAAAATCTTCTCCACTATATAATGTACGTCGCCATCGCTTACAACAGAAGCTGAACTGCCTTTTCCGGTCATAGTTTCAACCCACTTTGTAGCTATGTGAAAATATAATTCCTCTTAATCACAAAACATTCGTTTTTCATGTGGATTACAATAAAACGTTAACAAACTTATCACGGCGTCAGCATTTTTACCAGAGAACAATAGAACAATACCTAAGACAGTGTTGCCAGATCCAATAAACATTATTGTCGTACGACAGTAGTAAAAATTATCGTACATTTTATCCTATTATAATATTTTGGATGGTACATAACAAAATATAACTACAAGAATGAAATAATTCTGAAATAAATCCGATAAGTGCTAATAATTAAACCGCTAATCGAAAATGCCTGCGGGATGCATTTTTTGTGAAAGATGCAAGTCGAAACTGGGCATGTGGAAAGTAGGTGATGTATGTAATCAGCCTATTATCATAAATAATAACAGCACCGAATTAAATTTCAGCACCTTGTGGTTAATACCGGTTCAGCAAAAATATCAGCACGTAACTGTCATATCGATGATACGGTCAATATTAGTACTTATCTGCCAAATTTGTGAGAATTTTCATTTTCAATAATAGCCAAATTATCGTACATTTTGCCATTATTGTACATGTGCTATCGTACATCGCACGACTGGTAAAATTATCGTCCAAACACGATAATTATCGTACATCTGGCAACACTGAGCCGTATGCTAATATTTATATTGCTGATTGGCAAATCCCGACCGTTCGTCGTCAAACAGAAATCCTGCTTGATAAAAATGGAATTTAATAGGGGTAAGCCATAAATTGTTTTACTCGCACTCCAACTAACCCAAACAATAATGTTCACGCATATCGTCTTCCGTATTGCAAGTAAAACTGGGACAGCTAATATGTAATAAGATGTACTATAAAATATTAAATAGGTACTCCTAATTATGTTGCTTTTTCTTATGCTTCTATTTTTAATAATATTTTGTAACGTTTCGCCCAGCGCGAACGCGATTGTATAAATTAAAAATTAATTTGCGCGTTCCCCCTTGGCTTGCACCACGTTAAGTACCGGAACGCCGCGCCGAGAGTACGACGTGACGTCACCGCAAACGATCGCCTCAACACCACTGCGCACCTAGACCACGAATCCCCGCTCCAGCGACCCGATACGAACCTCCGATTACGCCCGCACCAGGTATAAAAGGAGAATTCGGAGCCCAGACAAGAGGGAATTTCCTCGAACCTTCCCAGTCCTCCCGCCTTGTTTACGCTCTCAGGAGAGTCCCCGGACTATTCGAGAAGATCCCGTCCAGACACCCAAGCTTCCGGACGTTAGGATTGTTGCAAAAACTCTCCAACGGTATTCTCTAGAACTCCTGTACGTTAGGATTGTTGCGAAACTTTCCAACGTGATCCCCTCGAACCCCTGTACGTTAGGGTTGTTGCGAAACTTCCCAACGTCGTCCCCTCGAGCTTCCAGACGCTTGGATTGTCACTCGACTTTTCAGTGTCATTTCCCGAGCACCCAGCGACCTGGAGAGCCGTCTCAGGCCCGACGGCTACGACATCAAACACTTAGTTACAGGCAGGATCTCTCCGAACTCGCCGACGACGCCCTCCAAAGCTCGGGCACTCGGGAGGCCAAGTCGTGCTCGCCGGTGACGACGCCGTCCGCGAAGCAAATTTCCCCGGCACCAGGACAGCGGCGCAGACGTAATTAAGCCCGATACTTGCGTCTGTAGCAGCTTTAGCATCTCCGAAGCCGAGGAACGTGCACCAGGAGTTCCCGTCGAATGAGCCAGAGGCCGCCGCCTACAGACACGCACTCGTGAAGCTAGGCCGCCTTCGCCAGCAAGAAACAGCACATAATTAATCAAAATCCACTCACCTGGTGCAGCAAAACAGCTGGCAAATAAAGCAAATTAAATGCATCGTCCGTCGCTAGAACACTGGGAATTTCACCGTTAAAACACCAGACGCACTAGGTATGCACGCAATTTAGTTTGATATTGACCGCAGTTTTGTTTATTTAACAATTTCTGAATCAAGTGTATTGTTGTTGTCCGCCATTAAATGGCGACCCGCTAATCTGTCAAATTACCTGTTCAGGACCGGCGCAATGCCTTCGCGACGAGGGAACTAATGTACATACAGGCTGTCCCGTAATAGTGTGCCACTGCCCGATTACCAGCGAGCGAAACACCCCGTTAGAAGAACTAATTTACTTTTATAAATGTCATTACATTCTTTTATTCTATGTGCTTAATACAATTTAATTTAATGTACTTAGTTAAAGATTATTATACAATGGTAAGAAGTTATTCTGTGTTTCTATCCTACGTTACTATCTGAGTTTATTATTTGGATCTTGGCATTTTTGAGCTATTCCTGGGAAGCCAGTTTCAATCTGGTAGCTGTAGCAATTAAATTAAATTAAACTAGCCCGTCAGGCTACAATTTTATGTAGTCTCCTAGTCACCTACGGAAATATACGTTAGAGCCAGTTTCAGACGTTATTAAAAACGCAAAAAGTAGTCTCAAGACTTTTCCCAGTTTTATTTGCAATCAGCTGTACATTCCGATTATTGAAATCATCCGATTATGGCCACCACTACTTAGGACTGTTTTCAAGGAAAGGAGTGAGATTATGACTACAAATGCACATGATTTATGAGTTTACTGGTACCGTGAGACTGAAATCAAATGCAAGGCATTTTTAGAATAACAAAGCTTGTATATTTATACAAATAAACAGGACTGCAATGGTATAAAGTAACTTAAATATTGTTGAAAATGGAAAAACATTTTTTAGTGACTTGTTTACATTCAACACATATTCTCAAATCTCTCGCGCGCTGCTGACTCGTCAACGTTCAAAATCGAGCACCTCTCTTAGTTTAGTAACATATTTTAGGTTCTAAATTATCATTTGTGGTATTTATTTGAATATCAGTTTAAGCACACACAAAATTACAAACACAATTCGTGAATTATCTTGCATTCCGACGTAAATTACGCCCTCAACACTTTCACATACGCTTCGCTAGAGCGAATTTTTTAAAAAATTTTCATCCGACTCTAAAATCACAGAAAAAGCATCATATGACTTACTCGATTCGCATTTTAATTAGAGTACAGTTGTCATGATTAGGGTTTCACCCGGAGTCTCAGGGTTTCTACATCTCGTCTCCGGGCTCCGGTTTTTGTTATAATTTCTCCGGGTTACACTAATTTTGTAATAATGTCTAAAACTTAACCGTAATTAGTTATATCAATGGAAATAAAATACGTTTTATATTTGCCTTCTTAAATTATATTAGGATTTTATTTCGCATGCCGCCCTTTAATCGTTAAAAAACAAGGACAAATATTTGGAAATTTAATATAATTTCTTTTGATACTAAACATGTAATTTACTTCTAATTTCTCGTTTTTTCGTGATTCTTATCTCTTGAGTTAATAATGGTTCATTTTTTAAACCTCGTTTTTTATTATGTTGCTAGAACATGTTGAACTTACTATTTTTAAGGTGTTTATTTGTTAGTCGAATGCAGGCTTTCACGGCCGTTGTCCGTAATGATAGGTTCTTCCGGGTTATGCCGTGGTCGTCGATTTGAAATCGACGTCCACGGCATAACCCGGAAGAACCTATCATTATATTATGTTTATTTGTTATCCCTTTAAAAAGAGGATCTTAAAAGAAGCTAATAGTGTTTGTTTATGTTTTAAATCGCATATAATAGAATAAAAGGTAGAATTGAGCGATATGAAATAAGATATTAGAAGAAAGCTCGTTAGAAAACCGAGATATACAGGGTGTTCCGTTAAAAAAATTCCAAATTATTAAATTTGCAAATTTTGAACACTGTATATAATCAATACTCAGAGGTACTATTTCTTACCCTTAAGGTAATTCACAAAAAAATACAATTGTTTGGTAACGTTTTTTTCTATTCAATTGTTTCTTGTTACTTACAGCAGCCGCCTGAAATTAAGTATTTTTTAAATAAAATCGTTATTATCTTTAAAATCGTTAAGTTTAGATTTATACAACTTTATATTATACCTAACTACAGGGCATTCTATTAAAAAAAAAGAGTAAGTTTGGTTCGACACACTTTTGTGAGCCGCAATGTATAACATTTTCATTATGTGCACCATTTTACTACCTGCAACTTTTAAATAAGCGCATTTTTTGTAACTCGCATAGTTTTAGAAATATCTTCCACCCCCGCATCGTTGCCGGGCCCTGTGTACATGCATACATACATACATAGATTACAGTGCTTTTTTTGTAAAATATGAGGTTCCGGTACTGTAAACTACCGGGGGGTACCCCCCAACACAAAACGGGGGAGGGGGGTTGAAATTTAGACCACTTAAAACTTTTTGACTCCTTTACAAGTAAATACAGAGTGGCTCATAAATATGTGATGAGTTATGACTTATGATTATTTATAGCTATTTTCTCTGGAATTTTCTTTTTTAATGAAAATTTTCTTAATGAATTAACGTACAATGTTTGGATTGAAAGAAAAACACACATGTATGTCTACAATCTTTTATTATACAGTCGGTGCTAGGCATTTTTATGCTTCTACTGCTTCGTCTAGTTTCAATTTTTTCGGTTTACTAAAAATACTAAAATAATTAGTTATTTTGTGCATTGTAAAAGCACGGCACAAGCGAAATTTACAACACGGCGCAAGCGAAATTTACGAAATGTAAGAAAAACACGAACGGAAAAGTAGCAGGTCAATATTGCTCCGCACTTGTAAAGTTGTCACTCTGAACTGAACTATTTAGACCGAGACGAGTGATTTCAAATGATGCGTATACAGGTGCGAGGTGGGGTTTGGGAGAGGGAGGGGTAGGATGCATGAGTCAACTGGCCACACGCCGGTACGGTCCGCTCACAAACTAAGTAGAACTAGTTCGTCACCTGCGTTGATTAACAAAAACTGTGTATACGTACGCAGGCGACGACCTAGTTAAACTCTACAGCCGAACCGTTCATCGTTCCACATCTCCAAAACTCGAAAATTCTTTTTTTTTCTGTTTTTTTTTTTTCTTTTTTTTAGAGGTGCCGGTACGGCGTACCGGTGCGTACCGTCAGAAAAAAAGCACTGCATAGCATAGATACATACATACATAGATACATACATACGTAGATACATACATACATACATAGATACATACATACATAGATACATACATACATACATACATACATAAATACATAGATACATACATACATACATACATACATACATACATACATACATACATACATAGATACATACATACATAGATACATAGATACATACATACATAGATACATAGATACATACATACATACATACATATACTTATAAAATGACTTATACGCACCCAAACGCCATATGAAAAATACGAAGTGGCACCCAGATTTTTCAATGAGGCACCCATTTTGGGTGCCTTAACGTTTTCTACTTTTTTCTATGGATTCGGCATGTACAAATCGTGAAACGCCTAGAAACGAGTTTTTACCTGGGTGCCTTAAGGATATTATATACCTAGTGAAATACAAAAAGTTTCAGGTTGTCACCACAAGTTGGCGCTGCAGTCGATTTATGTATATACAGAAGTATAAGCCACCTTGACACAATAGCACCAACAATTATTTATGCTTTACTGGCACCCATACCCCATGTTTTATTGGCAACGTCGCGTTGCTACTCCGTCTGAAATTGATCTTATAATGACCGTCCAGCCACCGCCCGGTATTCCGACCATTTGACGTCACAACACTATGGAGTTACAGCGATAAGCATTATTTTCATAATAATTTAAAGAAAGCCGACTACATACGTGCTGTAAAGAATTTCCTTAGGAGATATGATTAATCTAAATGTACCTGTAAGAAACTTGAAGTACAATATGCAGTTGAATATTTCTTGATTTAATAAAAACACACAAATGTTATTTTTGTATTAAGTGCGCGAAGTGAGTGTTTTTGTGCCTGAGAATGCCACTTTTTTTACTCGGCTGGTGCCTCGTCAAAAAAGTAATTCGAATCCACAAAAACATTTCGCGCACGTAATACAAACAATATTTTTTCTACAACCTTCAAACAAGAATATCAATATTATTTCGCGCCGTACTTCGCAATAATTTTTGGCGCACCAGTGCCCAAAATTTCATTTTTTCATGTCATCAATGGTAACGTGAAAAAATATCCCATTTTCTAACACGTTAAAAAATGGCAAACTTCGCGCAACGATGCGCGTATGCCCCCTTTTTGACAGTTTTAGAAAAAGTATAATATACTGAATCTGAATAGTTTTCAAATTTTCTGTTATTTGTGATTTTTGGGTACAACTAACTGCTAACGTTTAGTCATATTTAGTATACAAATGCTTTATAATTTAGTACGTGTTCATTGAATGATTGTTAAAATAACGCTGACCAAGGTTTGGACCAGTGACTTGTATCATGACATCACGGAACCAGCTGACATGCTGATAGTGCTGATATCGCTGATTTCATCATTTCACGCTGTGCTTTGTGCAGGGTTTTAAGTGTATGAGCAAATTTATTTCTTCAAGTTGCGGTAAGTACGGAAATTTAATATTTTACTTTTATAGTTATACATATTGTTATAAATTACCCTTATACGTTAAAAAGGCATTTAAAAACTTTAATTTCTTATGATGCAACCTGTTGAAATCGTGCGTAAATAAGTGCAGCATCCCTAAATAGATGCATCGAATGAAAACGTTTTTATTATCTATTAATTCTCAAACATATTTATTCTGCATTAAAAGTTGAGGCATAAGAGTAACTTACAACATTTGAATTGTGGATGGTAATATGGGGCAAATTTAATTCATTGAAATTTGATTCAAGATGTGCAAGAGGTCATTAATTTTTTATATACCTATGTACAAATTTATTTGAAAAAAATGGAAGTGAAAACTGTACCTAAATACAAATAAAAATGGCAAACTCCAATTCGTAATAAAGTAACAATCCGGGTGCTAAGAATATATTTTTTTAAATTTAATCCGCTGATGAATTTCCGAATATTTTGACGTGAATTGCAAAACAAAGCATAACTTTCAAACTATGGCCATACTGTTCTTTATGTAACGCAGTACCAACTTGTTTTAACTAATTTCAAGCAAAAACGTTTACATATAATTGATTATTTAATAGAAAACATGTTCCAAGACAATATTTTTTATGTTTTTATAAAAATAGTTTTTTATTGATGTCACCTTTCTTCTTCACTCTATACAGTGTGTCCTTTAGTGCGAAATTTTTCTATTGCTCGCTAACGGAGCAAAATACTAGAAAAACGTTTAAAAAAATTGTCTGGTGTAACTGTACTATATATTTTTTATTTCTAGTCATACTGCGCTTTGAATTGTGTTTACAAATATATGTGGTTTCTGACTTTTCGATTTAATTTGACCGACAAACTATTCCCCATAAATCCTTAAAGTCAGAAATCAACGTTTTCTACTTTTCCTAATGATTTAAATTAAGATCATCTCTGAAACCTTTTTGTGGTGTAATATAATTCATGTTATTTAATGGGCCTAGCGCCATCCTGTAAAATAAAAAATAATAAAAATTGAATGTTTCGAGGAACATCTGCCCTCATAGTCATTATCAACGAATTAATAATTGAAACTAAAAATGAATAACGAAAACTTAGCTTTTCTCTGGAACTGAAAAGTGAACAACCTGCAGTGAATTGTTTGACACTGACAGTTGATTACTTACTTGATCTTATCTTTAAGAATCGACAGCCAACTTTTCTCTAAAAATGTTGAGAAAGACGTACCACATTTTTCTTCGTAAAGTAAAATATACGCCGTTTTCTAATTTGACGTTTAGTTGACATCGATATTTTAGATAAGATCTTTGAGTCATGGCATTTACTTTTGTGGTTGTTTTTGCAAGCATGTTTCACAATTTAAGACTTGTCCTTATTAATTTTTAGTTTTAATTGTTAATTCGTTGATAACGAGGCCAGATTGTTCCTCGAAACGTTCGCTTTTTAATATTTTTAATTTGACTGGGTGGCGAAATATCCATTACACAACATGGATTTAAATCAGATCTACCATCTTTCGTAAAAAAAATCAGTTTGATGGAGAAAGGTTAGAATAAGTTACACTAGCTTTGTGTAATAAATATGAATAATTGAAGGTATAAACAAAATGTCCGATTAAGGTTTTTTAGCTGATTAAGTTTATTCGTCCGTCCGTCCTTCCATCCGCATGTCTGTCTGTCTCTCTGCCTGTCAGCAGTATAACTCAAAAATTATTTGGTGGACGAAGACGATATTTTGCATACAGATTATATGTCTACCTGGCAAGAAACCAAGAAAATTACGGAGAAATACATACGGAGTGAGCACTTTAAAAAATGACATGTTGTTTATTTTTGCTTTAACTGGGATATAGATAAAAGTAATAATTTGCACAAATATAAGTGTACTTTTTTTTTGGCGAAATACCCAAAGAAACAGCATAATATTCAAGACCCTTTAAAAAGTTACAGAGACTATAAAGGTTTTTGTTTGAAATTAATTAAAATTAGTTGTAAGTTATAGCATTCCAGGGAAAATTAGGCTTGTAATTTTCGAAGGAAAAAAACCAAAAGCCTGATGAAATTCTTTGCAATAAAAATTACGAACATTTAAAAAACCTATTTTGTAAATCATAATTGGCCAAGAGTTTAGAAAGTAATATGAACCTCATTATATCTCTTTGTAGTTGATCGCCTTAAAAATGAACCGAGGAAAAAGAATTTTAAGTATGCTTAAAGAAGATAGTGGTGACGGTAAGCTTTTTTTTTTAAATATTGCTAATTTATTGTTAAACTATTACTAATCGGCCTACTTAACGCACCGCCATAAATTAACTATTCGTTTGATGTCAAGGTTTTTGATCAATTGTTTGTCTTAAGGAAGCAAGATCGGTTTTGGCTGTTAAGGATATTGCTCCCTAAAACCATCACAGAACCTTCACTGAATAAAGTGGTTTGATGAATATTTAAAAAAGTAAAAAAGTATGTTAGGCAATAACACTTTGTATCTCATCTAATAGCAGAGATAATAAAGTGAATAAAAAAGATGCTATCAGAAGATGAGGCTAGACTTTTTAGTTCCCTGTGGTTGCGAGTACAGTCCACCAGGTGTACACCCAGTACTAAGGCAAAACTAAATTTTTTTCCAACAATCACTAGCATACATATAATACAGCAATATTACCGAGGAATGAACCTACAACGCAAAAAAAGATCATTCAAATCGGACGAATGGTTCACTAAAAACGTTAACATCAAACCTATGGCACTATATCGGTGCGTTAATTATGCGATTTAGTTGATCAGTTGTATATGATTTATAATGTATCATTAATTACAGTTACAACTTCAACTGTCGATGACAGTGATACAGATCCAACTTACGACCCATTACAAGATTATTTAACTTACAAGGAAAAAAGAATTCGAGTTTTTGTGAGTACCTGCTCCACAATTACCTAATTATGAATTACAATACATATCTTAAGTGCCTGACATACGGCCTATTCATATTACCCTTTTATTTTCGATAATCTCGGTTTTTCTGTTCCTGTCTTGCATTTTGTGTAACACTTCCCCTTTGATGACAATTAGTTAAGCAAGTACAATTAATTGATAAAACCAGTTTATTATTATAATTTACAGTTTCCTATAATTCAAAATTTAATTTAACTCGTTTATTTCCTCAGAAATGGCTTAATGAAACGGATTCAGTTGAAAGTTACAAGGTAAGTTATAATTATATTAATTATGTATTTATAATATTATGTACGGGATTCACATTTTATTATCGCAGGAGAAATTAAATTATTTATTCTTAATAAATTTGCAACGTTTTTTCAAATTTTAACATTTGATATAATTTTCCCGGTTATTACCGTAGAGTATTATTACAATTTGGTTAGATGATAATAGTTTCACTAATTCTCTGAATCGGCAATATTGTACTTATTTTATTATGTGTAGGATTATATGTTAGTTCAAAAGGATCACATTATTTATTTTTTATACAATATTATATTTTTTAGCCTATTCGTTCAAGAACTAAAAATGATGTATCAAAAAATATTGGCGTGACAAAGGTTAAACACCAAACCAATTATCCTCCTGCTATTCTAACAAAAGATAATATTACTGTAAGTAGATATTTAAAAAAATTCATTTGTGAATTTATTTTCAATTCGGTGCTTAATTCTACCTATTTTTATTGAGAAGAATCCATTATCCAATGCAAAAGATATCGAAATTGGTAATACATCGAAAACTTCGGAAGGAAGTAATGGTTTGGATGCATTAAATAATGTTTGTTCTTTATCTAATATCAAGAATACTGAAACTGACATTACATCAAAAATTCAAGACAAAATAACTTTAGATGATTCATCGAAAATTCGAAAAGAAATCGTTTTCGATGATCCGTCAAAAATTCAGGAAACATCAAATTCTAAGGTAATTTAGCTGGTAGTACAGATATGCAATATTAAATGTATGCATAGATCATTTAAATCCAAATCGTATACTAATATACATTCAAAGAATCAGATATCTTGTTCATTTTCTTTGATCATAATTTTTTTGGTTTCCTTTTACCCTTTTTAATAGAGTGAAAAGTTTAACATTTTATGCTCAGTAGTTATTTTTTTTAGTGCGATGTGTATAAATCGCCACATCTTTCAATTAACAAATACAAAAAAACCATCTGCAAATTTTGCGATGACGATGTAGTATCTCGCCATTTCGCTAGACATTTGCAAAGAAGACATATGACGGAGGTATCAGTATTGGAGATTTTTAATTCCGAAGATAAAACTGAAAGGAAACATCTTTTGGCTATTTTAAGGAATGAAGGCAACTTGGATCATGCTTTAAGAGGAGAAGTAATTCCTAAACGTAGGGAACATCTAGACATGGGTTCAGTTGCTGCTTCAGAATACGCAATATGTATCCACTGCAAAGCGTACTTTAAGAAGGGTTCTTTAAGTCGGCATGCTAAAAAATGTTTTATGAATGCTAATACGAAAACAGGACGTTTATTAAGTCTCTCACAAAGTTATTCGATCTGTATTGGAACATATGGTGAATTTTTATCAAAATTAAATGTTAAAGAACAAGTTTTTTCCATAATGAAAGATGATCAAATTTCTAAAGTTGTCCAGCAAGATCCCCTAATTTGTCTTTACGGAGAAAATTTGTTAAAAAAACATCGCCGCAAACAAATGCGAACTGTCGTGTCAAATAAGTTACGAGAATGTGGCAGATATTTGATTGAAATGAAGAAATTAGGCAATTTTAATGACCTCTTATCAACTTTAAAACCACAACACTTTGATCAGGCAATTTCAGCAGTTAAGGTAATATCTGGATATAACGAAGAAGAAAAAACGTTTCGCGCACCATCACTCAGCATGCACATGGGTACAACTCTCAAACACATTTCTGAATTAACCACAAAATTAGTATTAAGGAATCATCGTATGATTAATGTAACTGATACCGAGAATTGTTTAACAGATTTAGCCCGGTTTAGAGAACTAGTAACTACTCAGTGGACTGCTGAATTAAGCAGTCTTGCTATCAAAGATTTAACCGAAAAGTCTTCACGTAAACCCCCGCTGCTACCAGTTACAGAAGACATAATGAAATTAAAACAATATGTAAGTAGTGAAGCTGAAACTGCATATATTGCACTCAAAAGAAGTAAGCATGACTCATCAGCATACAAAATTCTTTCCGAAACTTCATTAGTTTTAACAATAATACATAACAGAAAGAGAGTTGGTGATATACAGTATTTAGACATCCAGTCATACGAAAGCCAAAGCACTACGAATAGTGTCGAACAAAAAGAATTCACCAGTACTCTCACACAGAGTGAAAAAATATTAACACAATATTACAAAAGAATCACGGCAATTGGAAAGGGAAGTCGGGCAGTTACAATTTTGATTCCCAAAGAGCTACAAAAATTTCTAACATTATTACTTAAAATACGACAAGAAACAAATTTAATATCAAGTGAAAATAAATATTTGTTTACCTATCCGAAGTCCGTTCGATGGATTGATGGCTGCTCAGTTATTCGCAAGTATGCAAAGCTTTGCGGTGCTAAACATCCAGATTTAATAACATCTACCCGACTAAGGAAACACATCGCTACTGTTACTCAGCTTCTTAACTTAAAAGAGAATGAAATTGATCAGTTGGCTGCCTTTATGGGACATACTAAAAAAACGCACGAATCATTCTATAAGTAAGTTATTAGTGTTTAGAAAAATAGCGTATTTTAAAATTTTAATCAAACTCCTACTTCTATCGACCGACGTGTCTCTTTTAATAAAAAAAGTAGAATGCAATTAAAATTTCCTGTATTCAACACGTCTTTATTTTAATGAACTACACTGTTTTCAAAAAATAAATAAATGTATAGTAATGGTTACATATTCAACTTGAATTTTATATTTTTTAGATTGCCACAGGATATTTACCAGGTAGCTAAAGTATCAAAAATTCTACAAATGATGGAACAGGGAAAAGCCGAAAATTTTAAGAATCTATCACTAGAAGAAATAGACATTGATGTAGCGAATGACACAATTGAGGAAGACGAAGGCGACGTGGTTAGTGAATCAGGAAAAGAAGAATTAGAAACAGAAGAATCTATTGAAAATTTAAATAATGCAGAATTAATAAACAATGTATCAGATTCAAGAAGTGATGAATCGGTTAAACAAAGGAAACGAAAATTATGTAAGAAAAGCAAAAAATCAGGACAAGTACGACAAAAATGGAGTGATGAAGAAATAAAGATAATTAAAAAATGCTTTGCTAGCCACATTAAAAAGAAAAAACCTCCAAAGAAAAATGAAGTTGAACATGTAATGAAAACCCATCCTGGGGTGTTCCATGCTGCAAGGAATTGGGTAACAATAAAAGCTTACGTATATAATTGTTATAGAAACCAATAATTTTCTTTTGTAAAGAATATTTCAAAATGTTTTTTTTAATCCTGTTAGTTTTTGTTTCCTATATACAGGGTTGTTCAAAAATATGGAAACGCTGGAATAACGCCCTAATTATTGATTATATTAAAAAAATACAGAACTTGTTTACTATCATACAGAGGCTATATTTTGGCATTGTTCTTTTTCTTAGTTCCAGGGTATATACTGCAAGAAGCAATGGTCAATTTTTTTAAATGGCAGTAGATATATATATTTTTGCTGGATAGAGACTTTTGTTTATTCATTTATTTAAGTTTTATGGCCATATATAAAAAAAAACATAGAACTTCTTTTTGAAACAAAAGCACTTACGTGACATTTGCTATTTCTGTTGTCACTAACCATCATTACCGCCATTTATTTTCGATTAACACTTAAATTTAATGTTGTTTGGTGATTTTTACTAAAGGCTTTTTACTAAGTTTTCGTTTTCTGCGTTTAACATGAAAGGCTATCAAAATGAAGCCAGATACACCACAATTATCCAAGATTTTTTTTTGTAAAGAATTAAATTGCATATAAAAGTTCCATATCTCTATAGGCTACTGTTTATAGCATGGAGTTGACACACAGTGCATGTCCTTTATCTTATAGAAAGATGCTGTAGCGGTTTTTTATAGGAAGTTTCATTCTCTGCAAACAAGTACTGGATAATGTTAGTATATCTGGCTTCGTTTTGACGTTTCAAGTGAAAGTCAAAACAAAATTATTAAAAAACGCGTCAATAAAAATTAACAAACAACATCAAATTTAAATATTAAAACGAATAGCTAATTTCATAAGGCACTGCTTTTGTTTTAAGCAGAAGTTAAAGCGTTCTACATATTTTTGTTTTCACGGTATATTTTATGTAAGGCCATAAAAGCTTGGATGGATGGAAATAGAAAAACATCTCTACCCAACAACAACAAAAAGTATCATTATATTGCGGTTTAAAAAAGTGAAAATGCTTTTTCACAGTCGGTACTCACGAGGGAAAATGGATAATTTCAAAATACAGGGCGTATTTTACTACACATGTGTTGTACGTAGCCATTTTTATAAAACCAATAGCTATGGCAGCGCTTACATACTTTTGGACAACCTCGTATGTAATTAATAACATTTGTACTTGATTCGCACTGTACAATTTAGTTTGATTATTATTTTTACTCTTCACTTATTTTTATATTCTGTTATTTTCTGTATACCAACAAGTATCAATAAACTATGTTAATCGCAATTGCACTACTGTTATAAATAGAAAGTTTATAATACGTTTCCCACATATCTCTAAATCTCCATAAGCATTCTGTATTAAGAAGCCTGGAAAAGTTTTTTATAAGAGTTGAAATGTAGGTTGCACACTTTTGTCAAGCAAGTGCAACAACCCTGGTAAGACTGCATACCAGCAATAAATAGTTTAAGTGGATAACTTTAATATGTTTGATACACTTCCATACTGGTTATCAATGCGAAAACAAAAGGGATTAAGGCACCCATAAATATGGCATCACTGTACAGATGCCACTTGGTCTAAATTTATATAATTCTTATACAAATGGGTGCCAGTTGACCAGTTACTGTAGTGGGTGCGAGTTTACCATTAAATACCTTTTAGTGCGTATACAAAAATTATGAAAGTTTTTTGTCTTGATACGTTTGTAGGAGCTATGATGAGTAAATTCGTATAAAATATACACTGCTATCCCTAGTACTTCAAGTGGGTGCCACATTTCTTGTTTATGTGCTGGGTGCCACAATGTTAACTGCGTACGTATATATACATACATACATACATACATACATACATACATACATACATACATACATACATACATACATACATACATACACACATACACACATACACACATACACACATACACACAGACACACAGACACACAGACACACAGCCACACAGCCACACATACACACATACACACATACACACATACACACATACACACATACACACATACACACATACACACATACACACATACATACATACATACATACATACATACATACATACATACATACCATAACCATGCCATAATATTAAAAAAAGTGTTATATATACAAATATTTTGCAATTATACATCTAGATCTACCTAGTTAATGTTACAGTTAGGGTGACCACCTCTCAGGGTTTCATCCGGAGTCTCAGGGTTTCTACACCGCGTCTCCGGGCTCCGGGTTTTGTAATAATTTCTCCGGGTTGCACTAATTTTTTAATAATGTCTAAATATAACGTAACCGTCAATTATATCAATGAAAATAAAATACATTTCTTCTTAAATAATAGGATTTTATTTCGAATGCAACCCTTTAAAAGTTAAAAAGCGAAACTGCTACTTATTTCTAGGTTGAATCGTATTCAACAACCAGGAGACATTTCATATAGGTAATTAGGTACAGAACTTTTGAATATTCGTTTTGTTTTTAATATAATTTCATTTTGTACTAGAGGTAATTTACGTATGTATTTTTAATTCTTTCGTGATTCTTCTCTCTTGAGTCAATAATGGTTAAAGTTTTCTTTTCAAACCTCGTTGTTTATTGAGTTCGTTTTCAAGTGTTTAAATTATCATTTCTCACTGGTAAAGTAATTCACAAAAATCATAATTTTTAAATTTTAGGTAACGTTGAGTCTTTTTTGAATAAACTGGTTATTATCTCCAGAACCGTTAACTTTAGAACAGCGCTTGACGCTTGTGTGTCATGGTGATGTGTTGACATTGTTCCTCTATCTCTTAGCTTCATTATTGCAAAATAAGAAATCATTAATGATTGAGGGAGTATTTTACAAAAATGACAAAGAAATACAAATGCCTATACCATAGGCGCCGACTTCGTAAAATTCCATGTGGGGCCATTGGATATTCACCGGGGAGTTGGGGGGGGGGGGGAGGTGTACGGAGTACTCTCCCCAGCAGGGGGGTCCGGGGGCCCTCCCCCGGAAAATGTTGAAAAAATATAAATAGGTATGCTAAACAGATTTATTCACAAACACATTATAACAAGAGATCAATAAAAAACCAATTAGGGTAGGCTGTGATATGTGTTATACGTTTGGCAGTACTGAAGCGTATTGTCAGTCTATGTCAAATTCGAGATTTGCAGGTTAAGTTTTAAATCAGTTTGTGTCAAACAACAAACAAAACCTAACATACTAATTTCGAATTTGACATAGACTGACAATACACTTCAGTACTGCCAAACGTATAACACATATCACAGCCTACCCTAATTGGTTTTTTTATTGATCTCTTGTTACAAACAACTTAAATATTTCTCTGTGAAAACAAAAACACATTCTACTTCATAAAATATAAAAATAAACTAGGCAAAAGACAACTCCAGCTATCAACAAAGTTACTCCATAAAAAATGTATTTTGAATTTAAACACAGGAATTTTATGTGGGGCCCAGCCCCATGTCTATCATTTCATGTGGGGCCTGGGCCTGGCGGCCCCCATTAACTCGGCGCCTATGGCCTATACTATTTATACATACATACATAATGCTTCCTCTTCTACCTTACAGTGTCGAGGCACTATTTAAATTTTTAGTAATTTAAATCAGAAAAATACCAACAATACTCGTATTTAAACAAAAAAAAAACACAATGGAAAAATATTTACAAAATCGATAAATCTATACCTCAAATTAAGAGTATGTATACATATATTTTTTGGTAAATCAAATTAGAAAATACATATATGGATAATAGTCAAGGAGATATTTTTTACCAATAGAAGACTTACTGAAGTTTAAAAAAAATGTATATGGCTTTATGGTGTTGAAATTGGCAACCCATAACGTATTTGTTTTATAAAAAATTATAGGTTTGAAGGAAAAATTATAACTCTATTGACAACCCCAAACTAGTAGAGGTCATTGCAAGTCTAGTAAAAAATAGAGATGTCGGCCTGCGAACTTAACAGAACAAAAAGTCCAAAGGGCTGACGTGCGCATGCCAGTAAAAGGCAGTCGTGGAACCTAAATCTAAATCTAAGAAAAAATTAAAACGACCTAAAACATTTTAAGTAAAAAAGGTTTTCCAATACATTTTGTAACCAGATTTTTTAATAAAAACATTTCACGCCGCCCCTCCCCCCTCCATTAGTATCTCCGTAAAGGTTGAGAATTGAAAGTATGCTTATACTAGTACCTATGAAATTTTTTGGCCAATTTGTGACGTACGATATGGGCAAGTATTTGGTTACACCCTGTATTATATTTGGTAACCATTAATAGTAAGAAATAAGAACATTGTTTTATTTGATTGTTTTTTGTTTTCTATAAACATTCTGTATTTCTAAGTAAAGAAAATATTTTTTACTCACGAAGGATCTCAGGGTTTGTATAAATTTAAAGGTGGTCACCCTAGTTACAGTATGAGCTTTTTTTGAGTAAAACACAACTACCAATACATTTAGAACTATTCCTGTACAACACATTTTTGAACACGACTGTACATGCTTACTATATTGTAGTGCACTAATAGAAAAAAAAATCATAAACTAGACTTGACTGTAAGGGGTACTTTACCTATCTTTCAAAACTTTGTTTAGCTCTAACTTCGTTATCTGTAACATTTTTCAAAATTTTAGGTTATTATTTGAAATAGAATTAAAATACACAAAAATAATGTACTCCTAGTTCATAAGCGTAAGAGCAACCGTTTAGCTTAAAATGCCCATCGAAGGTTTTTGGTTGTAATTAAGACGTGCAATTATCAAGTAGCCATGATCACAAAAACAATGGGTAATGATTGTAATCTAGTAAACAACAACAAGAAATCAATTAATGACGTTAATGGCATCAGTTTTTTGTCTTTTGTGGTTACGAAAATGCTGCGACATTACAAACCCTTCAGCATTGGAGAATTCGTTATGTAGCGGCATTTTCTTAAACATAAAAGAACAAATTCTTATGTCACTAATGTCATTAATTGTTTTATCATTGTTTTTTACTAGATGACCATTAGTTTTGTGATCATGGCTGCTTGACAGTTGCACGTGTTAATGATAACCAAAAACCTTTGATGGGCATTTTAAGATAAACGGTTGCTTTTAGGCTTAAGAACTAAGAGTACATTATTTTTGTGCTTTTTAATTCTCTTTCAGATAATAACCTAAAATATCAAAAAATACTACAGACAACGAAGTTATAATTCAAAAAGTTTTCAAAGAAGGGTAAAGTGCCTCTTACAGTCAAGTGTAATTTATGAAAAAAACATTTGTTAGTGCAGTACATAATAGTAACCATGTATACCAAAAATCAAATCGATATCTCTACATTTGTGGAAATTATCAAAAAAAGAAAAAAGAAAAAATTGAACTTCAAGGTCCTATAACTTCTTACTGAAGGGACTTTGTACTAAGGTATATTAGGTTTAATCGATTTATTATAACGTAACGAATCTATGAGTAACCGGTGTCCCATTATTTTAGGGACAGCCTTATATAGGGTGACTGAAATGCTTGACCATATTTTAATCGCGTCACAAATTTACAATTCTCGATCTTTGCGAAGATATTAGAAGGGGGTTAAAATTGGACTTTTGTCATTTTACTGAAAACTAAGAACGGAATACAACTGAAAATTGGCACATCTTTTCTACCAATGAAAGTCTTATTTATGATTCTTTTTTATTTTTGTATGGCTTTAAGGGATTGAAATTAGCAATTAGCATTAATAGAAAAGAATAAAAACATTGTTTTTATTTTCTTGCTTTTTGTTTTCTATAAACATCCTGTATTTCCCATTGAAGAAAATCTTTTTTTACTCGAGAATAATCTCAGGGTTTGTATCAATTGAAATATGGTCACCCTAGTCATGATCAGTGTTGAATTCAGAACGTTTCCCCCGGGGTGGAAAATGGAAGTTCTGCGGGGCATTTAAAAAAAATCAAAATACAAAGATACATAGTGATTACAGAATCAAAGCAGATTTAAAGGGCGTTACTTATTTCCGCACAATCCATCCATTCTTTTACATATTAAAAAATCTGAATATCATGTGGTAATGTTTCCGGGAGGGAATCTGTACTGCCCCGGGGGGGAATTCCCCCGGTCACCCCCATGGATTCAATACTGGTCATTATTTCTGGCTTGCAAGGTTTGCAATACTTTTTTCCTATTTTGGTTCGTTAAAAAATCTGTTAGCACCCATATGGGTGCTTTAATTGTTTCTTCAAATGTTTTAATAGCCGAGTGAAATTTACAATTTGAAAGTTGGTAGTACCTTTGAAGTATCACAAATGTCAAACATCAAATGCCAAACTTTTAACCACGCATATATCACCTAACCGCTGTATTGGCTGTATTTTCAGCAATTTGTCTTATTTCAGATGGGATACAAGATAACTCTTCTTCTGCATTAATTTTTAAATAAATTTAAGAAATATGTGGGAAAACATTGACAACTTGGAATTGATTTTTCAAAATGTCAAATGTCACTAACCACCACAAAATTCCCATTTTTTTTTAAATTTAATATTTACTACAACCTATCTTAAGGCGATATTCAGTAGTTGGTTTAACGGCCGTAACCGAGTTGCGCCACGAAAAGGGCAGTAATAGCAGTATTTCCTAAGTAGGGATTATGATGGGTATTATAATAGCTTATCTGTTTACCTGTGGTGATACGGTCATTAGCATGACCCTTCCAACTTACCTACCTCATTTCGCTAACATACCGGAAGATATTCCTGGTGTATAACAAAAGAAAGCACAGTGAAGAACATTAAACACATTTATTTTAGAAATCATACATTCATCAGATTATTACTTAGCACTTGGTAAATAGTTATAGCTAATTTGTTTTACATAACTAAATCTAGAAATTGCATTGCTATTATATTCTAACATTTTCTTTTCCAAATGAGCCTGCCTCTTTCTGACTTCACTTCTAACTGCTTTGATACCGTTGCCGGCACTTCTGATTTTTGCATAACTATCAATTTGCACCTCCAGCAAGGTGACACAAAATGTAGTTATATTCGGATGTGGCGAATAAAACGTTTCATTAAATTTGGAATGAAAGGATTCACAGCAATTAGTACTCCTGTATAAAGTTTTACTTTTACATGCCCAAATTTTGGGAGGAAAAACAGAATTGTTTGAAATATATGTGTCATATAAATATGTTCTTAAATTTACAACTCTTTCATCTTGAGGCATTAAATACAGCAATTCGTTGTTAAAAAAATCCTGAACTTCGTAAGAGTCTAAAAACTGAATACCGAAAAGCACTCTTACATACTGACCAATTACACTTTCATTATTCTTGTATTCTTTTGTTAAGCCTAACGATTGAATTTTTCGAAACCAGCTTTGGGACAAATGGAATCTACAACCTGTAATTGTAACATCAGGCCACATGTCAATACAACTTAAATGTATAGCTTGCTCGAAATCTACAACTATTTCTTTAGGCTTAAGTGTTAAATCAAATTCCTTACACTTCTCAGACACAGTTTTGAATAAATTATAATAAGAATTAGTCTTTTTGTCAGGAAGTAATGAAAATACTAATGGTACATAGTACCCGTTTTTAAACCCATGAATTGTAAATAGTTGTGTAAAATACCGTGAAGAATAATTAAAGGTGCCGTCCATATAGATAATGTCCACTGAACACAAGAAGTTTAAATTTGAAAAACAAGAAAATACTATTATCTCGTCACTCTCACTGGCAGACAACAAGAAGGCTTCCTTTTTATTTGTTTCTAAACGCAGCTTCTTAACTGTGGCAAACACTTCGCTCCGGTTTTTTGGCAATGTTGGTAAAATCTGACGTCGGGCTTCATACATATTTTTCCTGATGCAGTGGATGTCTTCTGCGGATAATTCGGTGCCATTATCTGCATTGTGTTTGATATCCTGACGTATGAGTTTGGCAGGTTTCTCACATAGGTCCTCCATGGCGTTCCGCTTAACGGAATTGCTAATTACTTGCCTCGAAATAGTGCTATCTTCATCATGGTTGTGGCCGAATTCCCCGTGAGTAACAACCCCTTGCTGTGATTCACTGGTGTATAACTTAGCGCAACATTGTTTTTTAGTGCACTTCCACCTTACTGTGCCATCCTTTGATGTGTGGGCTTTGGAAAACTTGTAATTGCGGAACAGTAATAAGGATTTCCCCTTTTCACTATACATAAACTGGGCCTCCATTTTTCACCAAAACGGCCTGACATACAGCACTCAAAAATAACAAACTGATACTGAATTTGCATACATTTTCTGACACATATATATTATGAGCTAGTCAGATAACACGGCCCGGCCCCCAACCCTCATTGGCCGAGTTGGGCCACCATGATAAGGGTAACTTAAGCGTAATCGGCTTAAATCTTAGTGGCGCAACTCGGACATTTGGTGGCGCAACTCGGTAGTGGGATTAAAGGCCAATGTTAAAGGTGGCGCAACTCGGCAGCGCCGGGTTTAACATACATAATAACAAATAAATGGAGATCGTGAAGGATATGTATTCAATGATATCACTCCTATATTAACTAAAACTAGTTTTGCATACTCTAAGTAATCTAATTAAGTCTTACATCAATGTTGTTCAAATCTGTGTGTTAGGTCGAGCGGTTTAATCCTTTTTTATCGCGGTTGCACCTCAATGTCGTTTTCTGTTAAGCACTCCACTAGTATATTGGGATGAGCACTGATACGGTCGCTATAACGCGCACTAAATTTTTGTAGTTCCTCGTTGACGTTAGGAATTGCAAGGTCGCGTGCTATTGTTTCATTTGGGACGTACCATGGTGCGTTTACTATGGCTCTGAGTATCTTTGATTGGAAGCGTCTGATGATTTCGATGTTGGATGTACTGGCTGTACCCCATAGCTGAATGCCGTAGGACCATACGGGTTTTAGAATAGTTTTAGGAGTATCTTGCTTTCAAGAGAAAGCTGTGATCTACGCCCTATCAGCCAGTACATTTCTTTGCAGTTTCAGCCCCATTTGTTTGCGCTTTGTCCATATGTGGGTTTTCCAGGTCATTTTTTTGTCTAAGTGGATACCGAGGTACTTTGCGCTGTCAGCTTGGGGGATTTGTTGATTGTTAAATGTCACCGGAGGGCAAGTGCCTCTCCATCTGCTACATTAAACAGGTTCAAAATTTCACTACGTTTTTGTCAATCAATTTGTTCATTTTCAACCGGAGTTGGAGAAAAGACAAATAGAACAGAATACAAGCGACGAGAGTTACAGCCCCTATTTGAAGGGCAACAATTGTAAAACTAAAGAGGCCTTTTGTTACAAATTGCAAAGAATAAAAACATGATCGATAGGTAGTTGATTTGATATCGGACATTTGATATTACGTAGTAATTTTGTTTTGGTCAGTGGTCACGCAGTCGGTAATTCGGTAGATTTTTATGTGTCAAACTTCAAATGGGCACCTACCAAGACGCCAGAAGCCCTAAATCACTAATAACTGAAAAAAGAGCATGCAACTCTGGCCGTGTAATGAATGTGTCGACGACTGTCGAGGCTCTAAAACGAACACCATCATCGCTAAATGCTTTAAGTTTAAATGTTCTGCTAAAAACAGAACAGATAAAAACTCGCCTTCACCAACAGCTCCTCTGCAGAAAACCCCCCGTGCATCGCGCACCAGTATCGTCAATTGGAATTCGATCGTGTTACCGCGTGTGCATTATCTGTTCTCGGTGCTTTTAAAAATCAAAATTTTGAAATTGGATTTTTATGGCTCAAAGTTTTAAAGTGGTGAAAAAAGTTATGGATCCTCACAGTACAGGTATGTAACTAATGTAATTTAACAAAATTTTGGCCACTAACTTATTTGCGCGTTAAATTTCGGAGCATCAAAGAAAAGTTTTTTTGCTTGAGTATTTTGTTGTAAAAAAAGGAATGTTTTAGTGTAATTTTTATATTATCCTGTTAGATCCGGTAAACATTTTGATAACACTGTAAAGTTTGTAGTTTCAATAAATTAGAAATAAAATAACTAGTCCCGGATAAGCCCGGATAAGCTACATTTTGGTGCTTTCAATAGTATAGATTTTTTCATATGGTATAATATGAAAAAATACATTTTTGTTTTATTAATTTTAGCGTAACGTTTCTTTATTTTAGACTCGCAAGGTACATCGTGAGTGAGGATAGTGACCCGAAAACACTTATTTTATCGCATGATGAGTGAAAATCTCCCTATTTGGAAGACAAACGTAATTGCTTAAAATATCAACTTTTGTCTTGTGACGGATATACACAAGACCAAATTCAAACATTAAAAAGCAATTTTGCACATTTTAAATCTGAAATTAAACGAAGATGGACTAAAGCCCATAATAAAGAAGACGTAGTTCTTCGATACAATATTCCATGGCTAGAAGGAACTTTTGAAATTCCAGTGGTCGACAGCCCGCAAAATCCATCTGGTCGACCGAGCAAACCTTTTGATCAATTGAGTGAGAGAAGTAAAAGGAGAAAGACTCAGGGGCTTCGCTCTACCTTTGAAGAGGATGTAATAGTCCATGCTGCGCAAATAGAGTTAAGAAAAACAGGAAAGCGAGATGCTTCAAATGTTCTCAAAGAAATTGTCACCTCACCAACTCGGGCAACTAAGTATAGAAAGGCGTATTATCGCACAAAATCATTAAAAACCAAAATAAGTCCTTCGACTGTCAAAAAAACAATGCAAATGTACATAGACGCAGATCTGACCCGGGAACAATATGAGATTATAAGAAGAACTAACAAAAATGTTTTCCCGTGTTATAGCCTTTTACAAAAGGAAAAAAAGGAGTGTTGCCCGCCACCGGAAGCATGCACGATAACGAGCAGTAGCGCGGAGGCTCAACTGCAGCCTTTGATAGACCTTACCGTTAGGCGATTATCGGAGTACCTGGAAGAGGTACTGATAACATTGACGGATCAAGAACGTGAAACCCTAATGATTATATGTAAATGGGTTGAGACGGATCACAGCAATCGCAATACAAAGAAAAGTTTGAAAGTGATGCGGATTCAGATATGAACATATTTCAAAGTTGCTTCGTGCCTCTAAAATTAGTATGTGGCAAAAATAGTAGAAAAACCGTATGGGAGAATCCGACTCCATCTTCTCCGCGTTTTTGTCGGCTTATAAGATTTCGTTTTGTCAACGAGAGTACGGATGTTGCAGAACAAGAAATAAACCACGTGAATAATTCTATAAATTCTCTCACTCCAACTCACTCCAACAGTCGGTGCTATATTTGTGGTGAAACCTCAAAGGATTTTAACCGATTGGATGCAGCAAAAGCAGTTAATTTCGAGGCAATCCAATTCGGTCTCTCAGTATTGCATGCCAGAATAAGATTATTTGAGAGTGTTCTACATCTCGCCTACAAACTGCCAGTAAAAAAATATAGAGAAAGGAAAACAGAGGCACAAAAAGAACTTGAGAAAGAGAGGAAACTTGAAATCCAGACCAAGTTTCGTAACGAAACCGGGTTATTGGTTGATATGCCAAAAGCAAATTTTGGAAACACCAATGACAGGAACACAAGCCGAAGATTTTTTGAAGATCCGAAATTAGCATCTGAGATAACAGGCATTAGCTATGACCTCATATATAGGTTAAAAGTCATATTGGAGATCTCAAGCGGACATAAAGTCGACCCGGAAAAATTCGATAAATATGCATCAGAAACTGCTCGTTTATACGTGGACCTCTATCCTTGGCATCCCATGACACCCACAATGCACAAGATACTAATTCATCGCGCAGAAATAATAAAGAATGCGCTGTTACCAATCGGGCAGCTTTCTGAGGAAGCCGCAGAGGCCAGGAATAAGCACTTCCGGTCTTATCGACAGGACTTCGCGCGAAAATTTTCACGAGAAAGCTGCAACAGGGATATTTTTAATCGTTTACTTTTAAGTTCCGACCCTTTGATGAGCAGTATGAGGCGGATAAAGAGAAGAAAATCAAACTCTTTCCAACCAGAAACACTGGAAATGCTTATGCCTGCTGAGCCGAACCCAGTGTATTCTTCTGGAAGTGAAAATGAAAATTCTATTTTGGATGACATATGAAATTTTTTTGTAAATACATAGTTTTAAGCAGAAAAACAAATGAGTTTCACTTAGTTACATAATTTAGCATTCAATAAAAAGAAAAAAAAAATTGGCCGCCCAAATCGTTCAAATACCCCTATGTGCGGCGTTCCCGACGCATTACTTTTGCAGTAGTTGGAAATGCTAATTTGCTAGCCGCATCCACACTAGATCTGAAAATTGTTATGTTTACATACCACCGAAAAAACAACGTAAGATTGTGAATGCCGCCATCAAAACATAGCTTGGACTTATAATTTTTGTAATTTATTTCTCGCGGATTTCCAAAATGTGCTTATATAAAATTTTAAAAAATCTTTAGAAAATAATGTCAATAGTTTTTCATAATACCTACATATTATTGTACTATATGAGTACTGTCTGGTTGATCGAAATATCATCCATAAGAGCCAAAAAGCTGTTAAAATTTAACAGCCACGGCCGTTGCGTAATTAACAATTCAATTAACAGCCATGACTATACTACCAAATTACATCCATTATATATTTTTAAATGAATTAGTAAAAAGTCGGTGCAACACTACCAAATTACGTGAGGGAGTCGGATTACTAGTATGTTTTATTTATATTATCAATATTAAAATTGTATATTTAAAAATTCGCTACTTTTCGTAGATATTACTAAAATTATTAAACAACATACGGCTGATATTATATATAACTGACTGGGATATAGATATTTATGCATTAAGGAAGATATGAATGTTTTTTTCCTGAGGTTGACATGTGTTACAGATAGGGTGACCACCTTTAAATTTATACAAACCCTGAGATCCTTCGTGAGTAAAAAAAAAGGTTTTCTTCAATGAGAAAAATACAGAATGTTTATACATAGTAAACAAAAAGTAAGCAAATAAAAACAATGTGTTTATTCCTTACTATTAATGGTTAGCAAATATAATACGGGGTGTAACCAAATATACTTGTCCACATCGTACGTCACAAATTGGCAAAAAAAAAATCATACTCGTATAAGCATAGTTTCTATTCTCAACCTTTACGGAGATACTTAAGGGGGGGGGGGGGGGTTAAAATGAGGTTTATATCAGTTCACTGTAAATTGGGAAAGGATATTCTAATGAAAATTGGCAAACCTTTTCTACCAGTAGAAGGCTTATTTATGAAATAGTTTTTTAATTTTTACGTACGGTTTTAAGAGATTAAAATTAGCAACTCATATAAATGTTTTTATTAAAAATTCTTAAAGGACAAAAATTTGGTTAAAAAATGTATTGGAAAACCTTTTTTGAAAATGTTTTAATTTTTTCTTAAAAGCAATAGATTTTTATAAAACAAATACATTATGGGTTGCCAATTTCAAAACCATAAAGCCATATACATTTTTTTTAAATCTTAAGTAAGTCTTCTATTGGTAGAAAATATTTCCTTGACAAGTGTCTCATTAAATTTAGTACTATTATCCATATATTTTCTATAAATATTTTTCTGTTGTGCTTTTTTTTTGTTTACATACGAGTATTGTTGGTATTTTTGTGATTTCAATTACTAAAAATATAAATAGAATAGGCATTCCTTGTCGTATTTGTAAAATACTCCCTCAACCATTACAAGTACAAAAGGCGGGCTCCAACTTTGTATCCGGAATCCGGGGCAAGTTGAGTATTGTACCACCAGATGCAAGCGCATAAAGCACCAGCCTTTACACCGCCAGGTAAAATAAGGTTATCGATAATACATACATACAATAATAAAGCTTATGCTAATATTATGCATACAATAGTGTTCAGGGGTACTTGAGAAACAGCTAATATGCTAAAGGATGCGTCAATAAATATGGTTGAGAACCGCTGGCCTAAAGTTAACGGTTTTGGAGATAACGATTTTATTCACAAAAGACTCAATGTTATCTAAAAATTATAATTTTTGTAAATTACTTTAACAGTGAGCAATGGCAATTTAAACACTTGAATACGAATACAATAAACAACGAGGTTTGAAAAGAAAAATGTAACCATTATTGACTCAAGAGATAAGAATCACGACAGAACGAAAAATACATAAGTACAGGGTGGCCAGATAAGAATGCAAAGTGCTGTATCTCGGAAACTATTAGTCGTAGAGACTTTCGGTAAAAAAATTTATGACTAAAGTGGCCAAAAGAAGACTGTGGAAAATATTTTCAGATTTCCAAAATGGTCACCAGGAGGCGTAACCGCCATCTTAAACATTTAAAGTGACTTTTCACTGAAATCCACCTAGTAAATGTTACCAAAAGATATATGCTTATTAAAACTAAGCTTTACTCGAGTAATTTTTGTTTAACACTTTTTGACTTATCTATTAAAATAAAGTGGTGGGGGTAATTAAATGTTTTTTTAAATAAACAGCTGTAACTCCTGAGTCACTGAACGGATTTTAACAAACTTAGTCTCGTTGGAAAAAGCATTTATTGTTCCATAAAACTCATCTTACCTGTGATATGTCTAATTCTTAGTGATGCCGCTAGAGCGCGTTTTTTGATATAATAACAGAAAATTGCAAAATTCTCTAAAAAATTAAATGCAATAATATGACTTTTTCTTCATAAAAATGTAGTGAAATGATACCTAAATAGGCTAGTGAAAACCGTATCTCGATATCTTATTCGTAGCCTGAAATATCGACGAAAGCAAATTTAGTTATCATATAATTTTAAACAGACGTTATTACACCGATATTTATTGTTATTTATTTGTCTTTTTTCAAGATTCAATGATAAAATTTCATAATTTAATAATTTTTAAATAATAAAAGTATTCTTAGTTCAAATAATTTAAAAAAAAACGTGTAGGGGCATAATAAGAAAAAAGGGCCGATTTTGAAATAAAACTAATGCCTCCTTAAATGCTCGAACTGTCTTCCATCACACTCAATGCATTGTTGGAGCCGCTCATGCGTGGACATTACAGCAGCTTCAATTTCTGCTCTTGAAAGGCTACGAATGGCCTCCTGTATTCGGATTTTCA
>CALNHX010001805.1:0-205047 GCA_940337035.1 Agriotes lineatus | reverse complement strand
CTTAAATTTTCCAATTTGCTGAATAGATCGTAAAAGTCTTGTGATTTAGATTTGGTTGTGTGGGGCTACCGAAGAATACAGTTTATCAAACGCCAGTAAATACCCAAGAAGTACACGAAGAGAGAATTGAACATTTATTGTAACAATTCTGCTGTTCTGTTTGTTCTTTTGTTAAATAAATAAATTAATAACATTTTTGAAAAAGATTGTAATAATTTTTAATTAGGATAACAAGAAACTTATCAGTTAATCACATGCACATTTTAATGTGATTTAATCGACATACCGTACCATGATTATATCAACATTGCTAAATTATTAAAAACTAAACAAAGCTCCAAAAGCCATCATTTGTACCAGATTTAGGGATGGGGTAAGCATAAGGGCAGTTGCGTGTGAGCTCAGTGTTAAGAACACGGTCTTACTCCTTAAGAACTCGTGAAACTGAAAAAAAAACAAGGCACAACTACGCAACTAACATTTTAAAAAATGATGGAATCTTGATATTTTTACTATCTTAGTTTTCTATGAAGGTAATCATACACATACATTACAATAAAAAAACACACAATAGTGGATGGAGCCAGTCTGGCTAGAACACTACGCCCGCTCTCCAGCTGGTCACCCATCCAAGTTCTGACCGAGCAGACTGGTGCTTAACTTTTGCAAGTGCCGTGAGAGATGCATCACCACTCAGCCGTACTGCCGGCATAGTCAACAATAATATGTTACAATATACGAGCCCCGTCCCGCTTCAGTTGGCCCACCCGATAAAATTTCAATTAGTGGCGTGTATTGAAGATCATTTAAACTAGTAGAGGTATAATTATCCATTTTTATTTTGAAAATATATTGTCCAAAAGTAACGGAACCAATTACAACATTTGGAACTGATTAAGACTAAAAAATGAAAATAAAACGAAATTTTTGATTTTCAGCTATATGATGTAGCTCATTCTAGCAGTGAATAACATCACCTGTTTTACAATCGAAACATCTGTCACTGTCATTTCCGTCAAAAAAAGCGTTGTTTCCATAGCCACCTTAATCCTCGTCGTTAGCAATAGTTAGGTAATGGAATGCAAGAAAA
This sequence comes from Agriotes lineatus, assembly GCA_940337035.1. Taxonomy (NCBI): domain Eukaryota; kingdom Metazoa; phylum Arthropoda; class Insecta; order Coleoptera; family Elateridae; genus Agriotes; species Agriotes lineatus. Next base: position 203,957 of record CALNHX010001805.1, on the reverse strand, counting down.
CTATTTTTTTTCAATATTTTCGATTTAATACACGCTCCATTGAACCCAAATCTCTTATATATTCCTCTAAATAGCATATGTTGTCTTAGATGGTACATTGTATCGGCTCGTTTTGCTCCTTGAGCGATAAATTCCAACAACACTGCAAATTTTGTGTGTGGGTCTACTGAAGCGGGACGGGGCTCGTAATATAAAGATTCCTCAGCCAATTTATTGCAGCAGGAGTCACATCTACAAAATCATCTGAGCTGCCCCGGAATGCTGTATGTGCACACTGGAATGCCATATACCTTATTTCGTTATACGTATTTAAAATTTATGCTAAAGATTCATATAATACATAAGTAATAGTATATTACATAACAAGCTGCGAAAGTGGTATAAGCCGTTCACGACCTTTTTGGGACGGAGTTGGCTATGATTTTTTCTTTTCATGTTGGACTGACTGATTCGATGATGTATCGGATGCAACTTTTTTTTCTGTCAGTGTCTGTTCGACATTTTCTTGCCACCACATTGCCAGATTTATTATTTTAATATTCGTAAGAAAATAAATAATTTATCAAATGTGTAAAATAATTTTAATTTCCGTCAAAGGAAAAGTCAAAATGCCCAAAATAATTTTGTTACAACAAAAAAATTCCATTAAACGATGCTACTTCCAATTTAAAAAGGACAGACCAAATTTAAAAGAACGCGAGTCGATGTGGAAACTAGAGAATAGCCGGCAACAATGTACCTATTCAGAAAATATAACCTTAAACTGAAAACAACCTAACCTAACACAAAAAGTGTCAATTTCCATGAGGGAGTTTAGTTGCAACGGAGGTTCTGCCAACAAAATTACTAGATGGTCATAGCCCCACCTTACCCAAAAAGATCGTGAACGGCTTATACATATCATATGAGTATATTTGAGAAACGAGGCAAAGCCGACTGGCTTTAAATACGAGCGTACAATACACTTTCGAGCGAGTTATATACACTATTTTTTCTACTACCACAAAAAAAACACATTTTTGCAATTTAGGCTAATGAATGACAGCTTTATTGTGACAACTGACAGTAGTTTTTAGGTTAAAATGACATATTTAGCCAACTATATAACCACAGGCAATATACAAAACAGTCATTTTACTCAGCCAAAATTACGTCCCCGAATTCCAGAGCGCATATTCCAATATTTCGACTCCCAGTATATGCGCAGCAGTTACAGTAGGCGTGTTTTTGATATTGGCGGTTGACGGTTAAGTTCAACAACAGTAACCTTTTCGAATTGCCGACAAAGGAGTGACCTGACTGTTTTGTATATAGACTGTAGTATAACTTGGAATTGTGCATTTTTTCATAATAAACACGTTCATTATGATAACGACTGGGTGAATGATATTGTCATTTTTCGTGATTACTTGACTGTATGGAAACTACCACTTTCATATGTGGGCATGCGCAAAATGCTTTTCTGTACCAGACTGCAATCGCAAATAATAAGATTATTTCCTAAGCGATATGTTGTGTGTAGCGCTACAGAATTAGAACTCATATGTGTAACTAAACTGTTTGTTTCTATAACTGTCAAACAAAGATAACATTTACACATCGCTATCGATATACAGAGCCTGCCTTTTTCTAACCTGACAAAAATAAGTTATATATTTTTCGTTACCATAGGTGACGTGAAAAAATGCATTTTGCACACCTGGATGCAAAACCGTATTGATATTCTTGTTTGGTGGTATTAGAAAAAATAGTCTGTATTTCGTGGATGTAATAGCCTTGGATAAAAGTAACATTCTCATGCACAGCAAAAAACAATCATTTCACGTGCTTAATACAAAAATAACTATTTTGCACTCTTCTGTGCAGAACAACTGTAAGGTTTTTGTACTGTGTCAGTGCTTACATGTGTAATTAAATTATATTTGGATTACTTTATATTCACCAACAGTGCAAGTATACGGCTTTTCTCCTGTATGACATCTCATATGTTTAACTAAATGTTGTTTTTGTGCTGCTCTGTATTCACAAACCAAGCAATTGTACGGTTTTTCTCCTGTATGAGTTCTCATATGTGTAACTAAATCATTCTTCACTGCTGTTCTGTATTCACAAACCGAGCAATTGTATGGCTTTTCTCCTGTATGAGTTCTCATATGTCTAACTAAATTATTTTTCTTTGTTGTTCTGTATTCACAAACCGAGCAACTGTATGGCTTTTCTCCTGTATGATTCTTCACGTGTATAACTAAATCACTTTTCCTTGCTGTTCTGTATCCACAAACCGAGCAATTGTATGGTTTTTCTCCTGTATGGGTTTTTATATGTCTAACTAAATGACTTTTCTTTGCTGTTCTGTATTCACAAACCGAGCACGTATAAGATTTCTCTTCACTACAAGCAATATTTACGTTCTTTTTGTCAAATGTTTTGTTTTCATAATTTTCATCCTTTAATTCGATGACTTCTTGTTTAATAGATATCTTATCAAAACTCTGATTGCTATTCATGTTTTGTGATCTACACGGTGTAGTTCCTGCAGAAGTAGAATACTGATTTTCCATAGATCGTTAATTTAATGTTGATTGTTTGAAGGTTTCTTTTAATGATATATGAGCCAAGGAAAGTTTGATATCTTCACATCTAGAACAAAAGCAGATTGTCATTAAATAATAATAATAATTTTGCATGCTGCTCTGTCAATTAACCCTCTATTTAACTTTCTAAATTCAGCGTTACATTGTGTTTCTCATTCATATTATTTAGTTAAAATTATTAACATAACTAAAAGCAAATATTAGTTATTTTGATCACTGCGTCGTAGATTATTAATCCATCAAAACAAAAAGGTGTCGTTAATTTGAGGTCTCAGGGTATTCCATTATACCATTTTTCAAAACTATAAACAAACGGCGTATACACAATATTTTTGCTTTGTTGAGAACTCTTTAAAATAAATCAAATTACTATTGATGTTTAAATAAGTGTTTTATTCCGGATTTAGGGTTAAGCAAGGGTGCCCCATGATGTTGCATTAAATTAATTCCAAAAAGCAGAATATGCAGGTGAGCAGTTTGAATCTAAACTTTTTATATATCATAAAAACCAGCACTACTGAACTTCTATACATATTGTGCTCAACAGGTGTTATCGGAAGAATTCAAATAAAAATAGAAAATTAATATAAATAATATACTGACTTTGTGCATGGTTCCCTACATCAATTAATTGCAATTATGCAGAAGACAACAAGCTAAAATACCTAAGTGATGTTTTTTGCAAATGTATCTTCAATTTTTAGCTTTTTCAAGAGAACAAGCAATAATAGTTTAGGTGCAGGAAAATGGCCGAAAAAGGAAGGACAGGATTAACAAAGGAATTGCAAGAAAATTGAATTTAATAGAAAAGTTTGAGGTTATGGGAAGCCAGTAATAAGAAAGAAAATTCCATGTGCTAATAGAGATAAAAAAAGATTAGTGGAAATCGCTAGGCGCAAAGTCTAAGTCGAAGACTGTAGGATAGGCAACACACTATTTAAGCACAACAAACAGGGCTCCCAGCAAATTAACAAATTTAAATTCCCTGATTTTCCAGGTTTTCCCTGACTTAATTTTTCATTTTCCAGGTACACTTTCATTGTTACACCGCTGTAGTAAATTGTTTTCAAAAATAATTAGAAATATGACACGTTTACATTTCATTTCAAAATACACTGCTCAACAAAATTATAGCATCACCTTATCAAAATAAAATTTCCTTTATAAAGAATGAATTTAATTATTTTTAATATGAGATTGATGTCCAGCTTAATCTTCATTGGTTGAAATATAAAAAATAGGAGGCTTTGATGGTTTGTATGTTCATGTAAACATATGTGATAATCGGTAACAAATCTCATTTTTGTGTCAGTAATGGACTGGTTTGGGGTGATTTTTGTGTAAGGTGCTATCAATTTTTTTCACTAATGGATGCTCGTCGTCAACAGAAACATTTAAGCAATGAAGAAGTGGTTTGTATTGTTACTCTCTTCCAAGGTCATAGTCAGAGATATGTGGCTGGGGTGTGTGGAATTCAGCAATCTTCCGTATCTAGAGCAGCCAGAAGATACAGAAAGACTGGAGCATATGTATCACGATGAGGACAAGACTGAAAGAGGCCACATCCGAAAGAGACGACAGATTTATTCCAATGAGTGCTCTTCGTCAACATTTTGTGACGGCAAGACATATTCAAAATCAGCTTCCTGAAGTACGACAAGTAAGAATAAGTGATCAAACCGTTAAAAGACGATTGAGGGATGTGGGATTGAGGCCTAGGAAGCCTGCTACTGGACCCCGGTTAAACAGAACACACCGTAAGGTTTGTTCGTGAACACGTTAATTGAGTTACTAACGACTAGAGCAATGTACTTTTCACAGACGAGTCAAGATTTTGCTTAACATCGTCTGATGGAAGTATTAATGTGTGGCGTCATGTGGGAGAACGGTACGCTCCAGGAAACATTCTTCCAACTACGAATTTTGGGGAGTGATTCAGTAATGGTATGGGCGGAATTTATTTGAACGCTCGTATTGAGTTAGTGGTGGTGATAGGGGTTCAATGGCAGCAAACAGATATGTGGCGGATATTTTAGAACCACATGTAATGTCCTTTGCAGTGGCGTAACAAGACGGTTTGGCGCCGGTGTGCAAGAATAAATGATAGCCGCTGTAGACAAGAAGTTTCAGAAAAAAGAGGGGGGGGGGTTATTTTTGGTCATGCTGTAGCAGTACATATCGTAGCTTCTACAGGAATATCGTTCAATATTAATTAATCCTAATAGATAGGCAACTTTAAGCACAAGACCAGTAGGAGGGGTTGCCTACCCTTTTTGAAATTTAATTTAGAAGGCCCATGGTTACGTTAATAAAAGAACAATAAATAACAAAAATCATTACTTCCTGTTTAATTGAGAAAGCAAAAGGGCGCTTCTCTATGCAGAAGCGAAGCAAATTGAAAATCCTAGCTTAGAAAGGATACAAGCAGACAATAGTAAGCCTTTATTTAACTCATACAACATAGTATTAAAACATAATAATTTTTCAGGCAGATAGGATAAATTCCACAAACATTTTCTTTCTGAAAAGGGCAGTTATTATATAACTGGTAGGTAGACAGCAAACTAATACATACAAATCGTAATAGAGGGTTTTCCTTGATTCAGCTCTTAGTGTCACCTCTTTGACCACCAGCTCTTAGTGTCACCTCTTTGACCACCAGCTCTTAGTGTCACCTCTTTGACCACCAGCTCTTAGGGCTTCCTCTTTGACTACCAGCTCGTCGGTCTTTTTCATTTGACGCCAGTTCTGGTCAGTTGTATATTCGCCATGGGGAAGTGTGTCGATAAGTTACGAGCGATAAGGAAAAGAGAGGACGCAATTAGAAATCTATAACCAGTTAGGAGATCACTCACCAGTCAAGGGCAACTTCTTTGGTTCGATGAGGAGTTCTTCATAGTTAATGTTGGCAGATGGAGAGGTCCAGGTTCAAGGGTTCTCTGCATTAACCGTATGTTAGTCCTGAAAGGGTTTAATATCGTTAGTTAGACTTAAACCCGCGTCATAACTTAAATATAATTAAATTAGGGCGTAAGCCTTAAGAATATTCAATAACAGATTAGTTTCAAGTAAAAACAATAGGTACTGTTAAGGACTTTATAAACTTTTGCCGCCTCTCTTACATGCTGAGTTCATGCTGTGCGCAGTGGACTCCCGTGCCGGCATCCGATTCCAAAAACACTTACGTTTCATCTGTCAAAGTGGCAGCATGCAAACAGGTCCGCTCTACGAAAGCTAATTCTTGTAAATGTTCAAATGTTCAATGTGTTGTTTATTGCTAATAAAGTCACATATTTCCGGCTTTCAACGAGTGTATTTATTCAGTGAAACCTACAATCCATACAGTCCACAAATTCCAAGGCGAGCAAGGCGATCAGCGGTTTTCCAGATACCGAAATCGATCCCGATTAGTGCTCAAACATTGGTCCTACAGATCCGGATGCAAACCACATTAGGTCATTGCGGGTCCAAAACAGCGACACCATTCGACAATATTGGTCATAGGCAAGTACAAAGCATATTCAGTTTTGTATTGCATCGCATACAATCGGCCGCAAGGAAGCAGCGTCCAATTTCGCAGCAACGCGTGGAACAAAGAGGGAGCATGCGGTGCCAGTAGCGAGAGGAAGGAAGACAGCAGACGGTAGATACCCAAACGCCGAGTCTCGCGCCAAATTCGTGCAGGTGTGGAGCCAGCGGCCAGCTGCAAGCGAGACGGTAGTAGGAACAGAAAACCGGCAAGGCGGCACACACCAAGATCAATGTAAGCCTGATTTTCCTATGCATAAATTTGGTTTATTTCGTCTGTGTTTGCATGTGTGCATAATTTCAGCTGCGTATTATTGCGTAAACAAATGGTTTATGAATCATATAAACATTTTAATTGCGTGAAATGCCAAGCTATTACGTTTGTTAGCGATATCCCCTGCATTTTCAAATTGAAGAGCCGTTTGCGTTGTTAAAACAGTCTCGCGTTCGTGGCGCATTTTTTGGTCTTGCGTAGTACACGGCCATCCGCGTCGTGATTCATTCCCGCGTTTGTACCGGGGTCGTTTTTCTGCGTCGTAAGCGACAAGTTTCTCCCGTTATTAGCAAGCGCTGTCTGAGTTATAAACAAATTCGCGCCAGAGGCGTGCGAAAGGGTTTTATCATTAAAGAATATTTCAGATTCTGCAAGTAGTAAGGCTACCGCGCGTAGCATTTTGCCTGAAATATCACTTCACGCCAGGGGCGTACGAAAAGTAAGTTCGATCTGTTAAATTGTTTTTAATCGCAACAATTATGGATTCGCTTGTAAGAGCACGTGGCTCTATTAAAGGCAAGCTTACGCGTTTTTCAAATCATGTTCAATCTTTGCAAAAAATTTATGATGAAGATCAATTCTTATCTAGCGCTCAGATTGTTCAATTGCAGAAAAGATTGGATGCTATAGCCACTTTGTTATCAGAATATTATGAGGTTCACGAACAAATTTTAGAAACCAGTGAGGATGTAGAATCTGAAATGCAGCAACAAGTCGAATTTGAGGATTCTTATTTTTTCGCAATTTCACAAGCTGAATGTTTGATAAATGAATACAACAAACAGTCTGATGTTGCACCAGATCGTTCTGGATCTCCTAATGGTAGCGTAAGATCAACGCATTCAAATTGCAGTTCACATTGCAATAATCAAGCTGTACGCCTTCCGGCAATTTCGATTCCCAAATATTCAGGAAGTGTTTCAGAATGGTTAGAATTTCGTGAGATATTTAGTAGCTTAATTCATGAGAATCAAACGTTAACTAATATTCAAAAGCTGCATTACTTAAAGGCTAGTTTACAGGGTGATGCAAGCCAAATTATAAAAAGTTTAGAGTTTACTGCGGGTAATTATACTCTAGCTTGGGAGGCATTGTGCAATCGATACAATGATCCAAAAATTCTGGTTCATAACCACCTCAAGGCTATTTTTGAACTGGAATCTTGCAGTAAGGAATCTGCAACTAAATTACGTACGATTAGCGATATGTTATTCAAACATTTTGCAGCAATCAAATCATTAGCTACCGAAAGCGAGCTTCTTGATTTTGTTATAATTTATGTAGTTTCTAAAAAACTGGACCCCACTACATTTCGTGAATGGGAGGTCCTTAGAAACCGGTCAAGTTCTGACCTGCCTAATCTTGATGAGTTCAAGGAATTCTTACAAAATACAGCGAATCTTCTAGAAACTCTGGAAGTAAAAGATAGCAAGCTTGTACCCGAAAAGTCTTCCAAGGTACATTCTAAATCATTTGTGTCGGGTACCCCTTCGTGTCCACTTTGTAAAGGATCTCATTCCTTGTACAAATGCGATAAGTTTGTCAAGATGTCTGTTCTTGACAGAAAGTCAAAGGCAAAAGAGCTCCGCGTATGCTTTAATTGCCTAACTCAGGGTCACCTTGCGAGCCTTTGTAGCTCCAAATATACGTGTAGAAAGTGCAAATCAAGGCACAACACACTTCTTCATGAGGATAAGCCTCAAAATGCTTCTTCTAGTCAACCAGGATCTGCGATGTCGGCAGAAACCCCTGTTGAACTAAACCAATCGCTTTCGGCATTCTGTTCGAATGCTTTTCAGGTACTCTTACCTACGGCTACCGCTAAACTCATCGCTGATGATGATACGCCTCACGTTGTGCGAATCCTGTTGGATTCCGGTTCCCAATCGAACTTCATACGTTCAGATCTGTGCAAAAGGTTGAAGCTTCCAATTCGCGAAGTCAACGTTACTGTTTCTGGCTTAAGTAAAGCCACTTCTCAAATCAAGGCTAGGTGTGATATCAAGCTGCAAGCCCCTCACACTTCATACGGCATTGGCCTATCCTGTCTTGTTCTCGATGAGATTACGGGTGTTACCCCAAGTTTTCGCGTCCAGCGAAACAGCTTCAAGGTTCCTGATAACATCAAGTTATCAGATCTGTCCTACGACCAACCGGGCACCATCGACATTCTGATTGGTTCGCCCATTTTCTGGCAGCTCCTTTGTATTGGACAAATTGGTCTAGGCCCAAATCTTCCCATCCTCCAAAAGACTCGTTTTGGTTGGATTGTTTCTGGCCCTACAGGCCCTCCTTCTGCGTACCCTGTACAGTGCAATCTTGGCACGATCGAGGATGCTTCTGACCCCATTGCTAGGTTTTGGCAACTCGAACATTACCCAGAGGAAAAGGTTCGCACAAATGAAGAGAACGCCTGTGAGGCACATTTCGTGCAAAATACTCAACGAGAAGCGAATGGTCGATTCGTTGTCTCTATCCCTTTCAAGAAGCCTGTAGAGGTATTGGGTGATTCATTGCAAATCGCTCAGAAAAGATTCTTATCATTAGAGAAGCGGTTACAAGCGAACCCTGACTTGTCCAATCGCTATTCGAGTTTCATGAATGAATATTCTGAATTAGGTCATATGTCCGTTTCAAACCCTAATTCAAACGAGATATCCTATTATCTACCCCACCACGGAGTCTTAAAAGAGGAAAGCCTGACAACTAAACTCCGAGTCGTGTTCAATGGTTCTCAAGCAACCACTTCCGGGCAATCTCTGAACAGCATTCAGATGGTTGGCCCAACCGTGCAGCAAGACTTATTTTCAATTCTTGTTCGCTTTCGCAAGCATTTAGTCGCTATATCAGCTGATATCGAGAAGATGTATCGCCAGGTTCTGGTGAATCCTAACCATAGGCCCCTTCAGAGAATCTTGTGGCGACCCTCCTCAGCTGAGCCTCTTCGGTCGTACGACCTGAATACGGTTACGTATGGCACCGCTTCAGCATCTTTTCTTGCTATTCGATGCTTAACCCAATTGGGCATCGAATGTGAGGCTTCAAATCCCGAAGTCTCTCGAATCATAAAGGAGGACTTTTACGTCGACGACCTTCTGACAGGTGCCGACACTCCTGAGAAAGCGCGTACTCTCTGCTCAAACTTAGATCAGATTCTTGAGTCAGGCTGCTTCAAACTTAGAAAGTGGATTTCTAACTCTCCAGAAGTTCTCGATGGAATACCAGATTCCGATTTGCATCCGGGTGTTCTTGATTTCAGTGCACATGAGCACACAAACACCCTTGGTTTGATTTGGTCCTTTAAAAGCGATCATCTGATGTTCAATATTTCAAATTCTACAAGTATTAAGGCTACGAAGCGTAGCATCTTGTCTGAAATATCGCAGATATTCGACCCGTTGGGTCTTCTAAGTCCATGCACCATGGGTGCCAAGGTTCTTTTGCAACAGCTTTGGATGGAAAAGCTGGATTGGGATGAACCCGTTCCTAAAGCCATACAAGAAAAATGGTTAACCTATCGCAGTGAGCTTCTCATGCTCAATGACTTAGCAATTCCTCGTCACGTCCTCTGTCGGAGCGTGGTCGAGATAGAGCTCCATGGTTTCTGCGACGCCTCTAACGATAGTTACGGTGCGTCGATATACCTACGTTCCAAGAATCAGGAAGGGGAAGTACAGGTTCACCTTCTCTGTTCCAAGGCCAAGGTAGCCCCTTTAAAGCCCTTGACAATCCCGAAGCTCGAGCTCTGCGGAGCTGTTCTTCTAAGCAAACTTTCCGTGCAAGTCATAAAGGCACTTGATTTGCCCATATCTAGAATCGGTCTGTGGACAGATTCCACAATAGTGCTAGGATGGTTGAAAACCAGTCCAAATCTTCTTAAGACCTTTGTGTGCAACAGAGTTGCTGATGTTCAGCAACTCACCTTTGATGCCACTTGGCGGCATGTTCCCACAACGTCTAATCCTGCTGATCTTCTCACTAGGAGAATCACCCCTTTAGGTTTGAAAGAATTGAGCCTTTGGTGGCATGGTCCCACCTGGCTAAGCGAAGGTGAGGCCTCTTGGCCTGCTTCCAAACATGTTCGTGCTGAGCTTCCAGAATTCAAAAAAGAAGTTCAGAGTCTTCCTGTAACCTCTGTTGAACCATTTCCGTTCAATCAGTATTCAAGCTTTGCTCGCTTACAACGAGTTATAGCTTATTGCTTTCGTTTTCATAACAATGCGCGAGCCCCCAAAGCTGATCGTCTTTCTGGGCCCCTTTCTACAGATGAACTGCAATCATCTATTGTAAGACTTGCCAGGTTTTCCCAACGCGAGTCATTTCCAGACGAACTTAAACTGTTGTCACAGAGCAAGCCTGTGAAACAATCTTCTGCTTTGATATCCCTGAATCCCTTTCTGGATTCCGAGGGACTGCTAAGAGTTGGTGGTAGGCTCCACAACTCTCAATTACCCTTTGACAAGAAGTTTCCTCTAGTGATTTCTGGCAAACATCCATTCGCCAAACTCCTAGTATCGCATGAGCATCTTCGGCTTCTCCATGCCGGACCTCAAATGCTGTTAGCTAATCTCAGAGAACGATATTGGATCACCTCTGGCAGAAATATCGTCAAGCAAGTGGTTCATCAATGCTTACGGTGTTTTAGATTTTCTCCTAAGTTAACCGAACCCATAATGGGAGACCTGCCAGCCTCTCGTACTCAATCATCGCCCCCATTTCATACGACTGGTATTGATTATGGTGGACCTTTCATGATAAAGGATCGCAAGGGACGTGGTTCTAAACTAGTGAAGTCCTACCTTTGTCTATTCGTTTGTTTTATCACAAAGGCAGTGCACCTTGAATTGGTCGCTGATCTTTCTACTGAAGCTTTTTTAATGGCTTTTCGCCGGTTTGTGGCTCGTCGAGGCAAACCGCTCCATGTCTACTCAGACAACGGCACTAACTTTGTAGGCGCTAATTCCGAATTAATCGAATTAGGCAATTTTCTCGCGGAACAAAACCCTTCTATTTCCGAATCAGTCGCGAACGACGGAGTAGCTTGGCATTTTATACCCGCGCACAGTCCCCACTTTGGCGGATTGTGGGAGGCCGGAATCAAGTCCTCCAAACATCACATACGTCGCGTTATAGGTAACGCTAGTCTAAATTACGATGAATTTTGCACTTTGTTAGCACAGGTGGAAGCGACCTTAAACTCCCGACCCCTGTCCCCTTTGTCCTCTGATCCAAACGACCTTCAGCCTTTGACTCCTGCTCATTTCCTGATTGGTCGTCCGTTGGTGTCACTGCCTGATCCCAACGTTACTGAGATAGTCGAGTCTCGGCTGTCTAAATACCAGAGAATACAACAACTACACCAGAATGTGTGGAAGAGATGGAGTAAAGAGTACATCTCGGAACTCCAACAGCGCACCAAATCGCGCACGCATCTTTCGGACCTCCAGCCTGGTTCCATGGTCCTCATCAAGGATGAAAATCTACCCCCTCTGAAGTGGAGGTTAGGCCGGGTCACCGAGCTGCACCCTGGCCTTGACGGCGTTACGCGTGTGGCGTCAGTGAACACTGTGTCAGGGATCGTGAAGCGATCCTTCGCTAAATTGTGCCCGCTACCTAGTGTTGTGAACTAGTGCGTTAGCGTTCAGCGCAGTTTTCGTAAAGCCTTTGGCTCCCCATTGTTCGGGTTTTCTTGTACTAGATTAAGTTCCATGTACTATTATGCTTTGTATATATGTGTGTTCATGTTACATGTTCTACTCTAGCTTTTACATGTCAACTCTGTAATGTTTTATTTGAAAGGTTACCCTTTCCAAGGCGGGCGGTATGTTAAGGACTTTATAAACTTTTGCCGCCTCTCTTACATGCTGAGTTCATGCTGTGCGCAGTGGACTCCCGTGCCGGCATCCGATTCCAAAAACACTTACGTTTCATCTGTCAAAGTGGCAGCATGCAAACAGGTCCGCTCTACGAAAGCTAATTCTTGTAAATGTTCAAATGTTCAATGTGTTGTTTATTGCTAATAAAGTCACATATTTCCGGCTTTCAACGAGTGTATTTATTCAGTGAAACCTACAATCCATACAGTCCACAAATTCCAAGGCGAGCAAGGCGATCAGCGGTTTTCCAGATACCGAAATCGATCCCGATTAGTGCTCAAACAGGTACTTACCAGGTGATGTGGCCTGAAGTGAGATTAAATCGTCCTGTGACTGTCAAGTTGGTTTTTGGGTAACTTGTCAAATAATAAGTTTTTTTTTCATAAAGGACCTTTCTTATACTACATGGAATGATACCAATTAAACTAAATACCGATCATTAATCGTAATTAAGACCTAGGAAAGAGAAATACGAGGGTATAGAGAGCTCTTTATATTTTCATCTTACGAACCGGAGGTTATTAATTAAATAGGTATAAGAAATCTTCTAGATACTGATAGATTCATTAATCCTAACGTTTTATTAGAACAAATTCTAACTTGTCAGAGAAGAATAAAACTTGCTAAATAATTACATAATGTGTATTAAAATTAGAAAGGTATAAGCCTCTAAGGCATAACAATTGATTTGTGGACTGTTAGAAAGAATACGTAACCTTTGTAAACTTATTGAATTTAAAACTTTTTAAATAAAGTTATGGCGCCCATTTCTTCTGATTAAAGAACTTTTACCTTTATATGAAAGTGAAACGAACTAAAAATCCCACAATTGTTAAACCCTGATAAGAAACCGTATCTTGAGCTAGTCGGTGAAGTGTAAGCCTTCAAAGGTAAGTAAGGATGAGGGGTACACGAAGTGACGACGCAACGTGGAGGCTCGAGTAAAAGGGACCATTTCAATTAAAAGAAAATTTAACGCTTCACTATCATAAAAGGTATAGTTCCGGAATTTAACAATTACTAATAGGTTGCATTGTATTCGATCATACAGTTCATTAATTGCATAGTAATTAAATCAATATGATAAAAGTAAATTATTTAGCCTCAGATGAATTAGATTGGGAGTTGGTTACTAGAAATATCAATACTGAAAATAGGAATGTGGAGGAAAAAAGGAAATTATTAAGAACACAATTGAATATAGAGAAGTGTGATGTATCTAAAAGTTCCACATATTTACCAGTTGCTTTGGAGGTTTCTCAAGAAATAGATTTTTGCAGTAACAGAATAAAATATCTTAGAACATTAACGCAGAACTTTGAAGATAAACCGTTATCAGCTACTTATGATAGATTAACTACCAAACTACAACATTTATATCGTAGGTTAGAATATATCGCGACTTCAGTAGATGATCAAGTTAAAACTAAATGGACTCACCTCAAAGATCAATGGTTAGAATTATCAGTAACAATTTCAGAAGTAGCTGAGGATGATGCTATGCGATTCAATGATTTGGTAGCAGTGTTGGATCATTCAGGACAACCTAATCAAAGTGATGTTAAAATAGAACTGCCAGTAAGAAGTACAGATCCGTTACCTAACATTAATTATGAGTTACCAACAGAAACAATTAATCAACCATCTCATAGTTCACCTAACATTAATAGTCGAAAGGTAGAATTTGATATCTCGGAACCAATGAATCAATACACAGAGAGAATGAAAAATTTAAATATATCACAAGCTCCGTCATACAATTATCAAACAGGTTTTGTAATGAATTCAGTTAGTGTATCCAAGTGGAATATTAAGTTCTCAGGTAATACAGCTAGTCAAGGTGTTAACTCATTCTTAGAACGGGTAGAAGAACTAAGAGTGGCCAGAAATTTGTCATATGAACAGTTATTCTTAGAAGCAATAGATTTGTTTGAGGATCAAGCACTAATTTGGTTCAGGTCAATTAGAAGTAAGATAGGGAGTTGGAAAGAAATAGTAGAATTACTAAAAAGACATTATTTACCTAGTGATTACGATGAAGTATTATGGGATGAAATTCGATCTCGAGTACAAGGTGTAGATGAACGTCCTCACATCTTCATAGCGGTTATGATAAATTTGTTCAATAGATTAAACTCAGTTCCCAGTGAAGATATTCAGTTAAAATATATTAGGAAAAACTTGCAACCTTATTATAGTAGTCACCTTACGTTAACCCAAGTCATTAGCATAAATTCACTTATTGATTACTGTCGAGATTTAGAAGAGACGAAAGAAAGAAATAAAAAATTTAGACCAAATTTTTCCTTAGTTAAAACACCTTTAGAACCTGACTTAGCATATAAAGTACAAGCTCAAGTAAAACGTCAAATTCATTCCTCTACTATTGGTAACAAGTTGTCAAATAAGTTAACTAATGCTGATAAGAGAGAAGTATCATCTAGAAAGTTTATAAGAAATTTTACGAATGTAACTTGTTGGAATTGTAATGAAAAAGGTCACACCTATCATAAATGCAATAAAGAACGTACCTTCTTCTGCTACATTTGTGGGAATCCCAATGTTAATTCTAATAATTGCGATAAATGTAAAGGTCAATTTCGAAAAAAACGAACAGAGACAAGCATCGTCCGCAGTCCGCGAAGCTTAAGTCCAACAATTCTAAGGGCTGAAAAATTGAAATGGAATGAATGGTTAAAAAAAGTCTCACAATTTTGTAAAAGTTCTCAAGCTTATTATACGTTTTCACATAATCATAAAGATAATCGTCCTTTTATTAAGGTTAAAATTAAAAACATGTCATTGTTAGCTCTTTTAGATACTGGTGCTAATCAAACTATAATAGGCAGGCAGGGTTTATTTTTGATTAATCAGCTTAAATTACCTTTAACCAAGCCTGGAATACCGATGAACTTGCAAACAGCTGATGGAAATTACCAATCTATTATGGGAATAGTAGAATTACCGATAACTATAGAAGGAATAACTAGAATTGTTAGTTGTTTAGTTTCCAATACTATTTCGGCTTCTCTTACTCTTGGAGTTGATATGATATGTGTTTAATTTGAATATTACAGATTTTCGGTCAGGTCAATTTCAAGTTTCGGGCATGAATAGTTTAAATAAAGTCATTTTAGCAAGGGAAGATCTATCTCCAGAACAGATCCGTGGTTTGGAAGTAGTTATAGATAAATTTCAAGAAATTAGTGGTCCTAAGCTTGGTAGTACAAATATGGTAGTTCATCGCATTGATACCGGTGATGCTAAACCCATTAAACAAAGATATTATCCAATGTCACCTCTTATGCTAGAAGCAGTAAATAAAGAAATTGATGAAATGTTAAAGTTAGAGGTAATTCAAAAATCTTTTTCGCCATGGAATTCTCCTATTGTCATGGTTAAAAAAAAGATGGTTCATTAAGATTTTGTTTTGATGGTCGTCAATTGAATAAGGTTACTAAGAGAGATGCATACCCTTTACCTTATGTTAATGGTATTCTCGATAGATTACAAGATGCTAGGTTTTTAAGTTCAATTGATCTTCAGAAAGCATTTTGGCAAGTACCACTTTCCCCAGATAGTTGTGAAAAAACTGCTTTTACGGTTCCTGGTAGAGGATTATTTAAATTTAAAGTTCTCCCTTTCGGTCTTAATAACAGCGCTCAAACTTTACAGAGACTAATGGATAATATTTTTGGTCCAGAATTGAATAATGTATTTTTTTATATGGACGACGTCATAATTATTTCTAAGACATTTTCAGAACATTTAAACACGTTAGAACAGGTTTTCAATCGATTAAAGAATGCGGGACTTACTATCAATATTGAAAAATGTGAATTTTGTAGACCTTCATTGACATATCTAGGTTTCCTAATTGATGAAGATGGTTTGCGAACAGATCCGTCCAAAGTGGAAGCAATAGTTTCTTTTCCTACTCCAAAGAATTCCACAGAAGTAAAAAGATTTTTGGGAATGGCTAGCTGGTATAGGAGATTTGTTCCAAATTTTTCAACATTAGCTTCTCCTATGTTAGATTTAATTAAAGGCCATCAGAAAAAGAAATCTATTAGATGGAATGAGCGAGCCGAGTCTTCTTTTCAAGAACTTAAGAAATTATTAACTTCTTCTCCCATATTGAGTAGTCCAGATTTCAATAAAATGTTTATTATACAATGTGATGCCAGTGACGTAGGTGTAGGCGCGGTTTTACTACAAGGTGAAGGGTCAGAAGAAAGAGTTATTGCCTATGCCAGTCGGTCTTTGACTAGTGCAGAACGTAATTATTCGGTAACTGAAAAAGAGTGTTTAGCATGTTTATTTGGTATAGAAAAATACCGTCCTTATATTGAACTTACTCATTTCAAAATTGTTACTGATCACCATGCTCTTTTATGGCTACATAAATTACAATCACCTACAGGTAGATTAGCTCGTTGGACGGCTAGGATGTCACAATATAGTTTTGAAATAGAACATCGTAAAGGAAAATTCAATGTTGTTCCAGATGCTTTATCCCGAAATCCTATTCCTGTTGTTAATATTAGCATGATGACGTTAGAGGAAACAGATTTATGTCCGTGGTATAAAAGTATGATTGGTAGAATAAAAGATCATCCAGAGAATTATCCATTGTGGAGAGTAGAAGATAACATTTTATATAAGTACATTAGCAATAAACATGATATCTTGTCTAATTTAATAGAATGGAAGATAGTTGTTCCTAAAGCTAAAAGGTTAGATATATTACAACAATTTCATGACGAACCTACCTCAAGTCACCTAGGATCTTTTAAGACCTTTAGAAAAATAGCTGAAATATATTATTGGCCTAAGATGAAAGCAGATATCGCTAAGTATGTCAGAAAATGTGATATATGTCAAGCCAGTAAGTCGTCTTCTCAACTTCGTCCCGGGTTAATGGGAAATCAAAAGAAAATTAAATATCCATTCCAGCTGATTTCAATAGATTTAATTGGTCCTTTACCAAGATCAACGAAAGGTTACACTTCTATTCTAGTAGTAACTGATTGGTTTACTAAGTTTGTGCAAGTACAACCACTTAGAAAAGCAACCGCCTCTTCTATCGTTAAGTTTCTAGAAAATGATGTCTTTTTAATGTTTGGAGTTCCTCAAATCATTATGTGTGATAATAGACCTCAGTTCATAGGTGGACTTTTTCAGAAGTTAGTAGAAAAGTATAAAGTACAAAAGGTTTGGTATAACGCTTCTTATCATCCGCAAGTAAATCCGGTAGAACGTACGAATAGAATCATTACTACTGCATTACGCTCTTATATAAAAAAAAATCATAGAATATGGGATGCTCAAATTTATAAGATAGCACATGCCATAAGAAACGCTGTTAGTAAAGTTACGGGCTATACTCCATCCTTTTTAAATTTTGGCCGAACTGTTCCTGCTCACGGTGATTATTATGGTCGGTTAGAAAATTTAACAAAGGAGGACATATCATTAGAAACACGCGAACAGTTAGTTAAAGATGTCAATCAACTATCTCCTATTTATAGTGAGGTAATACAATGTCTTAATCAAGCCTATGAAAGGAATACGCATTATTATAATCTGAGAAAACGGTCATTACATTTCAAGAAGGGTGACATAGTCTGGCAACGTAACATGGTACTTTCAAATGCGAAAGAAGGTTTTGCAAAGAAATTAGCTCCGAAATTTATAAAAGCGAAGGTAGCCGAAGTCACAGGTTCTGTAACGTACAAGTTAGTAGATTTGGACGGTAGGAATTTAGGAATCTGGCATGTAAAATATATCAAACCTGGAACCAGTAGTCAACCAGATTTGATAGAGGAAGAATTATGAAGTTTCGTTTAAGCTTGTAAATAAATAGGTATAATTAAGTAGTTTGTTAATTACCAAAGATATTATTTCAAAAGGATTAGGTTGTATAACCGAACGACTTTTCTAACTTGATGTCATTGAGTTGTGGCATAGCACTCCTCAGCGAAACTGTGTCCTATGAGGTGCGGTTTGTTATTTTAAAGACTCCAGTCTCGCATGACTGAAGATCTTGAATTTTAGGTAGTGTCCTATGAGGTGCTGTCCTTAGTTATCTATTAAATTACTTTACTCAAAGTGTAAAGTTAATAATTAGCTGTTAAATGCAAGAGGTTAACAATTACTTCTGCAGAAAAACAGACAAAGTAAAAAGTAGCTTTATAGAATGGACTATGCCTCCAAAGCTAATTCCTTTTCTTAAAAAGAATTTACAGAAATGTTTCATATCTGGAAAGGAAATAAATGATGGAATTCTAGATACATTGGATTTCGTTATGGACAATTAAGATTAGAAAAGTAACTTGAAGTAACTTCAGTGGTAATAGTTAGAGTTCATAGATTGTAATAACTTAGTTTAAAAGATAGGGTATTAGTGTACATAGATAATGAATAATCAATGTTATTAAGAAAGATTGTTTAAAGTTAATGTATTAGCAAATATTAAAAAGGGTGTTATAATAACTTTAGCCAACTGTCTAAAGGGGAGGATTTCAATTTTCTTATTAATTCTAGAAGGGAGATAGTGTAGCAGTACATATCGTAGCTTCTACAGGAATATCGTTCAATATTAATTAATCCTAATAGATAGGCAACTTTACAGTCGCTTTATATGTAACAGTCTGGCCATATATGGTCACGATTCTCATTGGTGCCGCCATTTTATGTCTTGCGTCATTTTGCAATAACATTTAAATTTCAAAAATGTCAAAGTCACATTTACTCAAATAAAATAAGTTGACATTCAATCAACAAAAATCGTTTAAAATGCGAGTACATAGTTAAAAACTGATCATAATTTTTAGAAACAACTAGAACTATAATTTATTAACGGTAAGCTGACAAGGTTTAAAGAAATTTATCAATTTCAAAAATTTTCTTCAGATATGAGGTATTGCTGTGCAGTCGGATGCAAAAACAAATCTGAAAAATGTGTGCTAACCGAAACTTTCCTTAGGAATAGGGACAGACGGAACTTATGGACAAAAAAATTAATAGAGAGAATTGGTATCCGAATGGAAATCCAAGAATTTGGAAAAAGCATTTTCCAGATTGTATGTGTGAAAAAGCATGAGTTGGTGGCAAAAAAGACTTAAGGATAGGATGCTGTTCTAACGTTATTTACTTTCTCATCGTCTGCTTCGGAGCCTACAGCCATTGAAAATACCAATGTCTTTATAAACAACTGGTCAAATTTTAAAATTACATTAGCCGTCAAAAAAACTGTGTTTATCGACGTTTAAATTTTAGGTATGGAGTCTTGTGCATTTGATTGCAAAAATAAGTTTGAACATGGTATTAAGGTGAAAAGCTTCCCTAGAAATAAAAAAGCGGAACTTGTGGTCAAAAAGGTTAATCGAGCATATTAGAATAACATAAAAGGTCGGAATAGAATTTAAATGTAAAAGCATTTTATGTAAATTTAATAAAATGCATATTGTTGATGTAAAACATATTGTAACTTTTAATCAATTAGAAAAGTTTATAATATCCAACGTCATCGGTGTTCGTTTAAGAATAGCTGAAACGAAAACGAAAAAGCAAAATACACAACGAAGCAAATACAGTTGTACTTCTGTGGCAATGCACAATGTAGGCTATATAAATTAAGTGGGAAGTTATGAAAAATAATTTTAAGCGTATTAGACTGTATAATGTATAGTTTTGGGATCACGTTACGTAAGTCTCCCCAAAAATAATACATACATACATACATACTAACTGTAAATAAAATTTATAATATCTCATTGATACGACATTGTTTGTTTTACTATCGAGAGATCCAAAAAAAAACTGTTCCTCAGCGGGCTGTGGAAATTCAACGTATGAATAATATGTTGGTGACACTGTACGTCACTGTCAAATTCGAGGTTAGTAGGTTAGGATTTGCGTCATTTTGTGTCAAAACTGACGGAAAACCTAACCTGATAACCTCGAATTTGACATTGACGTACAGTGTCACCAACATATTATTCATACGTTGAATTTCCACAGCCCGCTGAGGAACAGTTTTTTTTTGGATCTCTCGATATTTAGTCATATATTTACTTATACTTGTACTAAGCATTTATTTAATTAAACTATTTTCCAACACCAACCCCGCCACTGCTTTTGACCCGCCACTGGAGGCGGCCATATTCTGTCTTATGTCATAAGTGACATTTCATATGGCCAGACTGTTGTATATAAAGGGACTGTAGGCAACTTTAAGCACAAGACCAGTAGGAGGGGTTGCCTACCCTTTTTGAAATTTAATTTAGAAGGCCCATGGTTACGTTAATAAAAGAACAATAAATAACAAAAATCATTACTTCCTGTTTAATTGAGAAAGCAAAAGGGCGCTTCTCTATGCAGAAGCGAAGCAAATTGAAAATCCTAGCTTAGAAAGGATACAAGCAGACAATAGTAAGCCTTTATTTAACTCATACAGCATAGTATTAAAACATAATAATTTTTCAGGCAGATAGGATAAATTCCACAAAGATTTTCTTTCTGAAAAGGGCAGTTATTATATAACTGGTAGGTAGACAGCAAACTAATACATACAAATCGTAATAGAGGGTTTTCCTTGATTCAGCTCTTAGTGTCACCTCTTTGACCACCAGCTCTTAGTGTCACCTCTTTGACCACCAGCTCTTAGGGCTTCCTCTTTGACTACCAGCTCGTCGGTCTTTTTCATTTGACGCCAGTTCTGGTCAGTTGTATATTCGCCATGGGGAAGTGTGTCGATAAGTTACGAGCGATAAGGAAAAGAGAGGACGCAATTAGAAATCTATAACCAGTTAGGAGATCACTCACCAGTCAAGGGCAACTTCTTTGGTTCGATGAGGAGTTCTTCATAGTTAATGTTGGCAGATGGAGAGGTCCAGGTTCAAGGGTTCTCTGCATTAACCGTATGTTAGTCCTGAAAGGGTTTAATATCGTTAGTTAGACTTAAACCCGCGTCATAGCTTAAATATAATTAAATTAGGGCGTAAGCCTTAAGAATATTCAATAACAGATTAGTTTCAAGTAAAAACAATAGTTACTTACCAGGTGATGTGGCCTGAAGTGAGATTAAATCGTTCTGTGACTGTCAAGTTGGTTTTTGGATAACTTGTCAAATAATAAGTTTTTTTTTCATAAAGGACCTTTCTTATACTACATGGAATGATACCAATTAAACTAAATACCGATCATTAATCGTAATTAAGACCTAGGAAAGAGAAATACGAGGGTATAGAGAGCTCTTTATATTTTCATCTTACGAACCGGAGGTTATTAATTAAATAGGTATAAGAAATCTTCTAGATACTGATAGATTCATTAATCCTAACGTTTTATTAGAACAAATTCTAACTTGTCAGAGAAGAATAATACTTGCTAAATAATTACATAATGTGTATTAAAATTAGAAAGGTATAAGCCTCTAAGGCATAACAATTGATTTGTGGACTGTTAGAAAGAATACGTAACCTTTGTAAACTTATTGAATTTAAAACTTTTTAAATAAAGTTATGGCGCCCATTTCTTCTGATTAAAGAACTTTTACCTTTATATGAAAGTGAAACGAACTAAAAATCCCACAATTGTTAAACCCTGATAAGAAACCGTATCTTGAGCTAGTCGGTGAAGTGTAAGCCTTCAAAGGTAAGTAAGGATGAGGGGTACAATGCAACACTTTAAATTTAAAAGAAAATTAATAAGCTCTTTTCTTAACATGAAAGGTTACTTACTGCAAAATACAACACATTTAGATGTTTCATTCTTTTATTAAATATAACATAATAATAATAATAATAATAATAATCCCATTATTCCCTATTCGGACATAGGGTATTGGTATATTCTCTCCGGTTGTCATTTTCCTTTTCTCTTTGGCTCAGTTGTGCTATAGTCTTTCCTGTCTCTTGTTTTACAGTTCTCCTCCACGTTTTTCTCGGGCGTCCTCTGTTTCTGAAACTCTAAAGTTTCCAATCAAAACTTTCTGCAAATTTCAGTTTCATTTTTTCGCAACGTATGCCCTAACCATCCATATTTTCTTCTCCTAATTTCTATATTAATGTCCACCTGATTTGTTCGGTCCCAAAGATCTTTGTTCGAAATAATGACTGGCCACCTAACACCTCTTTACAAACACCTGTAATTTCTGCTTTACCAGTTCTGTAACCGTCCACGATTCCGACCCATAAAGTAGAATAGATTTTACCATTACATCAAACACTCGCAAAATATAACATGAAACATAAAAATACATAGGAAAATACAAAAACAAAAACCACGTAAAAGGAATACAAATGTAATTAATTCACAAGAAAAATAAAATACCGATGGGGCCACAATTATATATAACAGCAATGAGATAACATGAACAAGAAAATAACACATATTGCTTGAGTAAGAAAGAGATAAACAAAGTAGCAAATATACGAGTATGCTTGACGCTCACTTTAATTATGACATATGTCAACTAATTATGCCTACTAAAGTAATTTTGTTGTATGGTCATCTCTTTCTTACTCAAGCATTATATTTTGTGGTTCATGTTATCTTATTGCTGTTATATATAATTATGGCCCCATCCGTATATCTTTATACATATAATTCTTCTGTAAGTGTGTACGTGACTGAACTCCTCCTAAACGGCTGGATCGATTTTGATGAAATTTTGTGTGTGTGTTTGAGAGGGTCCCTGGATGGTATAGATTCACAATTGGATCCGGTAGGTAGCGGTGCAATCGGGTTCTAGGATTTAAAAAAAATTTTATTGACAAATTTATTTTTTAAAAAATTTTATAAGATTTATCGCATATCAGAACATATAACTCCAAAATTTCACCACCCTCCAATATTTTTTAAAATGAAAAAGATCGAAAATTCGAATATCGAAAAAAAAACGTTTTCTAAACCCGCCAATATCAGGCAAACCAACGTTCGGGCAGGACAACGTCTGTCGAGTCCGCTACCCCTTAGGGGGTGAAATGGGGCAAATAAGCCTAAAAATCGATATGGGTGTCGTTATTGCGGTTTTTTGCTACGTTGATTGTGAAAATGGCATTTATTTTTAAGTCTAAGACGATGGACATGACATAAAATTAAAACTCTATAGTGGTGAAACGGGGTTTCAGAGACAAATTATTTTTGGGGGGCGGTTTGCCGGATATATAGATATATATATATATGTAGGTAGGTATAGCACTTTAATTAAACTCTCTTTTGCGACACTTTGCTAAAGCTAACATATCTATCAGTGAATTAAAACCAAGAGCACTGGCTCTTACTTTCCCGATACTCAGTAATGCAAAACTCTTTAGGCGTATTTGGCCCATCTTACTTAGCAAAAAGTTTTTAATAATTTTTAATTTAGAAAAAGATCTCTCAGTGGAGGCTGTAGTGACGGGATGTAAAAAGTAGGATATAAGCTGTATACAAATATGGAAAGCTAGCCAATGACGTGTGATTAGACAGACATTTTTCTCCCACTTCCTTCACTGATAAGCAATATTTAATACTAGTTGTGTACGAAGATCGAAATTGTACAATTTGCTTTACTAAGCCGTCATCGAGATCAGTTTCATACGTAGTTTGAAATAATTTGGCACTCTATGACCTCTGCATCTGAGGCAATCGTCAGAAATTTGCGGTTTAAAACTTTGAATTTATAGTATGTTACTATGCACTATGCAATCTAAGAATCACAAACACACACTAGAGCTGGAACTTCTAATCTACTCAAAAGGAGAAAAGACTACGCACTCAAAAGAGCCCAGTGGCGCTCACGTATCATTAGTCTGTTGCCGCTTTGAACCTCTATTCTAGGAAAACTTTTAATTTCTCAAAAAACTCCGCTACCGCGGCGCCTATATACATTTGGCGCGGAGGTTCTTTGCACCCCCTGCACATATGATAGTTACGCCACTGGTCCTTTGCCCCTTTTATTGGGGGTAATTTTGTACTAATGCAAGATAATGCCAGGCCCCACGTGGCTCAAGTCTCGCTCTAGTATCTTCGCAATACCGGAATTCCAATCATGCATTGGCCAGCTTGTAGTGCAGATCTTAACATCATCGAGCATGTATTAGACATGATTGGAAGGCGAATCAGACAAACAGAAGTCGCTCCTGCTTCACTTGCAGACCTTGGTAGGGCGTTGATAGAAGAATGGGACAATTTACCGCAGGAGGAAGTGAGAAACTTATTTCATAGTTTACTAAGAAGAAAACTACACCGCGTCATAGATGTGCAGAACGCTAGAAACGTCCGGACGAGTCCATTACGAGCAACAAGGTGATTTCCGCTGTTGTATTCAGTTCATTGTCGTTCGTCGTGTCATTTTGTTTTCTCGTGTGTTGATCAAAGCTTAACTCTACTTTTTACTTCTTTTCGCTTTTTAAAACAGTACTTTTCAGAACTAAACAGCTAGGATTGGGATTATTTTCATGTAAGTAAAAATTTTCGTTTACAGTATGAATTTGAGGTTACGATTACCGTACGCGCCTCGAGTAAACGCATGCACTGCAAACTGTAAATAAATTGTATATTGTTTTAGTGATAATAGCAGAAATATGGCGCACTGCTGGCACAAAAGGAAAAATTATTCACAGCCAGGGGCTCGTTTCACGAAAGTTACAAGTTAATAAGTAGAATTGTTTCACACAAAAATTTAACGCTTGTCAAAAATAGTTACACCTGTGAAAAATAGTATACTATGATACTAGTGTATACAGCAAATTTATTTTAATAGTTTATCGGTTGCAGGATATTAATCCCTTGTTTACAAATACAAAAGTAGGCTGGTAACTAAATCATAACTGAACTGTACGGTAATAGTCCATTACCGTACATGGCAACCATAACCATACAGCAACCGATAAACTATTGAACAAATCACGGATGTTATGAATCATAACAGCCTCAGATGTTTTAAAATCCTCGCTCTGCGAGCTCGGATTTCAATACAACATCTGCGGCAGTTATGATACTCATAACATTCCTAGATATGTTAATAGCTATAACATAAGCGTTTCGTTTTTATGCTACCATTTAATCATACATGTCATTTCCATAGTTACAAATGAGACCAATAGATTAGTGCGTGTATTTTACGAGTTAACTAAGGAATTATAATTTGTCAAAAAGACAATTAAAAGTTATCCTAATATCCACACAAGTTGTTTCGATGTATCTACTTTTTAGAAAATAAACGCTGTAATCTATTGATTTCAGTGCTAACTATGGAAGTGACCTGTATGATTAAATGCTGACATAGAAACATAACTGTTACGTTAACCATTAAAATAAATTCACTCTAAGTATGCCTTTAAAGCACGTGCGATGAGTTTAAGAGCACGACGCAAAGCGGAGTGCTTTTAAGGTCGCACTTATACACAAGTATCATACGCTACTTTTTCTACCATCGTAACAGAAATAAAAAAACTTAAGTTCGGTGACACTCTTTCCGTCACATTGTGTTAGATATTCTACGTTATGTTCACATTCAAATTTACGGCAAAGCGTGTTTTAATATAGTATTAAAACACGCCACCAATGGCAACGTGCGAAAAAGACGTAATTTGGGCGCTAATATTAAAAGTGCTACAAACGTCACTTTTGACACGAGAAACTGTGCAAAAAGTTGTCATTTTGACACGATCGTAGAAAAAAATTACAGGTAAGTTTAAGTTGTATCTTTATTTTGTTTTGTCAATTATACGTCAAATTTATTTATTTATTTTTATTTATTTCGCACTCAGCCAACAGCTGTTAGGCCAATTATAGGCGTCGCTGTGCATTTATGGGAACTTCCAACCCCACTAACAACTGAAATGATGTTATTATGACATCCGGGACCAACTATTTCCGTGGCAGCCGTACCACGAGATGCCGAGCAAAGCAACCGTGGAACTCCCATCCAAGTTCTGACCAGAAAGAACGTTGCTTAACTCTACTGATCGCACGTGGATGCTTGTTCAAGCTACACCACCCGGGACCCTAAATAAACGAATTTATGTCCGAGTTAAAAACTGTATGTGTATGATGTCATTCAAGAAGAAAAGGAAGTTACAATTTTTAAAAGATGTACAAGATGTAAAGGCAATTTTGTTTGATGCTTTCTCAGACAAGCTCACGAAAGGAGACAAAGTGAAAGAGTGGGAGATTATCGATGAAAACGCTCTGGCATTAGGAACTGTGCTGTCTAACAAGGATTACACGTACACTAGAGACACTTGATGGAAAAATCTTAAATAATACACGGTGATAAGTATAATTACTTAGTTTATCTGTATTTCTATGATTTATACAGCGTGGTACCAAATATTATATTTATACACATATGGCCAAGCACGCTGTCCTGAGGCACTATAATTATTTGAAATTTAGCCTAAGTATGGCGGCTTAATAGTAAAAAAAAATAGAAGTAGTCAAAATTACTTTTCAAATTATGTTCCTTTCACTCATTAATGTACGTTGTCGATCTTGTTATTCTTTCTTGGAATTCTGTTTTCCTCTTATCATTTTGATTTTGTCTTTTCCGATGTATTTGTTTTGGACTTTAGCAGATATGCATTTAATGTATACGGACGGGCGTACAAAAGTAGGTTGTATGATTGTATGTCGAGTGCAACTAACAATAAGAATTTCTCCTCAAGGAAGCGTTTTCAACCATATGTATACCTAACATGTTTTACTTACTTTGGGATGTTAAACACGTCCACATATGTTTGCTCAACTTTTTTGTAAAACCCCATATTTTATGCAATGATGTAGCTAATTCAATTCAGATTTAATCATTACTTATGGTTTTGTTTTTAAATCTTGTAAATTGCATTAGCACCATATTCATAGCAAAGTTGTATGAAAACGTCATTATACAGGGTCTCCCGTGACTCGATGCCCATAGCTTAAGAGTGCATTCCTTGGACAATTTTAAGTCGAAAGTGCCTTATGCACTTTTGTCCAAAATTCAATAGTTAGGAAGTTATGAGCAATATTAAATTTAACAGTACATAAATCTGCTAGGTCATGTAATTGTTTTGTCCTATTGTTATGGTGACATTGTTTATTCTTTCACGTTGTTATTTTAAGATTAATTTGCTATGGCTACAGTGCGGGAATATTAGCGAAAGTTTCCTGATCGAAGAATACCGAATAAGAAAGTGTTCAGCAATGTGCATCGTCATTTGACAGAAAAAGGTAATTTTTCTAAAGCTATTGCAGAACGTCCCGTACAGCAAGAACTTGCCGAAGAAGAAGTTATTCTTAATATGATTAAAAATAGTCCCTCTACTAGCGTACGAAGAATATCTAATCGTGTTCATGTTAGTCGAATGAAAGTGTGGTTGGTTTATAGCCATATCACATACAATCAGTTCAACATTTACAACCAGCAGACTATGCAGCGCGTGTTGACTTTTGTTGTTGGTTGATTGTACACCAACAATTGGCATCTGGAACGTTAAGCGGACCAAATGAAAGGTGCGTGATTTATTATTCAAGTCATAACTAGAAACGTAATAAAGACAATAAAAAAGTGAACTATTTTAGAAAGAATTACTTACTGTGTTTTTAATATTGTTGTGTACCGTTGCAAAGATTGGGTATTTGTCACTTGAATTTCAGATTTGTTTTGACAGTTGGTTGACATAAGTTATGGTGACTTATGCGAATGAGATTAAAAATATTAGAACATCAATTTTTCAGAAATCAGTTAACTAGATAAAAGAATCCACCCCTGATTTTCAGGAGCTATATCTAATAAGAATTATTGACATTCTAATTATAATACGACAATTTTTAATTTTAAAAACATATTAAAATAACTATAATTGAGGGATTATAGCAGATTAAAGATACTGAAACAAAGATCTTAACAAATTTATGACTGTCCAATGTGTTAAATATTAATAATCAAAATTAAAAGCTTATTAAAAAGTAAATAAAGACAACACGTGAATGCAGTGCAATATGTTGTTACGTGCTACAAGCATATGGCACTAATACTAGTAGTTTACGGTATATAAATAGGGAATAAAAGATCAAGTGGGGATAATGCGATGAAAGTTCGTAAAAATTAATATCAGAGTGGCAATGGTTACTACTAGAGGGTAGAAAATAAATAACGGATTTTGTTTTTGAAAAACGAGTGACAGCATTTTAACATGCAAAAGGTTTCGTGGAAAAAACGTGATAATCTCGCAATTTCTCGTGGTTTTGGTTATAGTAGGTGAATAATTCTGACCGACCGTCCTGGTAGGGAGTTATGGGAGCGAGTGTCATTTTCCGACGAATGTAGATTTGAGCATAGAAGCGATATAGAAACCACGGAAAACGTTTGCATAGTTTATTGCCTGTTATCAATGTACGTATAATTATTCTGGCATCTACCTCATTCTATCTTGAAATTCGATATTATAGCAACAAGTATTAGACGTAAAACCTACGGGAAGCAGTCTGCTGAAAATCATCACGCAGTTTTGGGGTCTACGTGCAGCAGGTGACAGCCGGCGATTGGGGTACTGACAAGCTGACATTTGTTAGGAGTCATTGGAGTTATAAAACGTCTACAAGTATAACAACAAACAGATAAGTGATTTAACTAGAATCTGATGATCTTTCGCATATAAGAACAGTGTGTACTCATTAAACGTATTGATTTAAGTTAATTGGGGTACCCCGTGCAAATAGTAGTGCATAATTGAATAACTGTCAAATCAAGGAATACAACGTGTGACAAATAATAAATCTAGCTAAAGGTATTGCTCTCTTTCATTTTCATCTTAGACAGTGAGTTCAATAATTGTATTGTTAGATATAAAGTGATTTAACTGAAACAAGAGAAGAATTTAAAGAGACGGGGTTTGAAATTAATGTAACCTATACACTAGAACAACTAACAGTGGAAGAAATAAAGCAATGTATTAAAGCAATGAAAAGTGGAAGGTCACCTGGACCCGGGAATATTTATGTTGAACTAATTGCAGGCCAAGTTCCTTCATGGGGTGTTAGTGCCTCACCATTACCATTATAATTAAATGTGGCGGAATAGTTCTAGTAGACCACATAACTAAATTAATAAATAACTGTCTTCAACAACAAAAAATACCATCGGAATGGAAAACATCGCACCTTGTATCACTGTACAAAAAAGGTGACAGAAGAGACCCCGAGAGTTACAAAGGACTAAGCATAAACTGCACGTTCAGTAGACTCTTTGGGAAAATTTTGCAGAAAAGGTTACGTGAAAACATTGGACATAAGATTGGAGATGACCAAAGTGGATTTACGCCAGGACGTTCATGCGCAGATAACCTCTTCACTATTCAACGACTTCTGGAAAAAAAGATAGCTAAAGAGGATGAGGTACACATTGCTTTCATTGATTTGCTTAAAGCCTATGATAATGTCCCCAGAAATAAACTGTGGAGTACTCTACAGGCTATTGGAACTCATCGTCATTTAATAAAAATCATACAAGAGTACTACGAAGACAATGTAGCTTACGTAAAACAAGGAGGTCGAATATCGGATCCCATATATACTTCCAAGGGCTTACGACAAGGGTGCAGTTTATCGCCCCTCCTTTTTAATATATATGTGGAGATGGCGCTCAATAATTGGAAGCATAGTTGCGTAGGAATGGGTATACCTATCAATGAAGCCCACCTATTTACACTTAGTTTTGCGGATGATCAGGCTGTATTTGCTCAAGACGCGTATGATTTAGAATTCATGCTAAAGCGCCTATAAAGAATATGCAAAATGGGGTCTGCAAATAAGCTTAACTAAGACGGAATATCTAGTAATAAATTCCAATGCAAAATTTGATGTACTTTTAAATGATGAAAGCCATGTAAAACAGGTTAGTGAATTTAAGTACCTTGGTGTGACTGTAGATAGTAACGGAATAGGAAAACGAGAAATTAACGAAAGAGTTAAAAGGAAAGTGGTGGGTGCTTTGAATTCGACTTGGTCGGACAAAAATATAACTAAGAAAAACAAAAAAAGAATTGGGCAAGTTATGATAGAAACGGTTTTGTGTTACGGGAGCGAGATCTGGACAACGAGAGAGGACGATAAGAGAAAAGCGCGAGCAGTGGAGATGGACTACCTACGAAGAAGTAGTAGGGTCTCGAGAAGAGAAAGAATAACAAACGAAGAAATAAGAAATAGGATGTCAGCTACAGAAACTGTAACACAGAGAATAGAGAGAAGAAGTTTAAAGTGGTTCGGGCACCTACTAAGAATGGAGGATGGAAGATGGCCTAAGCATTTATTTGTCTGGAAGCTACAGGGAAGGAATAGAAGAGGACGACCCCGTAAGTCTTGGAACGAGGGGGTTCGAGCAGCCATGAGGGATAGAGATCTAGATGAGCAGTCAGCTTATGAGCGGGAGGTGTAGAGGTTAGGAGTGGGAAGGCGGCATCATGCTGTATGATTATGTATTATATGTTATATATAATGTATTTATATGATTAATCTCAATATATATATATAGATATAAAGTGAAGTTATAAGTTTCTTGACCTATATCAGTGTACCTGAGTTAAACTTGTTGGCGCTCCCTTTTAACATCTTAATTAAAGAATTCGCGACGTCTTCACTGTTGCTAGTAGACGGGCCTCAAGTACACTTTTATGGCGATCAAGTGTTGAGTTAAAAATACAGAACGCCGACCTAAAGGTAAGTAAAAAGCTAACAATATTATTGATTAAGCTTTAGTAAGTATTCACTTTACCCAGAAGTTGCAAAGTGACTATGAAAAAGCGTGTGCACTTGTCACAGGGCTACCGTCTAGAGAGACATGAAAAAATATGCCCTCATTAGTTAAAGACGTGGACCAACAGAACAAAGAAAATGAGGTAGATGTAAAAGAACAAACGCTCCCAACACCACTACTTGAGAAGAAATCAGAACTAAGAAGAAAAAACACTCAAACTTTCGCTTGAGATTCTGGAGAAGTGGTCACACTTAAAAAGCCTCGAAATTTTGAAACTGGGAAGTGAGTTGGGATTGCCCCCTAAAATTTTACCTTAACAAGTAATACTTGTGGAAGCAGACACTGAAGTCAGGGTTTGCATGTTGAAGTCTGTGCTCTATGTCTCTATGAAGGGATTCCATGTTCACTGATGATGATGACATTCGAAATCTCTCATTAAATTCGTAAATGCTGACAATGTTGACCAAATCCAAATTTGTCCTTACCATAAATGTTTGAGGTCTTCGGTAGCAGTGTGGCTGTATGGGTAATTCATCGCCAGAGGAAGAGTCCCACATAGTAATTTTTAATAGTTAACAGCGCAAATTAACACTAAAATATAAATAAATTGACAGCACAAAAAGGTTACACATCTCATGAGCTGGGTGAAAATCTTTTCCTATTTGCACCAACGTAAACTTGTAACTTGCGAAAATGCTTAAATCACAAGAGTGAAACTGTAAAAATGTGGATCTGTGAAACACTAGTACTTTCTAAGATTAGTTAATATTTACTGGTGAATATGTAACTAGTAACTTTCGTGAAATGGGCCCCAGGCATGAGAAATAATAGCAAACGTGTTGGAGTTTATGAAGACGGAAGCTGAAAACGGAGCCCCCTCGATACCATTGTGTAATTTTAAAGAACGCCTTCTCGCTGCCACAAAGATATCTGAGAGCGATTGTTAAAGAAATCAATGACATACAAGCTGGAGCCAGTTCGTCATTTTCAACTCCACGGAAAAAGAGGAAATTGTTCAAAACGTCATCCACAACTTTTACTTGACCGACAAGAGGAGGCCTACATTAAAAGGCAGCAGAAAATGCAAGAATGTGGAGTACCATTCGAAGGTGGCTTGACAACGTTATACTCTGTAATTAAAATCAAGGGTTTTAAGTAAGTTTGAAACCTTTAATACAATATTTAAAATATGATTCTAAACTTTGCCGCTTCAGGTAGAGAAAAACTGCTGATAGACGGGAAGCTCTTATGGAAATTCAAGATATCTGATATCAAAGAAACTTGCATTTACGGCAGCTTAAGAAATATAAAGAAGAAGATCGTCCAATTATATATACTGATGAATCATACATTCATAGTTCACATACGAACCCTTACGAATGGTCTGATAATAGTTTACGTGGATTAAAGAAACCAATTGGACAAGAGCCCTCGACATAATGGTCCATGCTGGTGGTGCGAACGGTTTTATACCAAATGCGTTGCTCATATTTCAATCTGGTAAGGTTGAATAAATAATTTATTATTTACATTTTTCAGTATTTATATTTCTTGTAGAAGCGAAGTCGGGTGATTATCAGGACGATATGAACTCAACTAATTTTATGAACTGGGTGAAGTATCAACTCCTGCCTAATCTCCGTCCGTCTTCTGTCTTAGTAATTGACAATGCTTCTTACCACAATACAACTCTGGAGAAACATCACACATCTGGAACTTTAAAAAAGGCTAACAGTACGAGACATTCCTTTTGATGCAAATTTCACTAAACCAGAGCTGTATGAATTGATTAGAATCCACAAACATCGGCACAAGATTTACGAATTAGACACCCTCCTACATGAACATGGACATAACGTACTTGGTTTACAACCAAATCACCCAACACTGAACCCAATCCAAAAAATATGGCCCTTGTAAAAAACTGGGTTGCCAGTCGAAATGTCACATTCAAACTAGAAGATGTGAAAGCAGTGGCAGTTGAAAAATTTAACGCAATTACACAAGAAGATTGGGCAGCTGTGTGTGAAAATGCAGATAAAAGTTGCAGAGAAATATATGAAGGAAGCCCATATGCATTAGAAACGTTAGCTTTCACTGTGAATACGGGTGATTCAGATTAGAGCTGCAACGAGCCCTATTTTTTACTTGACCGAGTACTCGGCTTAGAGCATTGGCCAAGTACCGAGTAGCAAATGTTTTATCTTTTAATACGCTTTGACCTATTAGGTAACCAAAAATACCTTACTGTTTCACCGCCTACCAGTCAGTCTACTCTTTAGTGGAAACTTCCCAAATGACAAAATTCTCAGTTATTTTTCTGTGATCCCCCATGCTACTGCTACTACTGATGTCTGCAGGGTTTGCTGCTTTAGAACTTGTTGATTTTGATTCAAGTAAAAATGTATACTTAAATTAAAAATATTTAATATAATAATACCCTTATTGCGTTAAATTAAAATTAAAATGAGTGACAACGACAATGCAGCCGGTGCTACGGCATTGCCTGTTAAACTGAAATCAAAAACAAAAAGTAAAGTTTGGAAACACTTTTCCATTTTGGACCAAGATGAAAGAGTGGCAGAGTGCAGCGCTCCACAAATGTTTGTTCATTCTATAGTTGTTGGTAAAGAATACAAATAAAAATTACGTCTTCTTTATTTCGTTAAAATTAATTTTTGATACTCGGCCGAGTAGCGACTATAAGACCGAGCACCGAGTACTCGAACTACTCGTTGCAGCCCTAATTCGGATGACGATGACAGTGAAGACGATGGTGTTGCTCCTTTGTCAGACAGTAATTAATGAATTATGATATTATTTTATTTACTATTTGTATGTAAATAATTTACATTTGTTTATTTTACTGAACATATTTTACATTGCTTCACTTCGTTTCACTATTTTTCAAAATTCAGATGATGTCTGAACTGTCGTCAAGTTTTCCTTTAAAATGGGAATTTTAATTTGCCCCCCCTAAAAATACCCATTGCTATGCCACTGATACCAGCTATTGGCGCACGCCTATGTACTTCTTGCTTTGACGCCGCTTTAATACTCTAATAATGTACCTAGGTTAGAGTAGGGACATGTCACGGAAATGATAAATTAACATGCAAATATTTTTTTAAATATAATTATGTATACCGAGTGCTGACTTGCGCGACGCACCATAGGAATTTGCATAGTAAATTCTTTATGTTCAATTATTTGCTCACCTAACTATTTTAGAGACAAATTTTAAATACATTTTTTGTAGAGAAAAAAATACTGCATTCATTCATACTATTGCTAAACATTTTTCATTTTCCGGAACCGAAGGAATGCAAAATATCAAACTAGCATTTTTACAAAAATCAGTGATGCCATGGAATTATTGAAACAAGCCAATAATGCCAACGCAAGTGGGTGCTGGGCAATCATCCAGTCACTGCCTTCAAAAGATTGAACGTATTGTCGTTTTTCGCATTTTGGTGTATGCTCTGAACCTCATTATTGCACCTACAATTATTTAATAACGTGCCTGTAGTTTTAAACTCAACATATCAGTCAGTTAATGGTTGTACTGTTGGGAATTTTCTGATACGGATAATTTACAATAAACAACGAGCTTACTTAACGAACGTCCACCATACTCGTAAAACCATTTTTGTTATGGACAATGTCCAGGTACGTTAGAGGCATTAAGCAGAACATAATTAATAATTAATTATTATAAACGTCAAACATCAATGACAAACAAACAAATAACACATATGGTCGCCCCGGCCCCGCAAGCACTTGCGTTGGCATTATTGGCTTGTTTCAATAATTCCATGGCATCACTGATTTTTATAAAAATGCTAGTTTGATATTTTGCATTCCTTCGGTTCCGGAAAATGAAAAATGTTTAGCAATAGTATGAATGGATGCAGTATTTTTTTTTCTCTACAAAAAATGTATTTAAAATTTATCTCTAAAATAATTAGGTGAGCAAATAATTGAACATAAAGAATTTACTATGCAAATTCCTATGGTGCGTCGCAAAGTCAGCACCCGGTATATGTTTATAATTTTTTTAAATTGAGATCCACTAATTGTATATTAAACTAGAAATATACTTTTTTTAATGACTGTTACCTTTAATTTATGTTGGGACATCAAAATTGCCACATCCCAGACATTGACCCAACTACGTAAGTATTGGAGCTCATAGAAAGTGATCTTAAAATCTGACATAAATAATTTTCATTGCTTGCTTGATTGCTTGACGCCACTTTGTGAGCGAACCCGTGGGCCGAATTGGTTAATTTTGGTGTCAA
Organism: Agriotes lineatus; assembly: GCA_940337035.1. NCBI lineage: Eukaryota > Metazoa > Arthropoda > Insecta > Coleoptera > Elateridae > Agriotes > Agriotes lineatus. The sequence goes on along the minus strand of CALNHX010001805.1, from coordinate 168,657 downwards.
TCGACTCAAGTCGACGCAAGTAAGCCAGTAGTAGGGTTTTCAAATTTTTATAAGTGACTTTTTTATGTGGATTTTTCTAACCTCAAAATTAACTCGACACACAAAATGGATCACTCTTGTACAAATTGCATTAAATGAATTATTTCGCGCCCAATTTGGGTGCAGAACGCTATTAATTAATGATTTTATTCAGAAGAATTGTTTTGTTAAAGACGGTACATGTTGAAATACTTGTTGTAGCTACAACCAAAAAGTACAAACTATTAGACTATTGCCAAAAGTTATTTTCTAGTTCCATTTTCCTGATTTTACCAATTTAAAATATATTATTTAAGTACAAGACTCACAAACACAATGCCAAAACATCAAAATTTGCCAACGAATAAGTCACTTGTCTGCTCAAAAACATGTCAAGCGAGTGGCGAACGGATTTTGTTAGTAACGAATCAGTAGCAGGCAGGAAAACAGACCGACTTAAATGCATTGTAGATGTCTTAATGAACCGGTCGCGGCTTCTCGGTTGCAGTTGTCAGTGACTGGCAAATGTGGAGGAAAACGCTGCTTTAATAAACAAATGCAGAAGTGATAACATACTTATTATTAATTTACAATTTAATAAACTTAAGCCGCTTTTTCATTTTTAGAGCTCACGATGTTTAAGACATTCGACAGAAAAATTGGTATATAAAAATTAAGTAAAGCTGGTCCTGGACATGATGACTTACTTGACGATTCCAGAAAGACACTGCAATCAGCGAAACATATTGTAACGCCACAAATGTCAAAGCCGACTGATGGCTGCTACAGCTGTCTTCTAGAATACTTCATTGAAACATTCTGCGTTTGGCAACAATTTGTATGCCATTAAGGTTGAAATATGGGACCGTGAGGGCCAAACCAATCTTCAGATATTTATTAACTCTAACAAATAAACATCAATAATTAGCAAATTTCAATGTTAGTTACCTACATTATCAATACTTAGTTTACATTTCTTACTTTAAAAAATACGTCATGCAAAAAGATAAATTTATAGTCTGGATATAAATAAATAATTTCTGAAATGCAACTATGCATTTTAGGCATTTCTCTGTGAAAATATAAAATATGTATGTAATATTAAATAAATAATACGATTTTGATCAAAACTTAAACACGTTTTCATAATTAAAACTAACAATACTAAATTTTCATTAATAATCCACTAGTAATTCCACTCAGCTTCCTGCATATACTCTGCATACCATACATCTTATCAGTTAGTACACACAAATTTTAAACTGTAAAAAATTTAAATAAAAATCATACGACACTAGAACAAGAAGGTACGTAGATCTAACCATAAATCTATACCTTTTCAACTTCAAATTGGGACTAATCAATTTCAAAATGAGAAAAGCTTTTTGTTAACGGTAGTCTTTGGAAAATGGCAATTACATGGTTGTGACAGGACGGAACTAATTACTGTTAGTTGTTGCTGGTGTTCTGTCCTGTCACAACCATGTAATTGCCATTTTCCAAAGACTACCGTTAACAAAAAGCTTTTCCCATTTTGAAATTGATTAGTTCCAATTTGAAATTGAAAAGGTATAGAATTACAATACAGACACAACTTCATCTGCAGATATTTAATTCTTTCTGCACTGAAACAAAGATTTGCTATAAATTTAATGAGGGTATACTGCGACCCCCTAAGACTTAATGAAAGTTGAACAAAACTAATTTCGTAGATGAAACTACTATCGCAATAGTTGTATTTATTAAAAATGACGGTTTGATCTAAGTAGGTAGAACTTCCCGAAATTTTGTATAAGGCCATAATTTATCATTCTGACCATCTTTTCTTGGTATCATGAACAAAACGGAGAGTGCGCTCTACCACCGATGTGTATTGCCACCCATGTGGATTTGGAACCGACATTAATTGACCACCGACATGAGCTACTACCGATTTGCTTTACCACTGACTTGGATTACAACCGATGTGGATTTGGATCCGACAAGAACTACCACCGACTTGGTTTACTACCGACTTTTAAAATTTGTAACAAAAATATGGTATGTCACCAAACTGAAATACCACCGACATGGTGTACAAACCGACTTGGATTACCACCGATGTGGATTTACATCCGACAGGAACTACTACCGATATGAACTATCGCCGATGTGGTAGTTGCTGCAACACATCTTACCCGAGCGACCGCGAACTTGCAATCGTACCTATTAATAATTTGGTAGCAACTGCAGTATCTTTGTGAAGTAATTGTTATCAGTAGCTGCTGAAAGACTTCATATTTCGTCAGTAAATTGTTTATATTGTAATAAAATGTCAGTATTATGTTTTAACTCGTACATAGACTTAAATTCTTTCAAAAGAAATGCGATCTTGTTTGATTAGCGTATGGCGTATTTTGGCCAGTAAGGAAATTTTACTAAAATTCTGTAAGTATTAAACGTTATATATTATATAAACAGGCGGCTGCGTTAAATTTCGTACTACCCACAAAATAACTCTAGATATTGTGGTTTTCTTTGATTTGCAGCGTGTTTAACGTCTCACCTTCACACCCCTGCATCTTTCTCATTTATTATCTGATCTATTTAAAATTTTGGTCGATTTACCTAACCGTTAAAGCAATTATTTTCATAGTTTTTAAATAATGTTACTGCAAAACAGTGGCCTACTGCGACAAGAAAATTACTGCAAAAATTTTAAAATTATAGTAGGCTTAGTTTTATCAAAAAAAGTTAGTTACAAAAGTTGTTCAAAATTAGGAAAATAGTAAAAATAGTAAAAACTTTAATCCAAATAAGTGTATTTATTGTCGACCGAGTAAACACACCATTTCTACTTTATCAGTAGTGGTTAGGCGTATTCTAGGTATTATTTAAATTTGCAGAATGCTAAATTAACAGTTCATAAACTTAATTGACAGTTCGTAAACGTAACTGGCGTTCATACATTTTTTGTTTTCTAGGGTACCACTTATTAAGACAATAATCAATTGTTAATTATCAACATAATAATATTGTACACTACATATTAACAATACAAAAATTTCTAATAAAATATGGATTTCGACTGTTTTTGTAATTCTGAGCAACCTTTGTTAGTAGCAAAATTATTTCAAAAATGTCAAAGTAATCCTAAAGGCCAAAATTTCAAATATATCAGAAGAGAAAATATTCAAGGGTGGTAAGGCGAAAAGTGAAACGCACTGCGTATTGAATTCTGATTTGATTATGCTTCTTATTTAGATATGTACAGTCGCGGAATTAAAAATCTGGGTCTTATAGAGGATTTTTGCAATTTTTGGGTAATGTAAATTGGGCTTTGCGTTTCTAGGTTAGCAATTGACAGGTAAACAATGAGGCATGCTGTCATATACGAGTAATTATTTTGACTTTGACTAACTTCACCGGGTAACGTGATAAGTAAAGTAAAGTAAGATATATACTGAATCATTTGAAATGCCCGGATTCTTAATTCGGCGACTGTACGTCCACAGTTTCTTGATATCTTTATTTATTCACACCAGTTTAAACGTGACCAACAGACAGGTACCTACTTTGAAAATTGGGCGGCTGGGGATAAGTACATCCAGCAACGGGGCACAATAGCATTAAGTGTACTGTGTACTACTAAGCCGATTGTCGGGTTTAAAATTTTCACATATAATCTCATAAGAGCATTAATTCTTTCCGGAAATTTTTTGAGTGCGTTCCAACAACGTCGTATTAACTTGCCTGAGCGGGACGCGAGGGCAAATTAGGACGTTGTTGAATGCACGAAAAATAATTTCCTGATATGAATTAATGCTCGAATGCAGATTCGGTAAGAAAATCGTAACGACACAAACCCTAAAAAGAAGTAATGTCTAGCTACAAAAAATTTCCAAGAAATTTTTTTGTTGTCTTGGATACGGCTCGTGAACTAATTTTTCTATTGGTCATTAATGAGTGTCGTACGATTTTCAATGTAATACAAATAGACATCTGGCATGTACCTATAGCAACCAGAAAACTACGAGGAAGTGTCGACAAATCACGAGGCTATAATAATAATGGTTTATCGAGCATCCAATTAGTAGACATTCATACATGACAGTAAATATATGTGTTATAGTAGTCGCATAATGGTCTGTGAGATCAATAAAACATCGAATTTCAATTAACGTGAAAAATGCTGTTCCCTGAAGCAAATTGCTTGTGTGGGAAAGTATTGTACATCTATTTACATTCTACCTATTGACTAACTAAATAATATTTATAATATTTAAATTATTATTAAGTAATAGTCAGTCTGTAATTTATTTATTATCCTATAATTATAATTAATTTACAGGTATTTATTATCAACTACTTTATAATAATTCAATTGCACCTTATATTTTACGATCAGATCCAGATCTTTCATAAAGATGTGTGAACAAGATGTAACATTGTTTATAATTATTAATATAACACTGCGATTTCCTTGAAGTAATCAGTTTTTTTAATTTACACTTACATACTGGAAGTTTGGAGATTTTTAGTAATTGTCTTGGTAATGCGCTAAGCAATTTAGGACCTAGAAATTGTATTGATCTTTGTCCCACTTTTTTCTTCATTCTATTATTTTTGATATAGTTTTTGGTTTTGTTTCTCGTGTGGTATATTGCTATGATAGTGACTTTGACTCTTATAATTATAAATGTAATATAGCTAATTAATACATAAAGTTCACCACACAACCATTTTTTAGAATCTTGTTGCAATCAAATTTTGACTGATTAATTATTTATTTCTGGGTTCGCCAATTGAGAATGTTATTTATGGTAGTTCGCCCTTTATTTATAATACATCCATCTGATACTGAATAATACGCTAGCTCAATTAAAACATGAAACTCAAATCTCGGGTCTTGGGTTCCTAATTTGTCAATTTTAAAAGTTGAACGGTACGCCACTGCAAATATGAACTTGAACTTATATTTGAAACGCACTGCGCAGGTGCTACTAATCTGTCAGATATTCTGGCCCAAATAATTCAAACTACGCTGTCAGTTCGCGTGTGAAATTATTTATCAAAGGAATTTAATGAACAAATTTATCAGGTAAGTTTTTAAATAATTGCGCCTTCAATCGGCGTCTCTATACTCATTTGTTTTTCAGGTCGAAAACCTCGCCTTGGTTGTTTAAGGACGCTAATCCTGCATTTGTTTATTCTAACCTCCAAATGGCATCTTAAATTACAATTTCTGCAAATCTGACTGCTCATGGAGACGAAATTCAATGGGAATCTGGTTCTGCAGCTCGGGTTTAGGTATGCTTACTTGTTCCAACCCTCTAGCGCCGATTAATTGGTTCAAATACAGTAACCTCAAATTTGCAGTTTCGGAGCTGGTCTCGGAAGCCCTCTATGATGCGCCTCGCTGGAATCTTCGCCCCCCGGATGCTCAAACTGCTGTTGCGTGCTGGTACCTCTTCGGCGGAGCTGCTGGAACACCCTTGTAGGCTCAGGACTCCCCACAAAGCTGTAAACTGCTGCTGCGGGAACTGCGATCGGGACCCGTTCTCGCCGAAGTGGTAGCCGAAGAGAAAATAATTTTATGCTTGCGATTTTGCCACCTTCATTTGTGTAGATGCATCACGAACTTCTGAATCTTATGGTGCACTTTATTTTATTGTAAGAAAATGGTAAATATTAAAATTCTTTAATTAAAGTAGGAGTAAAGCTCAATCTGTCATTTACAAAATTTATTCAATTCATTGTCGTTATTAACAAAACACCATCTAATATTTTAAAATAGGAAACGAACTAAGTTCAATGATGCTACTTAAAAATTCAAATTGGCCTTATGCTATCTCATTTACAATATTATAAATCTTAAATTAATTGTCCTTTGAATTTATGATTTTTCATAGTCTTAACGCGCCACTCACTTCATTTTATTACACTTAACTGCCCATTTTTGTCACTACACTGATTCGTTTTTAAACACCAATATTGTTTCATATCCTGCTGTCTGAATTTAAGCAATTTTCCTGCCACTGTATAATTTTCTTCAAATTTCCAAGTCTTGTTGCTGCATGTAATATTTGATTTGCCTGGCTTTTCTATGCTCTTTGCATTATCCTTATCTGATCATCCTTTTCCTTACCTTTATCTTAAAATGCTCATGAAATGTTCATTTTCTAATTATTTTACTTTCTACGCTTCATTTTAAGCTGTGCATATTTTGAACTTTCTGTGCCAGTTTTATAAAATTTAGGTTTGGCTTCTACTTTGCCCAAACCTTTTATATTGTGCTTAAATTATATTACTGACTCCAATACATGAAAATTGAGTTTGAATACTTGTCTGCTCATTCAAATACATTCAATGTTATTGGCCATTTTTGCCAGTGTGATTACGATTTGACAAATTATGTGAAATTTTTCAGTTGTATGCATTACCCCAACTCTGTGCTTTTGTGACTTGATTCTTAATTTTCTTGCACTGCCACCAGAGCTGAGTGGAGGGCTAAATACCATTGCAATATATGGTTAGTGTTCTCTAGTTTATGTTTATTTTTATACTGGTGTATTATAATAGGTTTTGCAAAGAGAAGTCTGATATCCAAGATAGTTGTTTCTGTATAGAGTGGCTTAGATGGATATGTATATTCCTTGTTGTACATTTTTTTTTAAAAGTCTTTTTTGTATGACCTCCGGTGGTTTAACAGAAGTATTAGGTGCAGCGCCACATGTAGCAGAAAGTCCACCGTTCTCATATGTTTTTGCATTAATTATGTTTTAGTTTTTTAAACCTGCACTTTGAAATGAGAAATAAACAAAACTTTATATTCTTTTAATAGTAGTGTGTATACCAAGGCACTGAAGTTTAACTTTTTATCACGAATGTGGATTTAGTTGCCGAGGCCCGTAAAGCCAAGGCAAATAAACCACATGAGGGATAAAAAGAAACGTCAGTGCCGAAGAGTACAGTATGTTTTATTTGAAATATAGAAATCGTGAAATTACAACATTTTAACCAACATTTGTAGGTTATGTTAACGTTGGTTGACGTTTATCTGCCACCTCGCCACCTACAAAAAAGTCGTAAAACAATGGATTACTTTAATGCAGATTTATCGTATTTTAATGACGATTTCGAGGTACTTTAATGCCGATTTCAAATAAATATTTTTATCTGAAATTGCTAGTAAAATATGGAAAACGGTTCAAGAAGTAAGGCGAAATAGGGAGTGAGGTATTACTTTATACAACGATTTAGCATGAAATATTTTTGTATATTAATCGGCATAACCGAAATATTAATAATGCTGACAATTTTATATAATTTCGCAAAAAAACAGTCGAAAACCATATTTTATACGAAACTAGCTGTTACCCGCGACTTCGTACGCACGAGGTTCGTTATTTGTGTATTAAATAATGACTAATTATTTCCCATCCCATCCCATCCCATCCCATCCCCGTCCCGTCCCGCCCCGTTCCCTCACCGAACTGTCAAACGCGTGAAGGTTAAATAGTCGTTAAGATTTCTGAAATTTTCCAATTTTCTGCGCAATTTTCTTAATTTTTCTTTCCGTAAGAACCTTCTACAAAGTATTAGAAAACTTAAAAAAAAAGATGAATGAAATTGGTAAAGTCATTCTCAAGTTATGGCGTGACCAAGGGAATTAGGGATTCATTTTTATATATTTAGATATATAGATTTTTGTATAGTTAATATGTAATGTACAATATTACGAGTATTATGTAAATAATTAACAATCCATTATTGTCTTAATAAGAGGTGCCCTGGAAAATAAAAGATTTATGAACGTGAATTACATTTACGAACTGTCATATAATAGTTATTTACTTTACAAGTGGGATAAGAGCATCATTAATATACTTGTGTGTAAGTTACAAACGAGTGCGTAGCACGAGTTATGTAAGCACACACCATTAAGTAAAATGTATCTCTTTTTTTACCATGAAGAAGTAGTCATTGCTATTTGATGTTTATGAACACGTCGAACGACGTTTTAGTTTCTTTAGAAAAACTTGATAACAGTAAATTAAATTGAATATATACGACACCAAGTTCCAAAATATTTATCAAAATTAGGCAACACACTTTACTATTCAAGAGTAGCAAGAGAAAGCTGATGCTCATAAACTAATCTTAAACTTGAGCTTGGGCTAGCTAATTACCGTATTCCAGATAACAGATCTTTACCTAAAAAGGTTTACATATATTATATTTTTGCTTTCCTAGGTTTGTAATTTGCTTCAAGTATCATATTTACATAGTTGTGGGGTTGTGGCGAATTCAAGGAAGAACATTGAATTTATTTCACCTTTCATGGCTATGGGGCTATGGTAAATTACCACATTACAGATGATTCACATTTTTAAAAAGCGCAACTTTGTTTTTTTGCAGATACATGCAAAGCTTCTCATTTAGTCTGTATTAATTATCATTTAATTAAAAAGTGCACTATTTCTATACTGTCTGTAGTTTGTCATAAATATGAAGTAATGTAGGTATATTTTATAAAAGTGTCTCCCGATGTTGGTTTTATTCATTTTAATTTTCAAAAAAAGGCAAAAAGAAGAAAATAACACAATTAACGACCGCGTATAAATATAAAAACCAATTATCAATATTTATCCTTGTTATGTTAAAATTATTAGTTAAAAATTTAAAATTATACTTTTATAATTTTTGACTAGTACTTTAAGAGATTATTAAGTCAAAATGTTATTAATTAAAGCATAATTTTTGATTAAATAAAAATCATTTTGTCGTAAATATACTTTAATATTAAATTGAAATATTTTAATTATACGTTTCGCTACTTATGATAGCTTCTTCAGTAATTTACTAAAACATTATAAAAAAGTAATTTTTAATAAATCTGAAAAGAGCAAAATTAGATTAGTGAGCAAATATGGTTTTTCTTTAACTAGCATACTTACGATAATGATTAGTTTAAATTTGGATTATGTTAAAGTCATTTTTTAAATTTAATATTAACAATTAATGAAGTAAACGGGACTATTCGTGATAATCCATTTTCAATACAATTAAAACAGAACGCTTTAGCAATTTTTAAACCAGAAATGTAAAATAAAATTGATAAGAGCATGCAAGGCTGTTCACATATTTTTATTAACCACTATACCCAAAACTGCAGAAAATTTGGAACTTGCATATGACATCCAGGGAATTATAATAGCAACTAAAGTATTTGGTTCATGTAAAATAGTAATTTATTATACAAGACGATAAAGTTAAATTTTATCCACGAGTGAATCGTTTAACGTCGAGACGAAGTCGAGACGTTAATGATTCAAGAGTGGATAGAAATAACTTTATCGTCGTGTATAATACAATATTTTTTTCTATAGCATGAACTTTAACAATTTCAAAAGAAAATAATGACAGTCAATCACATTTCAAAATGTCAGTAGCTAGATTGGGTTGCTACGATAATACGAAGCTGTCATATTTAATTTAAACAAAAGTTAGAAAATTAAATTACTTTATCTATCCTTGATGTTAAAGTGCTACTTTATCTACCCTTGCTGTTAAAGTAAAACTTGACCTTTTGTTTTGAGTTGATAAAAGCACACTTTAACATGTGCTATAGAAAAAAAGTTTATTTAAATAAATTATGATAAATAGAACTGAGGCTATATCATATCAGTTCTATAATTAATTGCGTTAGAGCTTTTTTGTATTTCAATCATCTCCAGGCATATGGCTGTATGTAACATGTTGGGTGCGTGGAAATTAAACTTATTACGTAGAGATTCATTAGCGTGGTCAGTTAATGCTGTTTTTTATTAGAAGGTGATATATTATTTGTTTTAATTGAGTGTTTGTGCCGATTAATTCTATTCTTTAATAATTGTTTTGTTTGTCCAATGTAAGTGGAGTTGCAATTATTACAATTAAATTAAATTAATTTAATTAATTAGTAACATTTAATTAATTAATAACATTTTGACTTAATAATCTCCTAAAATACTCGTTAAAATTATTGATACACTTTACATTAAATTATGCTGTTAAAACCCGTAGACACTGTTTGTACAGTTACGGCCAAAAAAGTGGGATGTAAAAAATACAAATTATAACCCCTAAATTTACTGTGTCGTTCTATTTCTAAGTGCAATCCATTCTTTTTTGCATTTTTTCTTAGAACAGACAAAGTTTATTCAACTTTAAGTCTTTATACAGGGACCGTCAAAAAGAACTGACTATTTTATTTTCTAGATAAAAATTTATTGTCATAAGTTACAAATTTAAACAAAACGGTTTGTTGAAGTGTAAGAACAGGAGATTTATTTATCAAATATTGTATGCCTGAAGTGTTTTCCGTCGTTTTCAATACATTCTTCTAAGCGGCGAAGGAAATTAAACATGACTGTAATAAGTAATTCCTACGGAATATATGGAATTTCTGCTTTAATGCTTGTTTTAAGTTCGTCAATTGTTCTTGGTTTTGCAATATGAACTTTACTTTTTAGGTAGCCCCAAACAAAATAATCTGGCGCATTGCACTTAAATAATTGAATTAACTTTGATAAATTGTTCAACACAAAAAACATGTGGCACTGGCCACGTTTCCATTTTGCTAAATGTCAAAAAATTCTGCAATTGTTTTATACACCTCTCCAAAGGATACTCTTTAAAATAATATAAGAGACATAGCGATTGCTGTGACATTTAATTTTTTATTAGAAAATTAAATAATCAGTCCTTTTTGACGGTCCCTGTATGACACTCACACTTCACTTACTTTCAATAGGTACAAATATAAGGAAATCTCAGCGCGAATAATAACTGATATAACTCCGTCAACATTTTATAAACCACCAATCTGCAGTCTTTTAGTCACTTCAGAAAGTCATTATAAAACAATTTAAATAGAGCTTTGGAATTTTGGGCTTCCCGATAAGCGCCCAACGAACCACCTATATCATAATCCTTTAGCTCCATTCATATTTTGCTTCCTCTACATAGTACCAATAACATAGCAAGGTTGTGACATGTAAACGAAATCATTTAAAAATTACTTAGTATGGCTTGTTGTCTATCTTTAGGCGGTTTAAAAAATTTTGGACCAGTAAGAAACGAAATTTGAAGTTACTAAACAGTCACCTTAATAGGAAGGATTGCAGCTTCACGGTCGCTTGTGTAAGATGTGTTGCAGCAACTACTGTCGGTATCGGTTGGAAGTAAACGTGCGGTGGTAGTCCACATCGGCGATAGTTCCTGTCGGATGTAAATCCACATCGGTGGTAAACCAAGTCGGTTTGTACACCAAGTCGGTGGTATTTTAGTTCGGTGACATTCATATATTTCTTACAAACTTTAAAAGTCGGTAGTAACCCAAGTCGGTGGTAGTTCTTGTCGCAATACAGTTGTCAGAAGTCGGAGGAAATCCATATCGGTGGCGATCAACATCGGTGGTTTTGTATACAACCCGAACAAAACAGGTAGTTTACCGGAAAAGAAAATAGTTTACGCTTCACTGTCAAGGCCGACCTGTCATTTCAAAAACTGAAAATATTCTTAAAATTGTCTTCAGACCAAGCAGGAACTAATTCCACACTCTTAAAATAATATTCAAAAATTTTTAGTCCATCTCCCTTCTTGTAACATTAATCCCGGAACACACTGTATATATGAGGTATGATGAATGTGTTCGCGACTTAACATAGAAGGCTTACAGCCAGCCTTATAAAGATCACTAATCTGATGTTAACTTTAATTCGTTGTTAAAATAAACAAAAGCACCACAAAATGTGTTTACTAAAGAACTAACGTTTTGATGCGCTTTTGTTTATTTTAACAACGAATTAAAGTTAACATCAGATTAGTGATCTTTATAAGACCGGCCATTAGACATTTTAAAAAACAAAAGCCATCATTTAACACAACAATCTTTTTTAGTAACACCCGTCAAAATTTCATGATTGCCATCTATTGGTGGCTGTGTTATTAACTGTTTAGTAAAGCAATACGTGTTAGGTTCTGTAAAATAGAAAAAGATGAAATTTGTGCACTAATTAAATATTTATGCAAAAAGCAGGACACCTCTTGAAATCTACCTGTTTACATAGCGTGAGTCTGCCTCTTCTTACAGTACGGTCAAAAAGTGGTCAAACGAGTTTAAGCATGGAAACGATGCACCTCAATGTGGTGGTCGAATATGGGTGTCCCTGCTTGCAGGGAATTGCTGCGCTTGAGCATCAGTTGGAAAATTGTTTTGTTGTTCAGGGTGATTATGTAGAAAAATAAATTTTGATTGAAGCATCTTGTTTGTTTCTTTATATGTTAGACTGCGAATACATTGATCATCCCTCGTATATATATTTTGTAGAAACCCAACTCATACAAAATACAGATAAACATTATATTGTTTAGATAACTATTTAATTATTATACACACGCAAATAGAGATATAAGAGTTTATTTAGCTTCCAGGAAAACCATTTACAAAACAGAAAAATGTGTAGTATCAAATCAATAACTAATCAAATTCAGCAATAATTTACCAAAAATGACTACATTTACACGGTAATTTAACGCTGGTATTATTTAAACCGTTGTTATTAAAACTCGTGTAAAACGTGCGTTTACACAAGGGGTGTTGTACAGGCGTTCAAGTGTACGTCGGTGTTAGCGTGGTGTTATCTAAAACCTCGTCGCAGTGTGACCAACTGCTTCGAGATTTTCCATCTGTAACTCTGTCAGATGCTGTCTGTTATTATAAAATTATAAACATAACCGCTATAACCTACAAGATTAATAACACAGCTGATACAATTCAACGGAGTAACGTTGGTGTGGTTGACAACTGCGACTCAGAACAACCAACCGTCTTTACAACTATGTTGGTAGTCCTGTTTCAAAAGGGGTGTAAGTCAAAAGTATCTATTTACAAGTATACTTTACACCCGCTTACTAACGTCGCGCCTCTTGGCGAAGGGGTGTAGCGTTAGTAAACCGGTTCTAGTAAAACCAGCGTTAAACCCCATTTACACTACAATTTACACTGGTGTTAACAACAACCGATGTTGTAACACCGGTGTAAGCGGACCGTGTAAATGTAGTGATTGTAAAAGGTTAGATACTTTTGAGTGACTTTATGATCGATAACAATCATTTCCCATGTTAATGTGACAATTGCTTAAATGTATACTTTAAGACTCTGACATAAATCTACAGAATCAGGAAAGACATCTTGTCGCTATTCCATAAGATGCTACACTTGAAGTTCTGCCAAGGTTCTGAAAAAAGGAAATTCGTATTACGAATGCTTGTCGTTCATTTACTTACTGAAATATTATTAGACATTTACGAATATTGTACTGTTATACAGTGTGTCTGACAGCATACACAACTCAAACAACTTGGTTAAGTTTGTCAGAAATTGAAATTAATGTAACTGGAACAAAAACGAACCATGAATTATAATGTTTATAGTCTCAAAATTGTGGAATCTACATCGATAAATAACTAGAGTAGAACGATGTAAATGAATGCATTTTATGCGCGCAGTGAGTCCGATCTGACAAAGCATCGCTACGCAGCACAGCCATGTAAACGCAACGTTACTATTTACCACTGGCGTTTCCCTAGGTTGCATATGCCGGCAGCCACACTACATTATTATGATACACTAGCTGAAACCCGCGGCATATGCCGCATTTAAAATGTACGACGACTTTAATAACTTTTGTTGCACTAAAGAGAGTTTTATAAGAACGCTAGAGATTGGCAGTAAGGAAAAGTTCCAAAAAATATTTTTTCAAATGGAAAGTCTCTGGACAGGAAACGCTCGCCTCTGGAAGGCGTCCTAATTAATACGACGTTGTTGGAACGCAGTAAAAAAAAATTGCGGAAAGAATTGTTCTAGAAGTTAAGAAAAGTGAGAGTTTTCCGGTGAATGTAAAAGTTTTACGTGAGCATGGAAGAATGACGTCGTGACATTACAAAAAAAAATTCTTTTACACACGTCTACTATGGCAAATGCTACACCAAATACATACAATATATACAGTTCACATGTAATTATATATATTTATTCCTAATTCAGTACGTAAAACATGCTTAGAGCCAGGTTTTTGATAACGGTGATAAAACTTAGATTACATTTAGATTTTAGTTTATTGGCATACATGTTTAACGTCAGCGTACAAACAATTTCCAGAGTATTTTATACCACATTGAATATTATGTATCTTCGGATGAAAAATGTTATTATTTGGCCTGAACGAGATCAGCTGATTAAATCAATGCCAGAATGCTTCAAGGTAGCATTTGGCAACAAGATTTCAGTAATAATCGATTGTTTTGAGATGAGAGTGAAAAAATCAAGTAGCCTTGAAGTACAATGTACTACATGATCTACGTACAAACAACATAATACGGTAAAGGTACTAATAGGCATCACTCCTCCTGGATCAATATCATTTGTATCACATAGATATGGTGGCAGAATAAGCGATAAAGGTCCAACATTTGTGGGATTTTAAACAATCTCTTGCCAGAAGATTTTGTATTGGCAGATCGTGGCTTTTTAATAAAAGACTCCGTAGGACTACATATGGCCACAGTGATTACGCCTGCTTTTCTAAAAGGGAAACGGCAGCTTGATCCAAGGGATATAGAATCAACCAGGAATATAGCAAGCGTGAGGTAGTGCAAGTATATTGTTACAATAATTATCTTAATTATATCTTTTTTTCAGAATACACGTCAAACGCGTTATTGGTGTCCTTTGTCAAAAAAATACAGCTCTTCACGAAACGATGCCTATGTTCCTGGCGAAAAAGAAAACTGACGATGTTGCTGTGGTAGATCAGATATTAACAGTTTCTTGTGCCCTCGTAAATTTATGCCCTCCTATAATTGTATAATTATGAAATAAATTGTATTAACAAAGTTAATCTAATTATTTTTACTTTAATAATAATAATAATATCTACAAAATTATTAAAATTAGTTAATTAAGGATCTAACGTTAATACTATCCACCACCATTTATTATATAATGTAAAATTATTTGATTATCTTTTTCTGCATGTGGCCAATTAATAAAAAGCAAAATTACAATATCACATAGCAAAAATTATTAAATAGTACCTATACGATAAGAAACATAAGGATATTTCGAAACTATGTAAGCTACATTAACAATCACATGCTGTCTACACAACATAAAAGAATAATTAATGTCTAAATTAAGTATGAAAAATAATTTTTCCGTTGACCGCTTCTTAATTTCAATATTAATGAATTATTTTTCAAAAAAGGGATGGAATAATAGAAGTCATTAATACACTGTTTTTGATTAATCCACTCTTTTTCATTAATTAACTGTGTTTGTGATTTTGACGTTTTGATGATATTTTGCATGGAGGTTAGTTCTATTAATCAAATTTTTCGCCACAAAAAAGATTTTGCGGTCAACGAAAAAATGTTGTAATCACCTCGTTTGTTAATGGGCGATTAATACTCTCAACTATTAAAGGCACTCACTCGCTATCGCTCGTTCGTGCTTTAAACAGTTTCAATTATTAATCGCCTTCATTACCACACTTATTGGTTAAATAACTATTAATGCATAAAGCATAACGAATATTTTGAAGCTATTTAATATTTATTTATTGTGACATCTCTAACAGGTGTTACCCTTATTACAAGAGATGCAGTGTAGATATATTCTGCTATATGCAGGTATGCATGCGTTATAGCATGTAAATTAAAATGAAAATAATCATCCTAACTAAAATAAACTTTAATCATGGTTGCAGAAGATGGATCGACGCCGTAACTTGCTACTATGACTTCCCGTACTGATTGGTAAATTTAAGTCTTAAAAATTTGTTACATCAATAGTTCATTTTGTTTCATTTTAGTTATAATACTTTTTTACAACAGATGCAAACATTCTGTATGGAGCTGACAAATCAATGTTGAGCAGTATGTAAATTTGATTCACAAGCTTTAATATATCAGTAATCGGAATTCTGGTATAAAAAGAAGGTACAAAGAATAACGGTGAAAAACAAACAGGCCTAGCGGGTACTCTTAAAGTTAATAGCGAAAGCAGCTTGCTATCGTTAATCTTATTATTCCATAATTTATAACAAAATTTTAATAAATTTAAGGTACATAAACAATCAAAATATTTACATAACAGTACAAAATAACAGAATAACTAATGTCTAAATTAAGTATGAAAAAGAATTGCAATGGATAAAGTATAAAGAATATTTCGAAGCCATTTATGCTAAATAAACAATCAACATATTTACAAATTCTATCAACACAGAATAACAAAATAATTTTATTTATATACTGCTCCACAAATGTACTGGACCACCCATAAAAAATGTATTTATTACATTACGTCACAATATATATATATACAGTGTGTCCCCGGATAGGTGAAACGACTCTTGTGAAAGGTAAAAAATTCTCGATTTAAATTTAAATTTTTTGGGGTTCAGCCCTGCTTGGTTAAAGGCGAATTTCTAACATCATTTCAGTTTTGAAAAATCAAGAACGCCTTGGAAATTTTCAAAAAATCTATTTTTCTGTAAGGTAAAGTACCCTTTATGTGGCAAATACGACAAAAAGTTATAAAGAAAAGTTGTTTAGAATCAACATCTAGGCCCCTATACCAAATTTCAAAATCCGCGGCCAACTTTGATTTCTCACATTTTCTTTCAAGTTTATTTCCCAAATCAAAGAATTTTATTTTTAACAAAGTTTTTTTATTATGAAATAAAAACGTATTTGTCTTTCCAATAAAAATCTTTGTTAAAAGTAAAATTCTTTGATTTAGGACCTAAACATAAAAAGAAATTGTGAGAGATCAAAGTTGGCTGAGGATTTTGAAATTTGGTATAGGGGCCTATGTGTTGATTCTAAACAACTTTTCTTAATAACTTCTTGTCGTATTTGCCACATAAAAGGTACTTTACAGAACTGAAATTATGTTGGAAATTCGCCTTTAACCAAGCAGGGTTGAACCCCAAAAAATGAAAATTTAAATCGAGAATTTTTAACCTTTCACTAGAGTCGTTTCACCTATCCGGGGACACACGGTATATATAGTCGACGTCAAGCTATTTGGTTATGGGTTTATAATCTTTAAGTGTTCGGACACGGCTTACAACAGGCTTATTACCAGGGGACGGACTCAGTAAAGTCGTTAAATTGTCATTACTCGTTTCTATTGTGTATACTTGACATATATTTCAACAATTTTAATTACTTGTATAATTACACCCATAATTATAATGTCTCTGGTAATATAAGTATTCTTAAAATTACCTTTAGTTCAGTTTCAAAAGCGTAGTGAAACAAATTAAGAGTTTAAAATGTGGAGACCGTGGAGTGATACAGACAACAACGACGGAGTCGCTGTAAACCTAGAAAATAATGGTGAAAAACGAGAGTGTACACACTTGTCTTCGGATGCTAAACAAATTGTGATCAACGTTTATAACGGGCTCAAGGTAACCGAAGAGGAGCAAGCGTTAACAAAAACAGCATTTCTGACTAAAGTCCCCTACACGACGGTAAGAAGAATTATAAACAACGCCGACGGACTACAGCGTAAAAAGCGATCCGATTGCGGTGTTATGAGAAAACTGGGCGCGCACGACGAGGATTTAATTCGGCGAAAAATATATGAAATGTACAACCAGAATAAAGTACCAACAATATCATCGTTGCGTGAAAAGCTGATTAATGACGACACCGGATTAAATTGTTCTAACAGAACACTGGAACGATTTATTAAAAATATCGGTTTTAAATATGAAACCATCAACAAACGTCAAGCGATTATGGAATCCAAGAGGTTACAGATCTGGAGACGCGAATATTTGGCGGCAATCAAAAAATACAGAGAGGAGAGTAGATACATATGCTACTTAGACGAGACGTGGTATGATACACACGATGTTGTTTGTAAAGGTTGGGTAGACGATTCCAGTAAATGCTCTATGAATGTGCCCCCTGCAAGAGGGAAGCGGCTAATTTTGCTGCATGCAGGCTCCGATCGAGGCTGGGTTCCCTGTGACCCTCTCATATCGGCTAAACACATTAAAGATGCATCTCTAGATTATCATGAAGATATGACAGCGGAATTGTTCGAGTCGTGGTTCGAAAAGCATTTATTGCCAAAATTGCCCGGTAATTCCGTCATAGTGTTAGACAATGCCAGCTACCATTCCAGGCAAATCAATAAAGCGCCAAATGCAGGTAGTTTAAAAGAAGATATACAAAATTTTTTGCGAAAAAATGACATGTTTTTTGAAGAAAGCTACACGAAGCCACAATTAGTAGAGGTGCTAAAAACAAGAACTTTTCCTAAAGAATTCTATATTGATTCTTTGGCCAAAAAGAAGGGTCATACGGTATTACGTTTACCGCCGTATTACTGCATATTTAATCCGATTGAAATGATATGGAGCCAACTAAAGAAAAATATTCGGCGACATAATAGTTCACCCGACTTAGACAGCGAAGTGGTTAAACTTGTACAACTGGAAGTAGGTAATATTTCTCCGGAACTTTGGGAAAACTGTACGCGTCACGTAATCGACATAGAAAATAGTTACATAAATGCAGGTACTCTCCATCAACAGGTGGTAATAACTTTAGATTTAGAAGATAGTGATAGTGATGGAGACTACTTTGACCAATTAGAACAACTATGTGCAAGTGAACAATAATTTAAATAATAAATTGTCTATTTTATTATTATTTTTTATTAATTTGTAATTTTATTAATGTAATAATTGTGCCCCATATATAAATAATTACTTAACTGTCTGTAATGTTAAAATTGTAAACTTATCAAACAAAAATAAAATGTTTAAAGCCGGTTCTGTAAATTTACGTTCTGTGAGCCCCTTTAAGTGGATTACAAGGTATTACAACTTTCAGCTGTAGAAGGTCAAAACCAAATAGCTTGACGTCGACTATACAATCACTTTTAGTATTCGCATTCGTTATTGTTAATGCATAATAAAGATGTATTGAGTGTGTGTACATACATATCTTTCGTTGACAAAAAACATTTGTCGGATATCCCAACATATAATCGATGCTTCTAATCTAACAACCATCACCACTCCTATAAACAATATTACTTTTATACTAAGCTTAACCTACAAAGAACGAGAAAGCGTAGGTAATGTGGGACCTATGCTTGCAAGTAATGACCAATACTGTTCCCCAAACATATTGCTACGGCAAGGTGTCGGCAATCCGTAGCAATTCGTCAAGCCTGTAATCAGGTATATCTCGGTGACCCCACGCCAAGGTCTTCGTTGTGTTGGGAATAAGGAAGCGTTTATCATCTTTCGAAGAAAGCGCAACCTTATTCATTAATTCGGTGTATACAGTGTGTAAACGCGAGCGAAAAACATACATTTGACAAAAGACAGCATCTCTTCTGCTCTCAGCAACAGACTGATAAATTTCGCTGGTGAGGTACTTTCGAACGGCAGACTTTTTGAGGCCCTTAGCCTTCTTGTCAACTTTATCAATAGCGTTTACACAGTATGTTTTCGCACCGACCCCGTAGAAGCTACGGACGATCACCCCAGCGTACTCGTCCTTGAATTTGCCAACAGACTCGGTTCGCGGAACGTCGTGCAAGTTATTTTTATAATTTGAGGTATCGAAGCGATGAAGGTGGTGTTTCAAGTCCGCGTAAAAATTTTCAGTAAAAATTTCCAAAATTAAGGAGTCCGTATCTGTGTATAATAGAGAGACATTAGGACCATATTGATGCTTCAAACAATCATAATAAAACTCGTACATTACAGTTTTCGAAATATCCAAAACTGAGAAACCAACATAACTGGGTTTGTCATAGACAACCAACGTCTTGTTCATTTCTACAGCAATTAAATTTTCTATCTTTAAAGTTAGGTTTCGCGATCCAAGCTTCTGGCATTCTGTGACCAAGTTTCTCCCAATGACTCACTATTTTTACCTCAACCCTTTTGTCCACGTTTTCCATAGTTTTGCCAAATACGCTGTTGTTAGCTAGCTTAAAAGAATTTCGATGGAATTCGTTGTCAGACTGGTTTCTTAAATTCGTGTTTAAGTCGATGTACCATCTAAGCCAGGGGTATTGTCTAAATTCCAGTATCTTATGTGTTCTAGCCAAAATCAAACCAGCCTGTAAGCATTGCTTTAAATTTCTATAGTGAATAACGTATCTATGTTTGTCATGTAAATTTTGAATCAATTTCGCATTTTTATATTTTCCCTGTGGAGAAACCAACAGCTCGGGACAAAAGGGCAAGTCATTGTGAGCGTCGTGTAAATTTTCAGGGTACTGCAAGTCAACTTCCAGCACGTACCCAGTGTCAGATTCGTCGAAAACTTGAAAAACGTCAAAACTGTCAATTTCCTCGTCAGTCGACCAAACAAAACCACCTTGCGGTAGAAACTGTCGCATTCCAAAACCATATAAATTTGTCGAGTCCAGGTACATGATAAAAGAAGTGGGTTTGGAAGGATCATAATTACCCGCAAATTTGTTGTAGGCAATAGCCTTTCTCCCGACACAAGTACTGACTCCCCCGCGCATACCTTTTTTGAAAAAGTTAAACATATCAATGTTAGTCAACAGCTCCAACTCAACCCCCGTAAATTTTAACATGGCATCCCAACTTAATCCGGGGGCTGTGTAATACTGCGCTGGATCTAAATTATATTGTTGCAAATAAAAATTTCGAAAGTTTTCGAAAACGTCTGCCAAAATAAAAACGTCACATTTGAGGTACACATCGGAATAGTCGCCCAACGTTTTAAATTCAAAAGTTTGCCAGACCTTAACGCCGCGCGCGTAATCGGCCTCAGTGATATGGGCATCGTTTAACCGGTCATAAAACTGGGCGATTGTGGGTAAGGTAGGCTCGCTTAATTTTGCAAAAGATTCTACGTACGAATAGGGAAATACACCTTTCTGCCTCATCAACTCAAATTTGATGCCATCTCCGAATTGATTTTGAATTTCAATACACTGTTCATCCTTCAACGTACCGGCCAGCGATGCCAAAGAAGCACTCAAAAATCGGTAACTATCTAAAAAACGAATTTGCATATAAACGTGTTTACGTTCCCCGTTCTCAAAAATTTCGCCAACCCAAATACGTTTGCCAAATGAAATATATTTTTCTTTAGTTACCGGAATGACATCGATTTTCTCCTTATTTTGAGCCAACTTAACGAAAAGGTGTGAATCGTAGTTTAAATTATCAAAAATACGGGGATAAATTTTGGAAGTTTATAATTTAGATTGCAATTGGAATGAGCAGCTTCCCGATAGTGTCCCGTCAAATGGTCGTGATCACAAACTTTTACGTCCGAGTCTACGAAAGGGCGATTGCAAATGTGACATGAAACAGCTGCGTTAACATTTTGAATTTCCGCGGGAACCATATCCCTAAGGGGTACAACAGGCTTCAGGTAGTTGAAATACAACCTGAAGACGTCTTGATCTAGACGATCCACAAACACTTCGACAGCATCTGCACCCCGATAAATTTCGAATTTGGATAGAGTATCGTCAAACGAACATTTCAAATAATATGCGAAGGCATACGGTTTGTGTTCGCACGTTGTAACCGTATAAGGTCTTTCGCAATAGGGGTGTAGGTTCCCTCCAGCGACCGGTGTTAAAATCGGTTCGAAATCTGCATAAATGACAAACGGTACCTTCATCTGCTTCGCGCAGTTGTCAAACTTAAGAATATTGCGGGGCCTCACCTCCCCAAATGCAGGCGTGACCAATTCTGTCGTAGGCATTTTAGTGTACACTACACACGATTACAGTCAAAACGTTGATGCATCTCCAACTTCGCATCGCTATCAAAATAATTTAGACAGCCATCGCAAAATGTTTAGCATGATCATTACGCGTTATTTGGTGTGAAACTAACCTAGACAAATCCGCCATACAACAGTAGTGACTATTACCTTTGTCGTTGGTAATTAGCAACAAATTTACATGTACAGAAGTCCCACTTCATATTCCGTAACATTGCCTCGAAAAAAAATTTCCAGTCCGTATACATTTACAGAAATCTGCGGATTATATTTTTCAAATTTTTGAATATCGCGCTATCTAACAGGGAATTCAATGTCCCTAAATTTCAAGAATAGACGACAATCCGGATACGAAGCCGTTCGATTAGGCTGTCCAAATGGTTTGCAAATGGCCGAGGTTACAGCCCACCCAAAACAACAGTCGTCATCGTTTTGGATGTTCACGATCGCTTTCTTGTTCTTAATCTACTTCGGCAGCGGGATATATGACGATTCTCGAAGCGGATTATACTTATTTATATTAACCTCTATATACAGCAGCTGCTTCAGGATCCACCCTGTTAAAGACCAAAACGCGATTAGTTTTGCTGCAAGAACCCTTCAAAGATAGCACCTACCTGACTCTCGTTCCTGAAATTCAGACACCTTCTTGTCCAATATCCCTGTAAAATTATCATATAATTCGTTCAAGTTTGTACCGCGAGTAGCCACCTCGTTAGCTGTATTAAAACTTTTTACGTCTTGCACATCTTGAACCTCCAAAATAAAATACCCGAAAAGTTCGAAATTGATTTTTACACTAGTTAATTTATGTAACTGTCCTTCTATAAGACCTATAATTTTGTCTTTGAGTTCGGTCATATATTCTACAACACTTATATGATAATTTTCCGTGGAGACCCTATAGCTTATTACACGGGACTTGTAGGCGCTCTGTAGGGCCACCATTCCCTTCCCCAGGTAGGCGACACCACACCGTCTTGTATGAGGACTGCTCCGGAGATGTCCGATGAAACCATTCCGGGGCACGTTCTCGTCACACACGTTGCAGTATCGCGTCCTGGGTGGCTGTTCTGTTAATACAAAAAAAAACTTTAGCAACCATGAAACGCTACAATAGACACACACTCACCAGCACTGGAAACTTGGACTCTTCTGCGTTTACTGCTAGAGGGTCCTTCACCAGTCACCACCGAAGATTCCATAGCGTCGCCTGCAGCAAACACAATACCACATGCTCAGCTTGTCTGCATTGCAACACCTATTACACTTACCACTCGTCGACGGGTGGCCCGGCTCTGGACGACAGCTTTCTCTTCGATGGCGGAACAAATTGTCGGCTCTGGTGAAGGATCGTTCGCCCTCGGTGCACCTGAACATACTGGGTAATTAGCTTTTTATTTATTTATTTATTTATTTATTTAAAGTAGGTACACATAACAGACTGATGACAAGGGCATACACAAATTTAAAAAAAAAGCAATGAATCAGTCATCAATCCAAACCGCAGTGTACACAGCTTGTTAATAAAAGAAAAAAGGAAACAATTTACATATTATAAAAATATACATCAACTGTACAGTGGGAGTACATTACTAACCTAGTTTTTCGTTTAACAGACGGGAGTTATGTAATTGGCGTTTATATGTATCTAAATTACTATTAAACAGGTCCACATCTCTGTAGTTAGCCAAAAGCAAGTTAAAGGATCTACACATTCTGTATAAAGGGTTGTTATACGTAACATTATTCGTACATGTCGGGATGTCAAATACCATACGATTCCGCGTACGAGATAAGGTATTAAGTGAAATATCTGACAGAAGTGAGGTATGGGCACTATTATTTAAAATGCTATGCTTCACGCAAACTGTAATTATACTAACTACGCGATTAGCTACCCAGCTCGAGGGGGTGATATTCACAAAAGCGATAACACTATCAATTACAGTCTACAAATAAAATTACTCTTGAAACCTCGAGCGGAATACCCAGGTGCCACCACGCGGAGGATTCGCTTTTGACACCCTGGAGAGGATACGGGAAGGTTATTTGTTGTGTGTTACAGACGTATCACATGTTAAACTACAATCTACTATCTACAATTGTACATTTTGCCAGAGCTGATGACGTGTGGCAAGAATCTCGTCCATTACCCTTGATAGGTCGTTGGATACCTTTCGCCGCTCCATCTCCAGCGACCGCATCTCGTTCAGAGTGCTTCCGCTGTGACCTTTGGCGAGGTTGGGTTTTCTGGATCTCATACGACCTTGAATGGCGTCCAGCGAATCTAGACACTGGTCCATTTCAGTGTCCAGGTCGTCTATTCTCTTTTCGCCGGTGGTGACGTCATCATATCTGGCAAAAAAAGCAGTGCGTTTGGCCTCATACTGACGAATGGCACATTGCGATATGCCTTCCTCTCCCTCATCGGCGGACGCAGTCGACACCTGAATATTGACCACCTCACTCCTAGAGGCCGCTGACACGACAAGGGAAGCAGGTGTTGCAAGCCTATCAGCTCCATCGTCCGCTACTAGGGAGGCCTGGCTGATAACGGATGTTGCAGCTGCCACTTCTGGAGAAGGTTGCGTTGCAGGTGGATTAACGCGTCCGGAACTATAGCTAGACGGTCGCCTTGAGCCCGAGACGACCTCGATACCTAGCTCCTTTACGTTGGCTTCGAACTCTTGTGCTGCACGACCACCGCAAACCTCCGCGCTACTATAGTCAAATTTCTTACAAAACTCAGCATTCATAATATCTTGTTCCGCTTGGGATAAGTGTGGAGACTGTGATCTCATTCTTTTTGCAACCGATTTTTCAGTTTCCTCTACGCCTTGAAGAAGCTGTGGAGTACATACATTTATCACACTATCTGAATCACTTCGAACTTGCCCATTTCCGGTCACAGCCTCGACATTCATCAACACTGGCTCTACGAGTTTTGCCAAACTTAATTTCGACGCACGTTTTCGCTTTGGCCCCTCGGTAAGGAGTTGCCTTAAAATTTTGCAAGAGCTGCCCTGACTAGCAGGTGTACAGCTGGCCTCGACGCCCGAAATCGGAGAAAACAAAGAACGGTCCGGCACCACTACTACATTGTCCAAAATGTTTAACGAGGCTTGCGGCGTCCGGCTTGCGGTGTTGGGGATTGCCTCGCTTCGCTGCGTGCAAACGCAGAGTTCGGCATTAGCCCGTTCCGGCGTCGATAGGCTAAGTCTATTAGCATTACGCTTCCACTCTGGCAATACAATACCTCCATACGAAACACACTTCACAGCACTGGAACCAACCATCGCGACAGCAGAGAAGAGAATGACCGTTCCTCATTTGAGAATTGCTTAAGTACACATTGGTTGACCATGGGTTGCAGGGCGGAGACGTCACCTTGCACATACGGACGGTAAGCATTCAGAGTACGCGGATTTCCTACCCAACAAGTTTTCGAGGTTGTAGGCTACCTATTTAACCATCATCCTCGTACACATCGTCGAAGTGTAACCATGCGCTCTTTTCTCTTCACCGACCACATCATCATCTTCGTTCCGAGTAGGGATGCTGCTGCTGCTCCGGGTACAATGATCGAGGTGTGGGACGAACCACCTTTCTCCTGGAAACCCCGAAAGGACGACGAGACCTACACTCTGCTACGCGATTTCTATGGTAGCAGAAACTTGGAAGAGGTCGTCTTCCAGTACGACAGAGGTGAGCTGTCCCAAAATGGTGTTCGCATCGGCTTCCGGATCATCCCGGAGCTGGAAAAGATCATAGAGCGGGTGGAGGAGCTCTTCGACGAAGAGAGGGTGGCTTGGGGCGAAGATGAGAATCGGCTCAGGGACTTTTGACAACCTGGAGGAATAGTTGTTAAGTTAAGTAAAAATAGAAGTTATGTATGTGTAAATATTTGTATGAAATAAAAATTATCTGTATGTAACTTGTCTTATTTTCTTGGTGGCACGGTATAACCCTACATGCTGCAGACGTAGGCGTCTGCGTAAATTTGCATAACTTCTGCTGTTCTCATCGTATAAACTATTTGTGCATTTTTCCTGGAGCTTCTTTTAATTGTTTTTGTAATTTCAGTACATAAAGGTTCTCTTTCATAAGTATTTTTCTAAGGAGAACTGGCCTACAGTAACAACCCATATTTAAAGATAAGGTAAGCACTCGACAATTCAGGGATTAAAAAGATAAACCTTTAAAAGCATAAGGATAGCATCCCAGCATGGTTTACCTGTTTAATTAGTGATGTAAATTCTAAGAATAAATAAACTGCTCAACTACAGGTCTAAAGAGTAGCTTCAGCACTGCGAAAACATTAATTATTATAGTGCACCCAGAATGTGTAGTTCAAAACGTGACCACCGAACTTCTGTAGATGGCGCCAAGTGGACAAGCCGCCACTGTGCTACAATGCTTGGAAATTTTGCAAAGTGGAAAATCGCCACCTTTCGCCAAAACCAAATAGCGCATGAAGGTGCTCGGGACCTTAGCAACAACTTTGCCCCCTTTCAAAATTTCGATATCTGTAGCCGTTCGAAAGTTACAGGCGATCCAGACAGACAGACAGACAGACAGACGGACGGACAAAACGTTCGCATAAGTACGCTGAAGCTACTAATAACTGTGCAGATATTTGCACATTTAAATTTGGGGTTAAACATTTTGTGTAAAATATTTCTAAAAATATTTTAAACAAACGAAAATTAATGTAAAAACCAAATTATAGGTGTAAAAAACGCGAAACAAGTCAATCAGATACTGAAACTAAAAATAGGCACTAAATTTGCAAAATAGGCAGCTTATGCAAAATAAAATATTGCTTAAAATAATCAGCAGTAATACTATAAGTACTTCGATATTATCGGGTTATATGTCGATAACTTGTTGCACAATAATAAAAGAGTTTGACAGGTTAAATAATCCGACCGCGTTAGCGGGAAGATTATTCTGTCAAACTGACACGATTTGTTATTGTGCAGGAAGTTTGAGACGTATAATCTGTTCGAAATACGCATTGTATTCGATTTGATTATTTTTTGAGTAAATTTTAATATTAGAATCAACTAAATATTTTATTGGCAGCTCGATTTGTTTGTATTAACCTAGCTGAAAGTCATCTCCATGAAAACATCAAGTTGACAAAAGTTATGTATTGCGTTGCCTAGCGAAGTTACTCTAGTATAATCGATTTTGTATAATCGAAATTATACAAGATAACTTAACTAAATCCAGCCTTCTGATTGCAAACATACTACTTTTCTATAAATAGTAAAAAATCTAAAGAAGTAATTAACATTTATATTATTTTTTTTTCAATTATAAATCGTTAAAAGTTTTCACAGAAAAAAAATTGACTTTAATATTAAGTCTTGGGACGTGAAATTTTGAAAAATATTTAAAAAATTTAAATTTTACTTAAACTAAAGTTAAAAAAATTAAGTGTTTTCTGGCCTTGAGATTGTTCAGTTAGCTGAAAATAACAAACTCTAAAAAAATCTCACTGAAATCTTACTTAAATTTCCGAAAAATAGCACTTTTTCTAAATAAGTAACAATCACTTGGTAAATAGGTTTTAGACAAGCACAAATTATTGACGTGGTTTTTTTGAAAAATTTTAAAAAATTCCCATATTATGGCGACTTTTTGTCGGGCAGTGTATGTGATATTTAATTTCAAACGCATGTTCTATAGCGTGAAATTTCCAAAATTTTGCTTTAGGAAATCATTATAGTGACTCTAGATTTCTGTAGTAACATTTTGTCTAATTTCCAAATTGGCTCCCGCTGCGCTGGTTGGAAATTGACAGTTTTGCTTCCTAAAACTAGGGCGCAAACGCCGACTTTCTATTCAGTGAAGAGAAAAAAATATTTATTATTATTACAGCACGTTTGTGTTGTCCTGCATCTTAAAAATTACACAGACTGCCTGCATTATATTTACCTGTTTAAAGTTGGCCTATCTACCTATATAACCTTTTTTACAAACCAGACATTTCATACGAAATATGAAGCTATTTGAAATGTTGAGGAACAAATATTAATTTTATTTTAATATTTATTGTTGAATAAAATTAGTACATGCTGTATAGGTTTGTAATCACTAGAGAGCGGATTTTTAAGCATTAAGCTTATCCTGAATATTAAAAGCAGGAAAATAATTTCTAAAAATGTTTACGAATTGCAGGAAATTCAAGTATTTGACACAAACTTTTTTATGCTTTTTTGATTTTTTTGCCTTTTTATGCATATTAGTACTTATTTTTAAGTTTTCAGTTTGGATTTATTTTCCGCCTAATTCATTTCGTAATAGAATATTTCAATCTGGTGTGTTTGCGAGCATATCTTTTGTTTGCATGCCGTTTGCCCTGGTACGGTGACGGGCTTAAAAACGCAGTCAGTACAGTGGTTTTCCAAAATTCCTAAAAAACTCGGGTATTACCTTTAATTATTTTAGTTAACACACACGCAGAATACTCGGTTATTCCTCAATTTGTATAATTTTAATTTAAAATACAGACAAGTGCGATACGGCCGATCTGGCGATACGATCTGGGGAACGCCCATCATCCTTTGTGTCAGAGGTAGGGTTTCCAGTCCCGGGATCCGGTCCCGGGACAGTCCCGGGATTCTACCACAAAAATCGAGTCCCGGGACCACAGCCAGCCCAGGCGATGTCCCGGGACCATGTCAACATGCGTGGGTATACTCGATATCAGAGAATTAGGACGGGTATTCACCGGCGTATTACTCATACCTCTTGCACATTCTGCATTATTTGCGTTTTGCGTAACGCAGGAGAGGTATTGTTTTCGGTAGGTTAGAATTAAACCTGTGTGTTGTTTCAGCCACATTTGCATATCTTCTTCTATTTATGCATTTGTCTGTTTTTTTTGTTGGATTTAGATATGTGCGAAGAAGCTGAATAATTCATATTTTCGGGTTTTAAGTGTGTTCGTTATTTGTCTGCTAACGAGTTACAATTAGAATGAATTCCGATTCGCAACCTACCTTCATTCTACATTTTAAAAAATAACGATTTGAAGGCACTATGGCAACAGTTTTATATATTGAAGATAAACAATTGGCGAAATGTAAAGTGGGTTCCTACAAAATTATCATAATCAGAGGCAGCTTGACGAAAGGATTACACACGCACTTTGCAGTTCAAACAAAAGCAAAAGCGACAGACATTTTTACTACCAGAAGAAAGCAATGAAGTTGTAGACGAGCCCCAACGCAAATTATCAGCACAGAAATACTTTTATTTAACTTAAAACACTTGTTTTTCTTTGGAAATTTCATTCGGAAATCTCACCTGAACACTCTTTCTCTTTCGGGACCATTTTCGAGATCTTCGGGACTAGTCCCGGGACCTGAAATTTAGCTCGTAAGTCCCGAAAACACTTTTGGTCCCGGGACTTGAAAACCCTAGTCAGAGGCCATAATGAATTAAAATATATAAATTATTTTGCAAAGCTTGTATTAAGACGCCAAGAGTTTATAAAGTTCTTTAAAATTATTTAAGTATCTAGTAAAATTTTCAATTCAGTGCCACAAAGAAATACGTCATTCCACATATAAAAACCACTTTGCATCAAGAACAATATTAAAGAAGTACAAAAATTAGACCAAATAACAGACAATTGTAACTTCGTTTACATCTACTTCGGGTAACAGGGAACAAGCACAGTTTAATTTCGATCTTTGCAAAACCTAACCTACCACTGAAAAAATAACAAAATAGTTTCTTCAAAATGTTCCTGGATAAATATAGTCACATGCACGTTCCCGATGAAAATACCTTGCGAACAATTTTTTTGTTTGTGTAGCACCTGGGCGAATTGTTCAAATAGTTCTTTTTAAATGTAAGGAGGTTTTTCCAAAAAAAGGCTATACAATTTTAGATAAAATTGTCACAATTTTGGCAGGCGAAATTGCAGAAGATTTTGAGATTAGCCGGCCATACACACAGCAACTTCTCTGCGGACTTGATCCGCCGCAGTCAAAGTCTGCAGACAAATCTGTGCGCTAGTGCGTGAGTACACTGGAGACTTTACCATTCACAGACTTGTCTAAAAACTTAAACCGCATGCTAAAAGTCTGCTGATGCCCAAAAGCGCACA
This sequence comes from Agriotes lineatus, assembly GCA_940337035.1. Classification (NCBI taxonomy): domain Eukaryota; kingdom Metazoa; phylum Arthropoda; class Insecta; order Coleoptera; family Elateridae; genus Agriotes; species Agriotes lineatus. Next base: position 138,665 of record CALNHX010001805.1, on the reverse strand, counting down.
GTCTTCTCACACAGGTTAAATCCGTCGATTTGTGTACTTTTATAAGCTTCCCCAAAACAATGGCCGAAACCAGTAATATTATTGATACCCGTTTTATGGGCAGAGATTTTCTGACCAGATTTATAGATATTTATAAAAATTATCCGGCTTGATGGAAAACTAAATCCAGAGATTACGCCAACAAAAATTAGTTAGAATTTCCTTTTGAAGTAACCTTTTTTACGTTTTTGCTTCGGTGATTTGCCATAAGACGTATGTTAAACATAGCCAAACACAATGCAACTTTTTTCTTATTTCTTCTGGGCATTTTCTCAATAACACAACAAAACAGAACACTAAAAACGTTACAGACTTCCACTAAAAACTTTTATCGAAACCAAAGTCCACAGATTTGACAGTCTGCAGAGAAGTCGAAAGATTTCACCCATTAACCCAGTTTTGTCTGCGAAAGTTTAAGTACGTCAGATTTTTCTGCAGACATGTCTTTACGTTCGTGGGGTAACAAAGACTTAGTTTGACAAACACCAAGTCCGCAAAAGAGCGCGGACTTAAACTGCGACGGATAAAATCCGCGGAGAAGTCTCTACGTGTATGGCTGGCTATGGATGCAACTATTGTAGCAAATTTAAAATATGCTTCAATAACTAGTGTTGACTTAAAATGAAGTTTTCATATAAGAACATTTATATGAAAGGCGACAAAATTAACAATGGAGCATTTAGAACAATATTTAATAAGTGATAGTTTTCTGAAAGTCAAATTTTTTAATGCCCAAGTTTTCTATTTTATTTTTTGTGTTACATATACAGTTTTTCTATGAATTGTGTTTGCATTTGATTTTTTTAGTGTCACATTACATACTTTTTTCTGAGAATTATTGTTATTAGTTGATTAGGTACAATGAATAATAGTAGTTTGTATACCAAGGCACTGAAGATTAGCTTTTTATCACGAATGTGGATTTAGTTGCCGAGGCCCCGTAGGACCAAGTCAAATAAACCACATGAGGAATAAAAAGGAACTTCAGTGCCGAGGAGTACATTATGTTTTATTTGAAATCGAAAAATCGTGAAATTACAACATTTTAACCAACATTTGTAGGTTATGTTAACGTCGGTTGACGTTTATCGCCTCGCCACCTACAAAAAAAGTTGTAAAACAATGGATTACTTTAATGCCGATTTCTCGTATTTTAATAACGATTTCGAGGTACTTTAATGCCTATTTCAAATAATAGTAATTTATTATACAAGACGATAAAGTTAAATTTTATCCACGAGTGAATCGTTTAACGTCGAGACGAAGTCGAGACGTTAATGATTCAAGAGTGGATAGAAATAACTTTATCGTCGTGTATAATACAATATTTTTTTCTATAGCAAGAACTTTAACAATTTTAAAAGAAAATAATGACAGTCAATCACATTTCAAAATGTCAGTAGCTAGATTGGGTTGCTACGATAATACGAAACTGTCATAGTTAATTTAAACAAAAGTTAGAAAATTAAATTACTTTATCTATCCTTGATGTTAAAGTGCTACTTTATCTACCCTTGCTGTTAAAGTAAAACTTGACCTTTTGTTTTGAGTTGATAAAAGCACACTTTAACATGTGCTATAGAAAAAAATAGTTTTTTTCACGTCTGGGAGCAAAACACGGTTTCTACGATACCACAATCGTGAGAGAAATAATGAATTACTCCCTAGAGGAGAGAAATTTCCCTAGGGAGTTTTCATTATGACTGAGCAACAAGAGCTCACAATTATATCAAATTTGAGGTTATCAGGTTAGGTTTTCCGTCAGTTTTGACACAAACTGGCGCAAAACCTAACCTGCTAACCTCGAATTTGACATAACTGTGAGCTCTTGTCATAATGACTTACAGTGCACCAACTTTAATATTTACCATAGGCTACTAATTTTAAAATAATTGTAACTAAAATGTCAATGACGTTTAAAAAAACAGGTTTTTCGTTTTAAATCTTCCTGCAACGTAAAAAAATAGTATATGCAACTCTGAGAGAATGCTATTTTGCTGCAGTGCAATTTCTCTCCCTCATAGCATAATCTACTATTTTTTCATTTGACGTTTTTTATGATAAAGCTTTTTTGTAAAAGTTAACGCTTTTTTTAAACATTTTTGAGACTTTTTTAATTTTTTTCTGCTTATAATTCCGCTCTCTAGTAATCAGATAATTAGTATTCATTTTAGAGCAACGATCGATTTATTCTCTGCTCTGTAACCTATCTAGTAATTATTATCATTATTATGTTGATTATTTGTACAGGTTGTACAGGAATTATAGAAACATTCTATTAAACAGGAAGACATAATACACGACTTTACAAATTTCGAGTAATCTACTTGTACAGTTGGCGCCATTGAAACGTGAACGGATTTACTATAATAAAAATCAGAAAAAAATTCGTTCACATTTCGATGGCGCCAACTGTACATGTATATTTCAATTTTTCGAAGGTGACAATAATTCAAAAGAGGAATAATAAAGCAACGTTACGAAATGAATGCAATTTGGTAATAAAAAATAAAGACGAATTAGAAAATAATAAATTACTAGTGGACCCGTTGCAAAATATTTTGCAAGTTAGAAAACTTCATTGTAACGTGTGGCAGGATCCATTAGGTAAAATTTAAATTTTTAAGATTTTAAAACTACTCCCACGTGATATTGCTACATATACTTGACCATGGCTAAATACTGGTTGTGGCAAATACGATATATTCCCACTTTATCTATAGTTTGTTCTTGTGATTTATTAATTGTTATCGCAAATGATAGGCGTACAGGACAATTTCTTTTCCGAAGGCAAAAAGGTAGTGCAATATTAGAATGTGTTGATGTATACACAGTAATAATACTCTTCTACCTGGCTTGTGGCTTGCCCATTTAATACCAAATCTAAGCAGTTATAAATAAATTGCGTACCATTAATCTTATCTCATCTATTAAACCAGTAGACACATTTAAACTTTTCAAAGGAATATCTATTGATCATATTTTTAGTGTTAAGCAATGTGGATATATTCCACTGAAATTTAACAAATCTATTAATTCCATAGGAAATTATAAAATCTTGTCATTATGTGATACAATTGTATTTACACTCAAATATTGCTTTTCATATTCAGGTAAGAGAGCGGACAAAACTTCAAATTAACTCGCCCCAAGAATATGGACCTTGTGCATTTTCAGAAGCTTGTTTGCAACTAAGTCCGACAATCGGCGCGGACTTAAATGTCCAAATATTCGCTTGTACACCAAAACTTCGCCAAACGGCATGGGGCACACAAAGAATCAAAAGCAGACTAACTCCCCATCGGATTATAGAATGCGAAAAACCGTGCAAGCTGCAAGCCTCGCTGTAAAAATGAGAGGAAGGCCGAAGTGCCATGAGTTTGCAAAATCCGAGCACCACAAAAAAAAACAAAAAAATTGCCAACCTAAAAAATTTCGATGGGCGCGAACCGAATATCGGCACTAAAGGTTTTTTCACACAGTATCAACCGCTAAGAGATCATTCACCCCGTAGCACCCTTTGGAGGTGAATTCGAAAAATCCCAGGAAATGATTTGGTCTATTTGTAAAACGATCTGATATGCAAAAATCAACTTCTTATCTGTAGTAGTTCGCTCGTTAAGCTAATATTTAAAATACAAATCTATCTCATTTAACTCTTTTGAGGAGATGCATTCTGCAAAACCCTGAAAATAGTTTGACATGATTTGCAAAACGAATTAATATGCCGAATTTCGACTTCCTACTTGTATCTATCTCGTGACGATCTTTAAAAAAACATATCTACCCCATTTAATCCCTTTGAGAGGATACATTTCGAAAAGCCCTGAAAATGGCTTGAATCGATGTGTAAAACGAACTACTGTGCCAAATCAACTTTCTACTTGCAACAGTTACCATATTATGGCGATCTTTAGAGAAACACATCTACCCCATTTAATCCTTTCGGGAGTTAATTTCGAAAAGCCTGAAATTGGTTTGACCTAATTTGTAAAACGATTTAATATGCCAAATTTCAATTTCCTGCCTGTAATAATGACTTTGTGGCTATGTTTAGAAAAACACTTCTGGTCTATTTAACCAGCTTGAAGGGATGTATTTCGAAAAACTCTGAAAATTATTTTCGATTAGTAAAACGATCTAATATGCCGAATTTCAACTTAGTGCCTGTAGTAGTTTTCCCGTGGCAATATTTTGACAAACAGATTTGTTTCATTTAACCCCTTTCGAGAATGAATTCTCCAAAACCCTAAAACTGATTTGACCCGATTTGAAAAATGTTCTAATATGCTCAATGTTAACTTCCTATACTTCCTATTTTGCAAAACCTTGACATTTACTTGATCTGATTTGTAAAACAAACTAACATATCGAATTTCAGCTTCCCGCCTGTAGTAGTTTCCTCGTTGTAGAGCTTTACAAAAACAGGTCTACCACATTTAGCTCCTTTGGAGGAATGAATTTCGAAAAGCCCTGAAAATGGTTTGACCCTACTTGTAAAAAGAATTAATATGGCGAATTACAACTTCTTACCTTCCCCAGATTCTATTATGTAACGATCTGTGAAGTAGAAGTCAATCCCGTCGAATAGAGGGTAACAGCACTTCTTTGTAGACAATATTGGATGTTTTACCTTCTGGTTTGAGCACCACTAAGTTGTTTGGAAAACTGACCCCTAAACAGTCTATATAAAGTTGATCGAGAGAAAACAGTCTTCCCTCAAGTCGACCACAGCCTGATTCAGCCACTGTCCCTGCATCTTATTGATCGTCAAAGCCAGACGATTTGGAAGAAGTTCGGGAGGGTAGAGAGTGTGGAGAAAGTCAACGTGGTAGTGCACTGTGTCATCTGCCCCCACCACAGTGTTAATCGATTGATAGATCTTTTCCTCTAAATGAAAGGCTCCGAAGTGTGTGTTGCTGATTTTTAGTGCCTTATCATTCTTCAGAGTGACACTCGCCCTTCTTCAAAGCCAGGACACAGGTTTTACTGTTATGTTCTTGATGTCAGAATATATTATGTTAGTGAGACTGACGATATCTGTCACGGCTTGACATAGGTTTTCGTTGCCGAGTTTCAAGAGAAGTTTGGAAAACTATTCGGCATTGGAATATTCTCTCAGGTGAGCCCTTATGTAAATTCAAAACAATATGTCCTTATTGTACTGATGCTGCATTTTTAAATATCACTATTATAACACGTATTTGTCTTGAGAGCATTTGCCATTTAAATATCATCGTCGAGCTGATAAAACCACAGTAAATAAAAAAACACTAATTGAACCCATTGAAAAATATTTTACCATTTACAAAACTTCTTTATAGACAATGTTTAACGTATGGCACTATCCATCATGTAAAATTAGAATTTTTAAGTTTTCAAAACTACTTGCATGTGACATTGCTACAGTTGACCATAGCTAAATACTGGTTGTGACGAATATTATACATGGATTCCTACTTTATCCAGAGTTTGTCTTTGTGGTTTATTAGTTGTCATTGCACATGCTAGGCGCACAGCGAAAATGGGAAGGGTACCACAAAGAAGAGCTAGGAGAAGGCCGAATAAAACTTTGAAATAATAGATTACAAAAGCTATGACTGAATACAACTGAAAAGAAAGAAACTGTGAAGATGGAAGAGTATGAAGAACAGGTGTTGGATAACGTCGAAAGACGTTTTAACAATATATGTACGTATGCTTGTACCAACAGAGAAAGCAATGAACCAGTGAGTAAATAAGCACATCCACATAATTATAATAAGCAGAAAAACACCTTACAGCATCTGAGCAATACCGATTTTCTTTAACTGTCATTTTACATGTACTTTGACGTTTGTCTCACGAATCATCAGACCGTTGATTTCAAATAAACATTTAGTAGCTGCAGTAGTCCAGTGCAATAATCGGGAGGCCGGCTACAACCACTTGAGAGCTAAAGTATAATGGTTTTTCTCTAAAAATTATCAATTTACTTTCAATTTAGGACTTTTGTGCACATCTACACGGTAAAGGCTTTCATTTAAAAAAAAATTATCAAAATCGGCCCGGTGGAAGTCTCAAAATAGATGTCGAAAGAAAACGCTTCACGTTTTAAATATATAGATACCAATAGTGCAATTACAACAGATAGTAAATATTAAGATACATATATCAACTGAAATTTGTCCTCATCAAACACAAAAACTTACGCAGTAGAAGCTCGATAACGTGAACATTCGAAGATATGAAAATCTCGGTCCTCTGGACGCTAAATGTTTTCCCGTACTACTCAGTAACGTGAACGGAGATAAAACTCGATAACATGTACAACAATCGAGACTTGATGTCATTGGCATATTAAAGCTGGTTGCCGCTAGAAGCCCCTTAATAAATAAACTGCAGTTGCAAATTCAGTTTCAAAACAAAAACCATGTAAAAACACATATTTTCCTAAAAATTGTTTTTAAATTTCTTACAAATACATACAAATACAATACTATGTAACTACAAATAAAATATATATACAGTATGTCCCCGGATTGAGTTTACAATAGGTATGATTGACCAAAAATTTTCGAATTGGAATTTCATATTTAGGGATTCCGCCCTGCTTAGTGTGAAACTTATTTTTAGTTTACTTTCGATTTTTTAAAGTCAAGTAGGCCTTGACAGGAAAGCGAAAACGATTTTATTTTCAGGTAAACTACCCGTTTTGTTCATGATACGGCAAAATGTAATTAATAAAAGTTGTTGATAATGATAAATTATGGCCTTATACCAAATTTCAGAAAGATCTGTCGACTTATAAAAAACTTATTTTTTAGAAAATTGTATTTTATTGTCAGGTAAACTACCCTTTTTGTTTATGATACGGCAAAATTGTATTAAGACAAGTTGTTTACAATGAGAAATTATGATCCTATACAAAATTTCAGAAATATCTTGCGACTTAGATTAAACCGTTATTTTTTAGATTAAACAAATTGCATTTATTAAAAATGACGGTTTAATCTAAGTCGACAGAGCTTTCTGAAATTTGTTATAGGGCCATAATTTATCATTATAAACAACTTTTCTTAATACAATTTTTCCGTATCATAAACAAAAAGGGTAGTTTACCGGACAATAAAATACAATTTAAAAAAAAATAACAGTTTTTTATAAGTCGGCAGATCTTTCTGAAATTTGATATACGGCCATAATTTATCATTATCAACAACTTTTCTTAATTAAATTTTGCCGTATCATGAACAAAAAGGGTAGTTTACCTGAAAATAAAATAGTTTTCGCTTCCCTGTCAAGGCCTACTTGTTTTTCAAAAACTGAAAATATTCTTAAAATTCGTTTCACACCAAGCAGGGCGGAATCCCAAAATATGAAATTCCAATTCGAAAATTTTTGGTCAATCATACCTATTGTAAACTCAATCCGGGACATACTGTATATACATTTTGCACTATAGAACTGCAATTTTTTGCACCCCCTGCAGTGTAAGCACTAGCACTAATTTGAACATGCTTGGGATTTTTGTGTTCACATTAACGAGCTTCTACTGTATTATTATTCAAAATAATCAGGCAGTGCTCGACGTGTACAATCGTATACCACTGCTTTATCGTTCATTGATCTTCCAATCAAACTACTGGAACTATTTGTTACCATGCCTTATTAGCAGAGAGTGGATTCTAGACAAAATGCCTTTTTGTTCTATATTTAGGCAACTCAAAAATATGTAAATATAAAAAATGCGTTTTGAGAGAGACTAAACATTTCGTGCCCTATTCGATTTTGCCTAAATGCCTAAAACATATATGTCGAGCCTAAAGCCAAAGTTAGTGTGCCTAAAATAGGCACGTGTAGTAATTAAAATTTTAACCGAGGTTAAATTTTGACATTTGAATTTGTATCATTATTAAACTGACAGAAACCATGGTAATTACGAATTATTATAGATATATATAAAGGAAATAATGAATAGTATTATCCCAAGTGCATTAAAATAGCCGTCTTAATTTTGACGTTTTCTGTCAGAAGGTTTTGCTAAGAAATTTGCAAAGTAAATTTGCCGCTCAACAAGAACAAGATTTTGGTGTGGAAAATTTAGGAGAAAATCGTACGACACTCATTAATGACCAATAGAAAAATTAGTTCAAGAGCCGTAACCAAGACAACAACAAAAATATCTTGGAAATTTTTTGTAGGTAAACATTACTTCTTTTTAAGGTTTGTGTCGTTACGATTTTCTTACCGAATCTGCATTCGAGCATTAATTCATGTCCGGAAATTATTATTCGTGCATTCCAACGTCCTAATTTGCCTTCGCGTCCCGCTCAGGCAAATTAATACGACGTTATTGGAACGCACTCAAAAAAATTTCCGGAAAGAATTAATGCTCTTATGATATTATTTGTGATAATTTCTTCAGAGCAAAACATTTTGACAGAAATTTATTCAGGCTAGTTCACTGAAATTTGGCAAGACTATTATATATGTAATTTGACTCGTAGATTCCGAAAAACATAAAATATACAGGGTGTTCCATTTAAAAAATTAAAGTTGGTATCATTTCCAGTAAAATCAGAATCAGAAATTATGTCTAGTATCTTGGTATAAAATTTTATCCAAATCGATTCATAAATAACGAAGATGTAAGAATGGCCCTGGTCTCACTGTCACCCGAAATAGCTGACTAATCAATCAATTTTTATGTATTGGGCCATGAGCGTAACTTGGGGTATCGCTTGGGGGGGGGGGGGGCGGCAAAATGAAGACTTCACGAAAGTGTTAAACCTAAATTGCAAAAAAATGCTGCACTTGCACTTTAAAATCAAAATTTTGGCGGGGCCGCTGCCCCCCATTGCCCCTCCCAAGTTACGCCTATGTATTGGGCACTTTGACTGCACAGCATAGCATTAGGAGTTCGAATTTCATCATTTTTTGCACCTATCTGAATAAATTTTGTCATAATTAAAAACTGCTAAAATAAAGCTAGCGCAGGTCGCACGCATCCATGCACTAAACATTTCAACGTTGCACAATGCATGCGAATCGTGATGCGTAATAAATGAGTTAGTAAGTAATAAAAATCCATGCCAAACAAATCATTTAAAAGCATCCTACCGAACCACGTATAATTACTATCGTAATGTTTCTATTTCACTAACAGTGTATATTTTAGTAGAAAATGATTGTTACCTTCACACGGGTCGCTGAATCTCCATACATCCAGAAGAGTCGCAACAAATTCATCCATTTCCTCAAGTTTTTATTTATTAATTCACTCTTAACCCCAAATATTACACTGGTCACTAACCACCATCAACCGCGAAATGTGCGCGCCACTTCGGTCGAGGGTCGACGCGGTGTTATCGCGTAGGTAATTTTGTCGATTTGCAATTTGCGTTTATAAAAACAGAGATGACATCATCAGATCCGTCTGGAGTTGATGCACGGTTTTATATTAATTTCTCGGCGTTACATTAATTTTGGTCTAAAATTAACTTAACCATCAATGAAAATAAAATCTGTAACCTCTTATACCGTTTACACAGTGTCAGGGTGTCTTGAATAATAGACGATTTTATTTCGAATGCAACCCTTTAATAGTTACAAAGCAAAACTGCTAATTTAGATTCTTTCTAGGTTCGTATTCTAATTCGAAGGTAACCATGAGGATCTCAGTTATTATAAATGATAAAGGATAAGTTTAAATTTGGCAAAGTTGAGCTTTTTTAAGTTGAACAAGATGCTGTTGAGAAATTAAAAAAATCTTATTTCGTTTTTAAGATTTTTGAAAAAAACTGAATTCTTAAATTTTCGTTTTTATTTTTTATTGTTCTTATTTGGCAAGCTAGGAAAAAACTGAAACCACTTTTCCACAACCATTTTTTCTTCACCATATGACGACGATCATAAATTTAAATACGACGTTTCGCTTCTTTTCAACCATCATCAACTTTTATAGTTCTTATGGGCACCATTTTGGATTTTTAGACCAATAGATGGGAAATGTTCTCCTGATTTCAAAAATGTACAACATGAATATGTTTCACTCATTAATAAAGGTGGAATTTTCAATTCAAGGTTTTTTTTACAATCAACACACTATTGGAAAAATCAAAATGTAAAAACAAACAAACCGTCAGTTTTGCCCCTCCCAAGTTACGCCTATGTATTGGGCACTTTGACTGCACAGCATAGCATTAGGAGTTCGAATTTCATCATTTTTTGCACCTATCTGAATAAATTTTGTCATAATTAAAAACTGCTAAAATAAAGCTAGCGCAGGTCGCACGCATCCATGCACTAAACATTTCAACGTTGCACAATGCATGCGAATCGTGATGCGTAATAAATGAGTTAGTAAGTAATAAAAATCCATGCCAAACAAATCATTTAAAAGCATCCTACCGAACCACGTATAATTACTATCGTAATGTTTCTATTTCACTAACAGTGTATATTTTAGTAGAAAATGATTGTTACCTTCACACGGGTCGCTGAATCTCCATACATCCAGAAGAGTCGCAACAAATTCATCCATTTCCTCAAGTTTTTATTTATTAATTCACTCTTAACCCCAAATATTACACTGGTCACTAACCACCATCAACCGCGAAATGTGCGCGCCACTTCGGTCGAGGGTCGACGCGGTGTTATCGCGTAGGTAATTTTGTCGATTTGCAATTTGCGTTTATAAAAACAGAGATGACATCATCAGATCCGTCTGGAGTTGATGCACGGTTTTATATTAATTTCTCGGCGTTACATTAATTTTGGTCTAAAATTAACTTAACCATCAATGAAAATAAAATCTGTAACCTCTTATACCGTTTACACAGTGTCAGGGTGTCTTGAATAATAGACGATTTTATTTCGAATGCAACCCTTTAATAGTTACAAAGCAAAACTGCTAATTTAGATTCTTTCTAGGTTCGTATTCTAATTCGAAGGTAACCATGAGGATCTCAGTTATTATAAATGATAAAGGATAAGTTTAAATTTGGCAAAGTTGAGCTTTTTTAAGTTGAACAAGATGCTGTTGAGAAATTAAAAAAATCTTATTTCGTTTTTAAGATTTTTGAAAAAAACTGAATTCTTAAATTTTCGTTTTTATTTTTTATTGTTCTTATTTGGCAAGCTAGGAAAAAACTGAAACCACTTTTCCACAACCATTTTTTCTTCACCATATGACGACGATCATAAATTTAAATACGACGTTTCGCTTCTTTTCAACCATCATCAACTTTTATAGTTCTTATGGGCACCATTTTGGATTTTTAGACCAATAGATGGGAAATGTTCTCCTGATTTCAAAAATGTACAACATGAATATGTTTCACTCATTAATAAAGGTGGAATTTTCAATTCAAGGTTTTTTTTACAATCAACACACTATTGGAAAAATCAAAATGTAAAAACAAACAAACCGTCAGTTTTTTATTTATAAACTATTTTACTAAACGAAAACAACAACAAGAAACAAAAATATTACAAAATACAGGGCTACATATAAATTATAGTAAATGCTCAAATAAGGATCCGTTATGATCGACACATACACGAGCCCTTTTTGTTAAAGTATTTATGGCCCGATTAATACTTCTATCGGGAATTTGTGCGCAAGCAGCTTTTAATGTATTTTGTAGCTCATCAACATTTGCATATTGGTCCTTATAAATTAATTTCAATTTTAAGCGTCTTCCACAGAAAATAGTCAAATGGACTTAAATCGGGCGAGCGAGCAGGCCATTCAACTACACCACGATTTTCAATCCATTTATTTGGAAAAATCTGGTTGAGATATTCTCTCACTATTATAGAGTTGTGTGGTGGAGCGCCATCTTGTTGCCATCACAAATCTTGTAACTCGTTTAATGGAATACCACCAAGATAGTCTAGCAATGGACCTCTTAGAAATTGAAGATGTCTCTGTGCATTTAGTGTTTCCCGGTAAATGTAGGGTCCAAAAATTGTATTATTCCATAAAGCAATCCACACGTTAAATCCAAATCCGTGTTGCTTTATGATTTGTCTGTTCTCTCTAGAATAATCAACTGACCAAAGATTTTCATTATTTCGGTTAAACGTTCCCAAATTTGAGAAATGACATTCATCGGTCCAGATTATTTGATTTAAAAAAATTCTGTTCTGATTGGTCCTTTTTAATAACCAATTGCAGAAATGTAAACGTCTCTCAGTATCACCAGCTTGTAACGTTTGGCTGATATGTATTTTATAGGGTTTCATATTAGCGCTTTTTAATATTTTCCCAACTGTACTTCCGGGCATATTTAAATTTTCAGAAATTTCTCTAGTTGAAGTAGTTGGATTATTGATAATCTAAAATAAACATTAATTAAGGAAATATTCAGCTTAAAGTAAAAAAAAATACCTCTCGAATAACCTCATCTCTGTTTTCTAGTAAAATTCTTGTTCCATAAGTCTGTCTAGGTTTTTCGAAACTCCCATATTTGGATAAATTCCGGTGTAATTTTAAAAAATAAGTTTCACTTGGCTGATGCCTTTCAGGATAATTTTCCGAATAAACAACAGAAGTGTTTTTAACATTCCTATTGCAAGCGTAGTAAATCTGCATAATATCACGCTTCTCTGCATGAGAAAAAATCATTTTACAGCAACACTTCGAAACAATTTATTACCTGATGGAACAACAATTTTTTTGACAGTTTAAAACGATTCGCTTGTTGATTTTCCAATGGTATCTTGAGTGTAAAAAAAAACTTGAATTGAAAATTCCACCTTTATTAATGAGTGAAACATAGTCAGATTATACATTTTTGAAATCAGGAGAATATATCCCTCCTATTGGTGTAAAAATCCAAAATGGCGCCCATAAAAACTATACAACTTGATGATAGTTGAAGAGAAACGAAACTTCGTAGTTAAAATTTATGATCGTCGTCATATGGTGAAGAAAAAATAACTGTGTAAAAGTGGTTTCAGTTTTTTCCTAGCTTGCTAAATAAGAGCAATAAAAAATAAAGAATTGAGTTCTTTACAAAAATCTCAAAAACGAAATAATATTTTGTTGATTTCTTAACGGCATCTTGTTCAGCTTAAAAAAGCTCAACATTGCCAAACTTAAACTTACCCTCTATCATTTATGATAACTGAGATCCCCATGGTTGCTTTCGAATTAGAAGCACCCTTATATCATTAACGCCCAAAATCACTATTTCTCACTCGTATAGTCATTCACAAAAAACATAATTTTTAAGAGTCTTTTTAATCAAATCGTTATCTCCAAAACCGTTAACTTTGGAACAGCGGTTTTCAACCCTTTTTCTTGACGCACCCCTTAGCATGTTAGCTGTTATTACAAAATAAAAAATCTTTATTAATGATTGAGGGAATATTTTACAAAAATGACAAAAAGGTACAAAGAGTGCCTATACTATTTATATTTTTAGTAATTTAAATCACAAAAATTCTAACAATACTCGTATTTAAACAAAAAAAACACAACAGAAAAGTATTCATAAAATAAATAAATCTATACCTCAAACATAACAATTTATTTATTTATATATTAGCAGGTCTCTTTGAAATTTACGAGTGAGAAATAGTGCCTCTGAGCATTAATGCTGTACAGTGCTTAAAATTTTCAAATTTAATCATTTCGGATTTCCCCCATTACACCTAACGGTAGAGGCGGAAGCGAGACTAGGGGCATACAGGCTGAAAACACAAGGGTATGATCGCTATCCTGGACATCGGGGATACCATACTGAAATCTTTAATTGATTACGCGAAAATCTCATCTTCCAGATGAGTCGGACAAAATAAAGATATCTTACCATTTCCAAAAACCGTTCGAAGTATATCTTCTAACACTGAAAGAGTGGAACGAAGACGAAGTCTTAACCAAACTGAAGGGAGAAGTCTGGTACACAGATGGATCAAGAACAGAAAATGGAACAGGCCTGGGTATTTATGGCGCAGGACCAGGAAATGAAATAAGCATAAACCTGTGGCAATATGCCACTGTATTCCAGACCGAGGTAACAGCAATAATTCTAACCTGTGCCCAATCAGGGCCGTAACTAGTCAAACTTTTATTGTAGGCAAGCCAACATTTTTGCGCTCTTAATAGTCCGGGAGCCCGTGACACTTTTCAGTGTCACATTAGTTTAAGGTTTATTGACTTTTTGTTCTCTTATTCTGATAATACAAATCTCGAAAATGAGTTGCTGCCGGCGCACCCGTGGGGGCACCGCTACCTGCAGGGTTGCAAATGTGTTGAAAAAGGAAGGGTGAATGTCCAACAAGTTTAAGGCTGAAACTTTGTATAGTGTTTAAGGGTACTGAAAAATAGTGGAAAATGCTTTGCTGCCAGCGAAATCGCGGGGCCATATATTGCTGCCACCGTATCACCATTGGAATTTGGTTCCACTTGGCAGCAGTGAAATATAATTTTCGTGTCTGACTCTTCATGCAATGGATAAGATAAATGTTCTTCTTCGCTCTTTACAACTTTCATATCTTCTTGGTAGAATTTGTAACAAGTCTTGTAGTTCACCTATACAACTTTATTTCTGAAGAACGGTGCCATTTCATCGTTCGTCCAATCTTGCAAGAGAAACGCTACCAACGCCTCTTTGAAATTAACGTTTTTTAGTTCAGAAGTAAAATCTGAAGGTCGAATTTGACCGGGCCCTTTTATGTGATAGTTCCGACTTCTATTAGTTCCTCGTAGTTAGTTATCTTTGATTGAAGGCGAAAAGTATTGATCGAATGGCACAATAATAACGCGTGCCTGAGTATTTCAGGCACTTTGCAAAATTTTATTCGATACATCCCTGAAAGTTAACGGCATTTCCTTCAAGAGATATAGTGTTTTTATTATATCTAAAACCCAATATTTCCTGACTCCGCTCATTGATACAAAATTTTTACATTTATATTATCCCTGACCGAGTGACACAAATTAAAAGACATTGTGTCTTTACAATATCTACTCTTTATTCGCGAACGGTTTAATTTTCGAAAATGTAAATAAATTAATAATAGTATATTACAGCCCGAGATGGGAAATGTTTCATTACTGTCGAGAGATCAGTTAGCTGATTGAGACGCGAAGCTTCGAAATCAGCTATTATCTCGAGACTAAGGAAACTTCCTGTCGAGGTTTGTATACTATTTTATTCGCAACCACTTTATTCTAAACAATAATTGGAAAAACTATTATATTATGATACGATAGGTTGTGACGCGCATGAATGGATCAACGAGATTCCCAGTGTCCCTACCTACTCAGCGGTCGGGAATGTACCGCTCAAGTGCGGGAAGTGAGTGCGGGAAGTAGCGGGCTGAAATGTACGACTTCCCCACTCAAATGAGGTCAGGAATGTTAACATTACATATATGGTTGCGAATAAAGAATATTTTATTACTCGCGCGGCATGTACGCATGGCACGCGCCGCGTCACCTTTGATTGCAACTGCCTGGCCTCTGTCCCACTAGATCATCGGCAGCAAATGTTTTTTTTCTATTAGTATATACATCAAAGTACTTGGAAAAAAAATTCAGCCTTAAACTAATTGTCCGGCCGACCGACTTTTTTTACGGGTTTGCGGGGGTGGCAGCAATATATGGCCCCGCGATTTCGCTGGCAGCAAAGCATTTTCCACTATTTTTCAGTACCCTTAAACATTATACAAAGTTTCAGCCTTAAACTTGTTTGACATTCACCCTTCCTTTTTCAACACATTTGCAACCCTGCTGGTAGCGGTGGCCCCGCGGGTGCGCCGGCAGCAACCCATTTTGGGGATAAGTAGTATCACAATAAGAGAACAAAGAGTGATTTAACCTTAAACTAATTGTCGCGAATTTGATGTCGCGGGCTCCCGGACTATAAGTACACAACCATATATATGTGAAAAAAAATACTAGTGACACTATATGCCTTCTACATTTATCTCCGGATGTATGATGTATTGTATTCACACAAACAGGTAGGTACTCAAAAATAAATCCAACATTTTTTATTCAAGTATTTTAAAAATAAACAACTAAAAGTTGAAATAAGAAAATACAACACAAATAAAATGAGAAGAACAAGATTAGACAACAATTCTAATTTAAAAAAGCACATATCATTATGTAGTCAGCAGAACATTATACAAATTCTTATATATAAACATATGGTGTACTTTAAATCGGAACGCCACTGCGTCATTTATAGCGCAACGATAAGCATATGCATTTATCAGTGAACACTGATCCCACTGGCTGCAATGTTTTGTTTTTAATTTCCAAATTAATGTTATTCGCTTTACTGTTTCTGTATTATTAGCAGCATTGAGGTCTTTTTTACCTATTTTGTAGAGAATTTTGAAGATTTCAACCATAATTTGATCTAGCAAAAGTTGCTTTTCTTGCAACGCGCTTTTCGTATTAAAGACTTTGAAAACATTTTTTTTGTAACTTTTTTATTTTAAAAATGCAAAAAATATTTTAATTAGTGTAAGACCACCTATGTGGTGCGCGTGGTACAAGTTAGTGAAGACATATACATATGTTAAAATAATGCAATATAAACAAATAATTACATATTATTATGCGTAGTAACATATGAACGTAGAATAAGGTTATGTATTCGCAGCCACACTGTCACACTGTTTTGTAACAACTAATATATTTAAAACAAGCTTTTTCTGTCGGTACGTAGTATAAGCCTTGCATCAGGCCAAATTCGATATATCTTTTTTTAAATAAAAGCTATCATCGTATAGGGTCGCAGAAGTGTTTTAAATTGAACAAATTCTACCGGGAAAGTGATTGTAGCGAAAAATACCGTAGTAGTGGAACAAGTGTGCTCTCAAAATCGGTCTGTGGAGTTCTGCTGATTGTTGCAATGGACGTCTGTATCAGCGATGAGTCCAAAGCAGTGAATGCATATGTAATATCAGTGGACCCGCTCCAACAGTGGTTAAAAATTTAAGTTAGTTTGTCGCCACTGCTGCATTACATTGTTTTAAAAATGGAAACATTTTTATAATTAAAATAAGGCCACCTAGGCGGTGGGCTAACAAGCTAATCATTCCAATGATTTGATTGATATAAGTGAGAACTGTAAAATAAACGCTGTTACCATCTGGTGAACATATAACTTTTCCTTTGTAAATTGCACAAGGCAATGTAATGTATGGACTAAAATTGTTAATATTTATTTGTAAAATTGGCCACTTGTACCATTAGTACGAAAGAAATTCTGTTACGGCCCTGCGCCCAATTAATGGTGCAAAGAACCTTCAAAGGTAGGAGAATACATATCCTGACGGATAGTCAAGCAGCTATGAAAGCGCTATCATCTAACCAGTTTAAATCAGAACTGGTACATGAATGCCACAGAAAAGTGGTTTAACTGGAAGAACACAACAAACTGAGTGTGTTGTGGATCACAGGTCATGGGGGAATGACAGGCAACGAAAAAACTGATAAATTAGCAAAGTCAGTCAGCGCAATACAGCTGATAGGACCAGAGACTATTTACCTGTAACATAGCTTACAGCATGATCAGGGAGTTAACTAGAAGCTGGTTACAAGTTAATCATCACAAATTCTGGTACGACTACCCTAAACCAAGGCACTTTAGAGACTTCATAGGGGAGCCGTCCAAGAAAGCGACATTGGTACTTCTGGAAAATGGAAGGGAGAACATAAAACACATAACAAGGATAACTACTGGACACTGTTATATGAACAAACATATGCACACAATAGAGGTGGCAACAGACACATATTGCAGATTCTGTGAAGAGGAGGGCGAGACTCCAATTCACTGGTTGTCCGAGTGCGAGGAACTCAAAACTACGGCAAAAGCACTTTGAGGAACCACTACTGCTGATAAACACATCATTAAACGCATTAGTAAGCTTTTTTGAGGACATTGGAATACCTCTGTGAGGCAAAGTGAAGCAGTGGGAAGCACAATATGTCTTTTACGAAGCAGTGCAAAAAGGGGGGATAAATCCAACCAGAAGTACAATAATAATAAATGAACTGAATAAGCACTTCTCAAGTGTAGGAAAAAATATTATACAAAATATAGATGCTACAATAGGTAACTTAAACTTAAAAGAGCGCGAAAACCTTAGCTTTAGAGAAATTTCATATGATAAAACTATATTTGTAACTGCATGTGATGAACAAGAAATTAGTAGTATTGTAATAATTCTGAAAAAATAATCTGCCCCTGGTCATGACCAGGTATCAATTTGTGATATACTGAATATTAAGACTGTCCTAGAAATGCCTTGAGAGTGATATTTTTCAAAATGAACTGAAAATGAATAGAACAAGTCCTATCCTTAAGTCTGGTTGTCCAAAGTATATGAATAAGCATCGACCCATAAGTGTAACTACAATATTTTCAAAAGTACTAGAGAGGATGACTTACTTTATTGATAAATATGCACCTGTTGACAAATTTTAGTTTGTCTCTATTGAACACAGTGGCACTCAAAGTGCAACTATCGACCTTCTGAATAACATATCAACTGGACTAGATTTAGAAAAAATGGCCATAGCTGTATTTATAGACCTACAAAAAGCATTTGATGTAATTCGTTTTGATATGTTACTTGATAAGTTAGAGCGACTGGGTTTCAGAGGTAAGATACATAGTCTTATTAGTCTTATTCAATCATACCTAGCAAGTAGAAGGCAATAAGTATGTTAAATTAGACCATAATGTAAGTGAATTTGAAAATGCTGACTGTGGGGTGCCCCAGGGCTCTGTCCTGGGGCCTTCCCTCTACTCACTGTATGTTCTCAGCATGAAGATTGCAAGGTTAGTTGCTAGATAGATATTACATATTTTCAGATGATACTGTAATGTTATATAGGCTTGATAATGTTGAGGAGATGGAGAATGCGATAATTTCTGATTTGAGTGTGTATAATAATTGGCAGTTAAACAATAAGTTAACAATTAATGCAGAACAACTAAATTTATGGTATTTAAACAAAAAAAGTGATGATGCAACTACAAGTTCCCTGTGTAAATATCAATGGTAAATAAATTGAATGTGTAGCCTAGATGAAATATTTAGGTCTAGCAATAAATAACAAACTTTTAGCTGGTCAGATCATTTAGATTATATTGAACCAAGATATTGTCAATGATGGGTGTACTGTATGTGAATAGAGATTATCTTAGCTTTGAGAGTAAGCTCAATGTATACAATGCGTTTTTTCTGTCACATTTCTGGTATTTAATTCCCATATGGGGCACATGTGGATCTATTCGCTCTATTGTCAGCATTGTAGACGGTCCTGTTGGCCAATGTTCTAAATTTAAGAGATGATGATTGGCTAACAATTCAAAGAATTATATTCTTAGGGACAAAATAATAAGTAGTACGCTATTATCAATGATTTTTTAATGAATATAACGAAATAATATTTGAAAAAAATAGATTATTAGGCGTACTACGACTTATATTTAGGAAGAGAATATAATGATTTAAAATATATACCAGAGAAAGCGTAATACTATTCTATTATGTGAGTATCAATGCTAACGATCAATGTTTGTCCCAAACACACTCTCTGTTGCTGTTTATGCTTAATACGCACAACCTAACTTTAAAAATTCAACTATATTACAGTATGGTAGAAGGTCCTATTAGTCAATGTCCTAAATTTAAGAGATGATGAATGGCCCAAAGTTAAACAAATTATATTCTCAAATTTATACTTCACAAAAACTGCGGGATTAATAATTCTACTGACAGGTGAGCTATTCCTGTTGTCCATATTTTATTTAGTTCAGAAAAAAATTTCTCCTTGGGAACATTACACGTAGTTTACATATTGTAATAGTTTTTCTTCTGTGGTCATTGTTTCAATAACTTCGAGGTATTTTAAGTGAACTCCAGCACTTTTTAAAATGTTTGACACACTAAAACGTGCCTCTAATGTTTACTTCAGAAGAAAATTCTATAAGAAAAAGTTATTTGTAATGAAATATCTTTGTAGTTAATTGTTAGGGATGAAATGTTTGATGGTTTTGGAGCGCATTATTTTTAAGTTTTTATTAGTACGTTTGCCATTTCTGGCATGTTTTGAGCCCTGGAATGTAATATAATCTTGAAGAATGTATTGGGCTCGCAGTCCGTTGTTTCAGGGACCCGGAGAACATGTGCAACCAATGCACCATGTCGAAGGGGGCTCGGTTAGCAATGGAATTAAAAACAGGACAGAACGTTTGGGGTTCTGGTAGAGGTGCGACGTATTAGTTAAAGTGGGCTATTTGCGTAGTTATTTCTTGGCGTAAGCGATTATATGCGAACCAATAATTAATTATCAGGTGATAAGATGCAACAATGCGAGGCGAAATTGCGAGCACGGCCATGCATATTTTCTAGGTAGTGAATTAATTTAGCTGGAGTAGAATGTATACGTACTATCGTAGTTAGTTAATAATAATAATAATAATAATAATAATAATTTATTTCCATTAGACAACTACATGTATCGGAAACGTCAACAGTTTAAACAAAAGAAACACCACAAAAAAAAGTAGCAGGTAACAAAGATGTTTAACTAGGTTAAACTATGCTGGAGAAATTCTTCAACGGAATAAAAAGTAATGCCCAACAACAAACTTTTTAGTTTCTTTTTAAAGAGATTGAATGATTCAGTGCTTTTAATATTTTTAGGGAGATGATTGTATAACTTAATTGGAAATACATAAGAACTATTTGCACTGAGAGCAAGAGCATGCTTAGGCAGAATCAGTACGTTACCGTACCGTAAGTTATAATGACTGTTATCACTAATTTTTGTTAAATTAGACAAGTTATTTTTAACATACATTATGGATTTGTAGATGAATAGTGAAGTAACAGTCAATATTCCCAAGGTACAGAACGCCTGTCGACATGACTCTCGCTGCTTCAGCTTCAAGATAATCCTGATAATACGTTTTTGAATTTTTAGGACTTCCTTTATGTTTCTGGAATTTCCCCAGCAGACAATACCGTACGAAATTATACTGAAAACATACGCATTATAATAGGATAACAATACTGATCTATCTACACAATTCCTAAGTTTCCAAAAAACAGAACACTGCGTCGATAAAGCCTTTAGAACTTTATTTGTATGGCTATTCCATGTCATGTTATAGTCTAATTGCAGCCCCAAGAAGCGTATAGATTTGTTATTTTTTAAGCTTTTGCCATTCAGTTTTATTAGGTGACTGTATGACAATTCTCTAGTTGAAAAAGAAATAACTTCAGTTTTCTCAAAATTTAGAATAAGGTCAGTTCGGTCGCAGTAGTCCTGCATTTTGGTAACACACGTAGTAGCTGAAGTAGTCAATTCCTGTATGCTATCAGCCGACAGGATGATTGAAGTATCATCGGCAAACATGGTAACTAATCCCGTATCTAGAGATTCAACTAAATCATTTAAAAATATAATGAAGAGCAGAGGCCCAAGGACACTGCCTTGGGGTACTCCTGCTTTAACTTCAAGTAGATTTGAATGGTGCTCTTCATTTTTGTCGTTTTTTAATACAACTTTTTGAGTGCGCTCTAATAAATACGTAGCTATCCATGTAAGTGCCAAGCCAGTGATACCATACGTATGTAGTTTATCCAATAAAATGGTGTGGGATACCGTGTCAAATGCACATCTAAGATCGAAATAAATGCCAACAAGTTTTTTATTTTTATCTAGATTTTGAGTTATATAATTATTTGTCGATAACAATGCCAGTTCTGTTGATAGGTGAGGACGGAAACCGTATTGGCGCTCGGATAAGACTTTATTATCGTTAACATGCTTAAGCAGTCTGGTATGGAATGCTTTTTCATAAACTTTGGAGAAGACAGATAAAAGCGAGATTGCTCTATAGTTTTCAATTTTCGTGTTTAGTTGAATGGTATTTGGTAGACTTTTTGGCAATTACAGCGACCGGCATACGTCAGAGGTTCTTGCGTTGCTAGTCGACTATGTGATAGTCAAAGAGTTGAATCCCGCGAAAGCACGACGTTTCGCACAGTGATTCGCGGAAGCATGTGTTTCCGCACCGGAAGCATGGAGTTCCGAATTATAAGCCCCGTGAGAGCAATAGCAAGATTTACGGTAATTACTCTACTGTGAAAAACCAGTATACTACGGTAGTTATTACCGACTCTGTACGGATTGTAACAATAGTTAATCTAGTGGATTACTATTGGGCAGTACTAGCGAAAGGTACCGACAGCTAACCCAGCCAACGAAGGCAGCGATGAGAGGCCAAAGGGTTGATGCCGCCTGATGCAAGGCCAAGCATTGTAGCGTCTCTGCCAGCAGTACGGAGGGGCCAGGGGGAGGCCACCCCCGGTGAGTACAATTATTGTTATCGATGAGATTTACAGGTCAGTAAGTTTATGTTCCTTTACATTTAACTGCCTGCCTCCACCACTGGGTCAAGGAATGCTCGAACCTGCACTGTTTGCGCCCCGTTGCCGCCTTGTGGTCATGGGTGAGTTGCATCCACCACGTTGACACATTTCAAAAGTATCGGAAATTGAATTTTAATATAACACAAATAAACTCGCGTCTAACATAATATTATTACCAGGGCCGTAACTAAGCAAAATGTTACTGTAAGCAAGCCAAAATTTTTGCGCCCCTCAGTACACTAACGATAGCGGTGACAAAATACTAATTTTAGTGTATAACGTCTGCATTTATTTCAGTATATATTATATATATTGAAAACAAATAGGCAGGTATTTAAAACGAAATCCAACTAACTGGTAAAATAATATATGCTAAGTTTAAAATATTTGGTAGTTTGTGAAAGTGCATTATTTTTAGGTTTTGGTTACTACGCTTACCATGTCTGGAAAATTTTTAACCCTAAAGTATAATACAATCTTGGTAAATAGAACCAAAGTGGAAGTGCAACTAATGTATGGCGTTGAAGAATGTGTGCTGGTCAGGGATAGAATTCCAATCGGGGCAGAATGTTTGAAGTTCTTGCACTGGCGTGATGGATGTTTGTCTAAGCGTCATATTTTTCGGAGTTGTTGGCGTATACGATTGCTCTAAGCAATAATTAATTATAATAGGATGAGTTGCAACAATGCTGTGCTATGCGTATTCTTAGTTAATGCGTCAGATGATAGCTACTGTAGAATGCACGTATTAGTTGGTTTCGTCATGTTGGTAGCTTTTTTTGGAAACAACAGGAAACGATAGATGCCAGAGGTTCTTGCTCGTGATGGATGATTACCTGGTAATTAAGGAGAGTGAAGACATGTTGTTCCGGCGAGGGATGCCGCGAAGACATGTTGCCCCGCCTAGCAGCCGATCGGATTTAACGATTTAAAGTAAGTGCTGTAATGTGTAAAATCAATAGGCACCAGATACTTACTAATTCTATACGAGTTGCAACAATAGTTGAAGTTGAAGGTGCCAGGGGGCGGTCACCACCGGTCAGCACAATTATTGTTATCATTATGCACGTTAGTAGTGTTTTCTTCTTTTTACATTTAACTGCCTGCCACCGTCACTGGGCCAAGTAAGAGGCATTGTTTGCACCCCACCGCCGCATTGTGGTGAGTCGCGTCCGCCACTTTGATACATTTTAAAAGCATCAGCATTTGAATTTTAACATAACACAAAAACGCATCTAACGCAAAATAATAGATAAATAAAATTAGATAAAACGACAAAAACAGAAAACAATAATTCTAATAACGGGAATACATATTATATTATGCATACGATAGAACATATATCATTTCCTTATATATAAACTATCTGTAGCCTGCTGCGCCCGCCGAATTTAAAATTTCGTGCGTTAGTGTGAGGTGCCCGCAGATCTTCCTGCCACGAATGCCACTCGAACTAGCATCGGGCGGCAAAGACGGAAAATCGATTTGTAAGGGTAAGCCAGTAATAAACCTTCTTTATTATTAAATGAAATATACTTCTGCTCGTAGTTTTAAAAAACACAACCAATAGGCATAATAAATAACTGTTTTTTGCGATAATATCCCTATTAAAAGTAATGAAAAGTTTGTTTACAAAAACCCGAAAATAGTAAACCGTTGAATAAAACCTTGGTACTTTTACCGGTTTAACATGGCATGTAGTGTTGTGCTTTATTTTAAAGGTATGATGCGTGTTGGGCCTGTGTGTCTGCCTGTCTGCGTCTGTCACGTATTTATTGTTGCCGGTCGGGCGCAATTTGTTCGCATTCCTTGTCCGCGCATAACGCGTCTGTCTACAAATCATATTCCCTCTAGGAACACGGGTTCGTATCCCACCGAAAGCAATTTTTCGTTTTCTTTGTGAATCCATGTAATTCGCATTACTAAGCGTTTTCTTTTACTATTTCAGTGTTATTAAAAACAAACAAAATAATGGGAATTCGAATAGAAAACATAAAACGCAATTATAAATAATAAGTTCACATGATTATGCTTAGTATCATATGAACACAAAACATAAATAATAATAATACTTAAAGGTACTTCTCGTACCTGTCACCTCACTTTAAAAGTTTAATTTATTGCTATTTATTGTAGCTATAAGTTTTTCTTTTTTTTGTTACAAATTTTGAAATACGTATATAAGTAGTTCAAATGAAATAGTTTGTAAGAGGTCTCTCTGTTGATATTAAGCCTGTGTAAGACACTCTGTCTTGACATATAATTGACCTTAGAAACTTCGTAGTTTGTTATAATTTAGAAAATGATCGTTAGCATGGAATGTAATGTGTCGACCAGATTGGCAGCAATTCCCATGATCATAATTCGCATTATTTAGGATAAAATCCTTAATATTACAAATTAATTTGTCCGTAACATTGCCCACTCAGTGATTTGTTTTTGTTTCATTAGTATGAAAGAAATAATTTTGCCCACTGCCATTTTGGCGCCCTGGTCGCTTGCGCCTGTAGGCGGGGGCCTACTCTGCCTATACCTAGTTACGGCCCTGATTATTACAAACTAAAAAACTAATGACTATTCAAATGGCATTTGTCCGACTTTTACCCATATCTTCGTTCTCTTTTCAAACTCCTTATAACTGTTTTTTATCTCGTCTTGAGGAATAATGGCAACACATTCTCTGATTTCATTTGGTAGTTGTTCGACATCCATCATTTCCGTTATAAACTTTTAACGTTATGTGTACCCTAAAATAAAAATCTCCAATAATTAAATCGGGTCTCGGAGGTGGCCAAGGATTAGGCAATATCTGCCTATTGATCTATCACCAAAAGTATCTGGCAAACACTACAAAAGAGAAGTGGCGTTTCACCCATATTTAAATACGGGCCTCTCAATATTTACAATGCCGGGCACATTTTATCGGTCTGGCTGATTAATAATGCGTACACATTGAAATAGTATGAGCTTGTCCCCACAGTAGTATGCATTTTAGGCATCTTCATTATTCTCGCTCAATTATTTACTTTTATTCTAGCTGTGTATTTTGTAGCAAAATATTGGTCTTACGAGGGTCAAACTACAATTATTGAGAATAAAGAAAACGGTTAACATTTTTTAGGATTTCATTTTAAATGTGCTCAAAGTAATTCCCTTCAGAAATAATTCACTTAACCATTCTTTCATTTTACTGCTTAAAAACTGCCAATCATCTTCTTTGGGAACACCTTCCAAATAATCTCTTCCTCAGACAATAACCTTCTACTCTGCAAATGCCTTTTAAGCCCACAAAATAGCCAAAAATAGCACATTGCTAAACGAGGGGAGCACGGTGGGTGTTCTATTTATTTTATATTTTTTCCAGTCAAAACTGCGGTGTTACAGCAGCCGTATGGGACGATGCATTTTCATAATGTCGCGTAATTTCCTTCTCTGGAACTCAATTGAACATTTCAGGCAAACATTTTTTAGTGTTCATGCAGCTATAACTATCTTTTGTCCAGTTGTTCTCTGAATGTCACTTTTGGCAGTGGTGTATTATAATGTGTTTTATCGGACTTTTTCCACTGTGGAAAAAGTCCGATAAAACACATCCTGTCTTTTGTCCATCTATCTTAATTGCATTGACTAGACCCGTACTTTTAAAGAATACCGCATACATCACTTTTCCATAGCTCGCTGCTTCTTGGTCATTGCTGCAGGTTCTTCATCTTCTTGAATCCATACACGACCCTCTTGGCGGGTAGGTACGTCGAAAAAGAGAATATACATTTTCGTCACTCATCAGAATATTGGGAAAAAAAATGTTTGTTTGCCATTACTTAGGAGATATAAAGTTTCATGTCCAATTCTGAAACGCTCAGTTTTGTAGGAATCAGAAAGCCAATGCGGCACAAAACGATGGATATTTTTTTAAATGTTGGTGATCGTGTACGCTTGTTTATCAGCCGTGGATCTTGAGTTGACGCATACCACATAAGTGACTTTATCGCCCTCTTCAATTATTTTCTTAACAGCAGCAATGTTTTTTTCGGTAACGGTCGTAGGAGTATGCCCCGCTCCTTTTGATGCTGAACAAAATTCCTTTCGATTTCAAATTTTTTATACCATGGTAAATTGTAACAAAAGAAGATGTGCATTCGCTAAAAGCTGAGTCTAAATTCTCCTTCCACTCATAAGCGCTTAAACATTTTTTAAAGTCACAATAAATCATGAGTCGAAAATGATCTTGCGTTAATTCAATTTTTTGACTTTTAATGCCACTTTAAAAAATTTACAACTCGGGTTCTAACTAACGTAACTTCAACAACTAAACCTTAAATGGCAGATAAAGAAGTACTCTAAATAATACTGTATGTTTTGTTTTTCACGGCCTAGTAGATTGTCTTATTCTCAATTATTATAACCTGGCCCTCGTATTATTAAAACTTAAAATTTGCTTTAAAATTGTACGGCAACTTAAGTTTAAGACAAGATGTAGTTTTTATTTTCCAAATCTCCATAGCGGCATAGCCACAGTTACAAGACGTATATTAAACGAATCGGAATGGTCTATCTACACCTTAAAAGAGCATTTTAAACAATAAATAGCGATAAGTTAATAAACAAGTTAAAAGAATATGGTTTTGGTAGTTGCTTGGATTAGAGATTATTTAATTGTACATAAACAAAGAGTCGAGTGTGCTGGGCCCACAGTTATTTATCTTGTAACTAAATGAATTGATAGTTATAATATCATATAAAATATACGTTTGCAGATGATACCATAATACGAATTTAAGTAAATACGCCCCGGGAAAAAACTTCAGCTGAAAAAATGTATCGATATACAGGGTGGCTGACTTTTCATTGTCCAGCTTGTATTTAGTGAAATATGAAAGATACAAAAAAAATTTACATTAGAAAATTGTCAAACTAAATTCGATCTTCACAATGGTGTGCACAATTTTTTCCATGGCCTACCTGTTTTAAGGTAGAATACCCAACTTTGTTTTTTAATGTAACACCCTGTATTTTTTTTCCAGAATTCAATTCTACATAATTTCCTTTTTACAATGATGTATTACAAGTAACATCTTTTTGTTAAAGAGACCCACAAAATATAGGTACTTAATTGTTATAGTCGGCCGTGATATACAATTGCAAACTCCTGTCGAATTTGCTTGAATCAACAAACAACTTGTCAAATCCCACTAAAGTAAGATTGTTTTTGCACTCCCGGGACTAAACGACCTACTTTAGGCGCCATGTTGAGGGACCAAAGTGCCACTTTTAATCTCTGAGGGATTAAATTTTCATTTAATCCCTCAGGGATCAAAAGTGGAACTTTAGTCCTTCAAAATGACATTATTTACAACATTACCTTAGTTACTCATCTACATTTCCTAAGCCATCCATTTTTCCGAATCGAACGTATAAATTTTAAAACCAGCAACATCAAATTTATTTCATGATTTGTAATCCGGGAGTGCAAAAATAGTGTATATACCTGGGGACCAAAGTACCTTTGATCCCTTGAGTGATTATTGCCTTCGACTTCGTCTCGGGTAATAAACTTCACTCGCGGGATTAAATGATGCACTTTTGTCCCTTGGTATATAATATACTATTATCAGTGTAATAATTGTCCCTAATAAAAGAAAAATTACTATCGTATACACAAATAATAAAATAGTTTATATGCTGTGCTGTTTCCACAGATCAAATAACAATAAACGCGAGGCTGCTGTGTTATATCACAATTTGAACCCCAAGAAGACAACCTCATGTGAATACGTTTCAACATTTGTAAAAATTACTGCGGTCCACCGGTAAATTATCAGAGCGTCTGAATAATGTCGTTCAAGAACGAAGAGATGACGATGATGACGTTGTTATTTTAGCTACCTAACTTTAGAGCTCATCCGAGAATTTCAACAAGACAAGCTGCTGTAGAATTAAATGTCACAAGGTATAAAATTCAAAAGGTTTTAGATAAACACAAGATGAAGCCATTTAAGCTAAATTTGGTCCAATCCCTACAGGGTGTGTGAGTGGCTACTGAATGCTGGGAGACAATATCTTAGTAAAATAATTTGGACGGACGAATCAACTTTTCATAGAAATGTAATCGTAATACACATTATTGGAACGATGAAAATCGTCGCATA
This sequence comes from Agriotes lineatus, assembly GCA_940337035.1. Classification (NCBI taxonomy): domain Eukaryota; kingdom Metazoa; phylum Arthropoda; class Insecta; order Coleoptera; family Elateridae; genus Agriotes; species Agriotes lineatus. The sequence goes on along the minus strand of CALNHX010001805.1, from coordinate 110,070 downwards.
ATTGTTGAAGCCCGGGCGCAGGTGTGCTTTTCAGTTAACTTGTACGTGTGGTTAGAGGCAATCGTGAATAGAATTTTGGGGCTCTATCTTTACAACGGAACGTTAACTGAGATATTTATTATTTTTACAAAATGAGTTCCGAGATTACCTAGACAGGGGTGGCGAACCTTTATTCATCTACGTGCCATTTTTTCTAAAGATATGTTTAATGAGGCCATGACGTGCCATCAAACAATCTAGACTTAGTGATTAATGGGGAAAAATAAAACTAAACACTATCAACTTAAAACTCTTTATTTGCAACAAAAAATATACATTTTGTACAGCAATAGTGGTGTTATGTTTATTTAAATGAAAGAAAAAATTCGTACGACTTCTGCTGTTGCAAATTAGATGCTAAATAACTTATATTAGCTCCATACTTTGTTACTTTTAGCAGAATGCAAGCTAGACTGGATTCATCTGAGAAACGGCTTCTACACGAGTCTTTAATGTTATTAATTTCTGAAAATAATGACTCACAAGCATAGGTAGCTGAAAATATTGTTAAGAAAGCAAAAGCCAGCTTCTTCAGACTGCTAAATGTGTCTGGAATTGAATTCCACGTTTCCATAATTTTGATATGGGCATTTTTACTTATATTACCTGATACATATAGTCTTTCTATTTCATTTAATTCCAACTCTTTCCTTGTTTCGAAAAATTTTTGAATCCATATTGAACTAGACTGGAAATCAATCAGCTGCATTTCAATTTATTCAATTTCCAACCAATCAAATTTGGCCAAGTTCAGTTTATCAAGTGAAGTTACATCAGGATATATAATAAATTTCAGTGTTTCCGATAATTCTTTGAACTGAGAAAATCTCGTTGAAAGTTCTTTGATTGAAGAATTAATTACCGAATTAAACCTTTCATTGACTTTTGCTTGGTCTGGTTTTTCATGTAAATCCAAATCTCTGGAGATTTTTTTTCAAGTTTGGGAAATACTTGTAGTTTTTGGTAACAATATCGTTACTGAAAACTTGCAGTTTAGCTTCGAAAGCATGAATGAGATCTATCATAACAATAATTGTTTTATTTGCGCCTTGAAGCTTCATGTTCAATTCATTGTTAAATATAAATTGTTTCGATTAGGTACCTAAATTCCTTAATTACTGCCGTGCCTAAATTATTTTGTGGCGTGCCAATGGTTCGCCACCCCTGACCTAGACGATCTTCCATTAGTTAAAAGACGAAACTTGTGGTTTCAACATGATGGTGCTCCTCCTCATAACGGTGTACAAGTTAGTAATTTTTTAAATAATAAATTTGGCAAAATTGGATTGGCAATAGAGGACCAGTTTTATGGCTTGCTAGATCGCCTGACTTGTCAATTTTAGATTTCTTTGTGTGGGGTTTCTTGAAAAACAGCTTTTATAAGGCTCGTTCTCAAAATCTTCAGGAACTCAAAAATAAAATATTTGCTGCGTGTTTATTAATTACACATGAAATGCTGCAAAAAGCAAGGGCAAACTTAATCACGCGGGCTCAAAAATGTTTAGAGTTGAATGGAGGACATTTTGAACAGTTATTATAGGTAATAATAATAAATTGTATACATAACTACTTATGTTAATCTTTTACTATAGTTTATATACAGGGTGTTAGTAAATAAGTGCGACAAAATTAAGGCAGTGATTCTGCATGGAAAAATAATGATATTTTGTTATATAAATGTATATTCGCAAATGCTTCGTTTCCGAGCCACAGTTAGTTAAAGTTTTTCTTAAAAATTGATAATTTTTTTATTGCTCTGAAACCGGTCAAGATATGCAAATGAAGTTTAGTTTGTTTTAAGAGGTACTTATAGCACATTCTTTGATATGCAATTAAGAATTTTATATTCATCATTGGCGCGCATACGGGTATTAATCCCGATATTTTTATAGAAAAAAATGGTACGCCACTGAGATATTTCAAAATAAAAATTATTTTTGAATTTCTCGTTCAATTTGTGACAAAAAAGCTTTCTTCTCATTTTTTGTAGGTAGCGCCATTTTTATGCAAAAAATAAGACATCGGGATCATTACCCGTATGCGCGCCAATGATGAATATAAAATTCTTAATTGCATATCAAAGAATGCGCTATAAGTACCTCTTAAAACCCACTAAACTTCATTTGCATATCTTGACCGGTTTCAGAGCAATAAAAAAATTATCTATTTTTAAGAAAAACTTTAACTAACTGTGGCTCAGAAACGAAGCATTTGCGAATATACATTTATATAACAAAATATCATTATTTTTTCATGCAGAATCACCCCCTTACTTTTGTCGCACTTATTTACTAACACCCTGTATAAGTTTAATTAGTTAGTTTAGTTATGTAGTTAGTTTAGTAAATATTTAGAGGGAATACATTTTATTTACAATTACTTATATCGTGCTTCTATTTAACAACATAATGGTACTTATATTATTGTAAAGATAAATTGATTTGCAATCCAATTCTGTATAAAAATATAGGGTGTTACATTTAAAAATAGTTGGATATTCTACCTTAAAACCGATAGGCCATAGAAAAAAATTGTGTACGCCATTGTCTAGATCAATTTTGACAGTTTTCTAATTTAATTTTTTTTGTATCATATTTCAGTAAATACAAGCTGGACAATGAAAAGTCAGCCACCTGTATATTCTACAAAATGACATTAACGTAAGCAAAAACGTTGATCCTGATTAATTTCACGTATAAACAACTTAAGTTTTATTTTAACATTATTGCTTTAAACAAACTAAAATCATTGTTCAACTGTAAAAATATTTAAAATTGATAGAATGTCACACCAAGGAAAATATTTCAGTTGCTAATTGTTTCTACCCCAAGCAATAATGATAATTAAAAATAAAAAGGAAAAATCGTTTTAATGTAAAACAAAGATGTAATCATCTTTACAACAGTTCTACACGCCAATAGTGCGAACAATATGGATAGGCTTTGCGTTAATTAGATTACATTCTAAATAACCCAGCATATATAGTATTTTGTATACTAAAGTAGTGTACCTAGGGGTGTTCTAGGACACTTTTGACCTTGAAGTTTTTCAAGGTCACGGGAGAGGTCGTTGACCTAGCCGGGGTCAAGATCATTGGCCTCACCGAGGTCACGTGGCACTTCCGGTTCCCACGATGAATTTTTGGGGTAAAAATGTAATTTTGAAATTTTACAAGATTCTCACGATGAATTTTGGGGCTAAAAGTCTAATTTTGAAATTTTTACAAGATTCCTACGCTTATCAAAATATTTTCCAGGCACTCACATCTGCAGGTCTCAACAAGTCTGCATTCCCAGACAATGACTCACATCCGGTTGAGCCTGGGCACCGGATGTTATTGTCTACCAATTGAACAATGAAGCCATTATTTGAAAAATTGTACGACCGCTAAAAAATAATAATTGAATGAAGTCTTTGTTTGGAAATTTTTAGCTGAATCAGATAAACCGGATGTTATTGTCTGGAACTTCAAACCTGTCCAGACTTGTTTGAAAATGTGCAAGGCTGGTAAAAATTGAACAATGAAGTCATTGTTTGAAAATCTGCACGATCGCTAAATCTAATTGAATGGAGTCTTTGTTTGGAAATTTTTGCTGATGTAGTTAATGACCCTTATTATCAGTTGCGGCGATGAATAAATAGACCGGCTCGGCTGTCTGCAAGAATTAGTATTACAACAGCACGCGCGAACATGTCTGCAGTAGATAGCGTTACCGAATTAAGTTCCAATTCAATAAAAACAATTGGAGACGCGATAGGGATTGTAAAATATAGTGATGAGGCTGAGACATTGCTTAACATGTAAATAAAACCATTTTAATTGTTAACCGATTTATCGGTAAGCATAGTTTTAAAAATGAAAATCCATTCAGGCTAGAAGCAAATTTAAGATTATTAAAAGGTCAACGGCAATTATTAAAAAAATTAAAAGCTAAATTAGTAAAGAAGGGAGCAGGTGTAGGGAGTGGTCAGCAGCAAAAGAACAAGTTAGTGTGGGAAGATGTAGAATCGTGTTTTAATAGTCGAATAAGAACAGGTATGATTGTAAATTTAGGTTACAATGAACCTCAAGAATTTCTTTCAAAAGCATACAGAAGTTTCTCAATAAAAGTAAAACAAATTAATAAAAATAACTTAATGCTTAAAGCTAATGTAATATTTAGCGCATTTTTTATAAAACCTAGTAGTGGCGAGATAGATTTAAAAACGTTTGCTACTAAAAATGAAAAAATTGATTCTGGTACTAATTTAAAACAGTGGTATGAGACTAATGTGGAGAATAAGCTGTTGACAAAATTAGAAGATTTTCAAGAACGTGATTCAGGTTGGAGTTTGCTCGAGATATTACATTTAAAAGTAAATTTAAAACATTACACGCCATTAACAGTAGGTAGATATATTGAGTTGCCTCAAGCTATTAAAAATAAAAAGGCCGTGATTAACGTAAAAAATGATGATGAATATTGTTTTTTGTAGTCGGTAGTGTCAGCACTACATCCTGTAAATGGGAATTCCGCTAGAATATCTTCGTATCCACATTTCAGTAAAGTATTCGGGGCTAGAATTCCAATGAAATTAAAAGATATATCAAAATTTGAAACAATGAATGATTTACGTATAAATGTATATACGCTAGAAAGAAAAAACAAATTCGGTAAAAATGCAGTACTGCCCATATATATTAGTAAAAATACTCAAATTAATAAAGATGCTATACATTCATTAATGATAATTCATATTCTTATATGGGTATTTCGCCACTCTGCAAATTAAAATATTAAATAACGAAAATATTTACAACGAACGTTTCGAGGGACAATCTGCCCTCGTTATCAACGAATAACAATTAAAACTAACAAGAAACTTATCTTTTTTTCACTGGAAGGAAAAACGACCAACCTCCAATGAATTTTTTGACATTGACGTTTGTTGATATCTGCACCTACTTGATCTCATCTTTAAGAATCGGTAGCCAACTATTGTCTAAAAATATTGAGAAAGACGACACGCATTTTTCTTCGTTAAGTAAAATATATGCCGTTTCCTTAATTTTTCGCCTAGTTGACATCGATTCTTTAGACAAGATCTTTGTGTTGTCCCATTGTATTTTATGGTTTTCATCCCAAGCATGTTCTGCCAGCTTAGACTTATTGAATTGATACGTTTTCAACATATTTTTACGTTCTTTAACTCTAACTGCTAAAGGCCTGGATGTTTCACCGATATAATATTTCCCGCATTCACAGGGAATACTATATATACAATTCCTTGAATGTTGTTCTTCGTTGAACGGTTGAGTTTTTGTAAGAACTGACCGCAAAGTATTCATCGTTTTGAATACCGTCCTAACATTGAATCTATTTCCAATTCGTCTAATTTTGTCAGATATGCCTGGAATATATGGTATAGTTGGAGTATTATATTTTTGAGTGTCATTCCTTTGTATGTGTGTGACATTGCTTCGTGTATTGAAAATGTTCCGAACAAGAGTCTCTGGATAGCCATTATCTTGTAAAACATTAATAATAAATTCTTTCTCTTTTTTGAAAATTGTATCATTAGAGCAAACAACTTTGGTTCTGTCGTAAAGACTTTTTACAACGCCTGTCTTTATGTTTTTGTGATGGTTAGAATTAAAATCTAAGTACCTATTAGTATTGGTTTTCTTACGGTATACTGATGTTTCAAAAGTATTTATTGTGCGTGTGATTAGTGTATCAAGAAAGGGTAACTGATTGTTTTGCTCTGTTTCTAATGTGAATTTGATGGAGGTTTCTTTACTGTTAATATGTTCAAGAAATTTGTCCACCTCATCCATATCATGAGGCCAAATTGCAAAAACATCATCGACATATCTCCACCAAACTACTGGTTTGTTGGTGTACGTGTAGACATGTTGTTGTTCAAAGTTTCCATAAAAATGTTACTAACAATGGGAGATAAAGGTGAACCCATTGCCATCCCGAAGTCTTGTTGGTAAAATTCATTGTTTAGTTGAAAGTATGTCGTTTTAATGCATAGTGTTAAAAGTTCTATAATGGTACCAACGTTTAATGTTGTTCGTGTATGTAATGTGTTATCGTTTTGTAGCCTATGTTTAATGATGTTGAGTGTTTTGTCTACTGGAACATTAGTGAAGAGACTAACTACATCGAAACTAACCATTAAGTGTTGTGTGTTTATGTTTGCTTCTTTAAGTTTTTCAAGGAAATGGGGCGTGTTCTTTATATACGTGTCTGTATTTCCTGATATAGGAGTCAGTATCTTAAGTAAATATTTAGCTAAACTGTGACAAGGAGAACCTATAGAACTAACTATTGGCCTAAGTGGTACATTTGGTTTGTGTATCTTTGGTAATCCATAAAAATGTGGTGGTTTACTGTAGTGTGGTGTTAGCGTACGTCTTACAAAATCTGTAAATTGTTCTCTGTGTTTGTAAAGTGTTCTGTATATTTTTGTTTCTATTGTATGTGTTGGATCTCTATTTAGTTTAGTGTATTGTCCCTCACTAATTAGTGTTAAAAGTTTTTCGTTGTATGTGGTTGTGTCAAGTACTACTGTGGCGTTGCCTTTGTCTGCAGGTAGAATTTTAATTGTGTTATCGGTTTTTAGTGTGTGTAGTGAATGTTTTTCTTGTTTAGATATATTTTGTCTGATTGTGTAAGGTCGTTCTAGTATGATTTTGTTTCTAATTCTGTATTCCTGTCTAATGTCTTCTGGAAGTTTTTGACAAGTCTCTTCTATAGCTGTAACTAAATCAAGTTTATTAATTCGGTTTGGCGCCACTGCGTAGTTGAGTCCTTTGCCAAGAACTAATTTGTCAGTGGCGTTTAGTTCTTTAGAAGACAGATTAACTACAGTTTTATTTAAAAAAGTGTCACTGTTCTTTAGTGTATTTAGTTCAATTGTGTGTTTTTCTTGTATGAGGTATATATACCATATATTCCAGGCATATCTGACAAAATTAGACGAATTGAAAATAGATTCAATGTTAGGACAGTATTCAAAACGATGAATACTTTGCGGTCAGTTCTTACAAAAACTAAACCGTTTAACGAAGAACAACATTCAAGGAATTGTATATATTATTCCCTGTGAATGCGGGAAATATTATATCGGTGAAACATCCAGGCCTTTAGCAGTTAGAGTTAAAGATCATAAAAATATGTTGAAAACGTATCAATTCAATAAGTCTAAGCTGGTAGAACATGCTAGGGATAAAAACCATAAAATACAATGGGACAACACAAAGATCTTGTCTAATGAATCGATGTCAACTAGGCGAAAAATTAAGGAAACGGCATATATTTTACTTAACGAAGAAAATTGCGTGTCGTCTTTCTCAATATTTTTAGACAATAGTTGGCTACCGATTCTTAAAGATGAGATCAAGTAGGTACAGATATCAACAAACGTCAATGTCAAAAAATTCATTGGAGGTTGGTCGTTTTTCCTTCCAGTGAAAAAAAGATAAGTTTCTTGTTAGTTTTAATTGTTATTCGTTGATAACGAGGGCAGATTGTCCCTCGAAACGTTCGTTGTTAATATTTTCGTTATTTAATATTTTAATTTACAGAGTGGCGAAATACCCATATAAGAATATGAATTATGAATTCACGCCACAAAGAAGTTTCAAAGATGATCCAGTACAATCAGGTTTTACAAAGGTACCTTCATTTCACAAACCAGGCACGGCAGCCAATCAAAATACCCATTGAAACAACCAGTAACAGCATATCAAATGCCATTATTTTATCTACACTTCCCAAAACTTTTAAGAAAAAAGCTGAAGTTTTCCTACGCATTTTGAGTGCCTCAAACGATGTGAGCTGGGATCACAAGGGTACCGTTACTATAAAGGGTGAAATTTTACCGGCGTCTAACATAGTCGATTTAGTTCACGACACTCTGCGGCCTCGAAAAACTATTAATCCACCCGGACGCCTACAGTTTGCTGATTACATCAAAGACCTTAACGTTGCTAATGTGCTGCTAGCTAAACCTAAACAGCAAAAGAAGCCAACCCCGACTGGCACTACAGGAAAAACCGAAATGGAAACTGATAACTGCGAGTCCGATTTAGAATATAAATTAAAAACACCAGCTACTCATCCAAGTCCACATCAAAAAGGTTCAGTCAGAAGAACGCCGATAAGGAAACGCCTCCAAAAAAGGGCCGTTAGAAAAACGCCTCTAAGGCAGATGTCATCAACACCAAAAACGAAGGGAATTCTAGATTGGGTGCATCTTAAACTTTAAAATGACACAATGAAATTCTGATTTTATTACTTGCAGCCTTTTTAATTTGAAATGTTGTGCACCTCAAACTACCGTTTTGTAAATTGCTAGGAAATTTTTAGAAAATAAGACATTCAGCAGTACATTTATATTTATATTATTAAGTATTATACGAAATAAGAACAATATATTTGTTTATTACAAAGTGTTTGTGTTTTTTTATTTCTACTCTGCTTTTGTTTTTCAGGAATCTGAAGTAATTACAAAATCTAAAGCTAAAATATTAGTATTTGAAGTTATTTTACAGCTACAAAGTGTAAAATTTCAAAAATCAATCTACGATTTCATAATGGTGTGATATAATTTAAAAAATTGTGATTTCTTTTAATTTTGAGCGATACATTTTATAAAAAAGTGTAAAATATTTGCAAATTTTTCAACGAAATTGTGTGTATTTCCATCAAAAGTACAAGAATTTTTGAATTTTGTTTATCGAAATGCTTTTGGTAAAAGATTTTTTCAACGAAATTGCTATTTTTTTTAATTTTGAGCGATGCATTTTATAAAAAGTGTAAAACATTTGCAAAAAGTATGCATAGTTTATGTAACATGATGTCGATTTTTGTAAAAATTTATGTGAGATGGCGTGTAATTGTGTGATTTTTGTTCAATTTTCATCGTGTGTTGAATAAAAATATCGTATTTTGTATAATTTCAAGTGACGTGATGACAGTTTTTGTATAATTTATGTGACATGACGTCGATTTTTGTGAAAATTTATGTGAGATGATGTGGAACAGAACGTTTTTCAGCGAAAGTGCGTGAATTTTGCTTCTAGAAATGCTTGTGGTAGAAGATTTTTCAATGAAAGTTGTATAAAAATATGGTTTTTGTCGTTTTTGGTTAGAACTTTTTTAGCGAAATTGTATTTTTATTCAAGTCTTACTAAAATTGCTGCAGAAATTGCTTTTTTTTATTCAAATCTTGCTAAAATTGCAACAAGTTAGAGAAAAAAAGTGTAAAACATTTGCAAAATTATGCTTAGAAATAACTCTTAAAACTGTTTTTACATCATTTTCTTTATTATAAAGCGTTTTGTAAGACGAAATGTGATAATTTTTAAGTGAAATAATGTGAGATGGTGTATTTTTTATCGCTTATTGGATAAAAATGTCGTTTTTTGTATAATTTCAAGTGACATGATGTCAGTTTTGTAAAATTTTAAGTGAAACAGAACATTTTTTCAACGAAATTGGGTGTTTTTATTCAAAATTATGTTACTTTGTGGTCAATTGCGTTTTTATTTTCGGCCGTTTGCATTTATACTGGAATTTTTAAAACTAAAATACACTTTTGAGCGATATAATGACACAATTTCAGACGCTTACTTATAAATAAAAACTTTTTGCTTTTCGAAATGACTGTAGTATGGGCAATATTTTAAAAAGTTCCACTCATTGCTGTTCGTCACAACATGCTTTTTCCAGGAGCGACAAAATCATATGTTCCCATGATTTTAAGGAGACGGCTTGCAAATTAAATTAAAAACGCGGAGGGGACAACCATTCTTATACAATAAGACGCTGATATCTTCGGACTCAACATCGAAAAGTAGCCGAAATACGGTAGCTGAAAGCAACGCACCACCCTTTCTTACTTATATGAGTAAGAAAAAGATAGCCATACAAAAAATTATATTAGTAGGCATGTTTAGTTGACAAATGTCATAATTAAAATTAGTCAAGCCTTCTCCAATATTTGCTACTATGTTTATCTCTTTCTTACTCAAGCAATACGTATATCTTCTTGTTCATGTTATCTTATTGCTGATATATATAATCGCTGATATATATAATTGTGGCCGACAGGCAACGACCTGTTAGGTCATTTGAGGATGACAAAATAGAAAGTTCGGGGCGATAATGTCTTTTGTAATTACACATAGCACCATAAAATTAACCATATTCTAGCATTTCAAATATGAAAAATGAATAATAGCCGTGGTTTTATAAATAATTTAATAATATTATATGAGACCCTTTCATACTTAGTATTTCAGGAATATATTAAAATCAAATTTGTAACTCGTTTTTATGTTTACGATCTACCTTTACCTCTTATCGCCAACCGATCGGAAATTTCCTATAGTAGGTAGGGACAATGAGAATCTCGTGAATCCAGCCATATAGCAGGCACAAATTATAAAATTATTAATTATGGCACATCCAATCGCAAAAATCACTTTTTTAAAATTACTACAAGTCATTTAACACCACAAGCCATGCAACTCCATTCTTATAATTTTAATTTTTGAAAAAATAGTTTGTTTACAACAAGGAAGCTCGATGTCGAACCCGCACACAACTGTTGAAGTTTTAATAGCATTCAAGCACGATGTTCTGTAGCTCAGTTGGTTAAGACTTCAGACTCGTAATACTGACTTTGCTGGTTCAGATCCGGCTAAGGGTCGTCGCAGGAAGCTTTTTTTAAATTAAACTAAATGTGAGAAAACCAAGATGGACGACACCCGAGAAGTTAAATTCAAAACTGGGAAAAATTTAAAATTCAAATATTCGCGCGAAATTAAAATGGCCTCCGTGCATGAGAGAGAGAGAGAGCAGCTTCGATGAGGGAGACGGAAGATTTAGCAGTTTGAAATTCAAATATTTCCGCGAAAATTCAAAATTAAAAACGACAGCCGTGAGAAGTGCGCGCGCAGAAAATCAAGATGGCCGACACCCCGGGAAGTTTAAAATCAAAAAATTGAACTTGGAAAAAAAAATCTGAAAATTTAAAATTCAAATATTCGCGCCAGAAAACCAAGATGGCCGCCGCGTAATTCCGGAAGCAAATTAAAAATGGCCCCGCGTAATTTAATCGGAAGCTAATGCGTAATTTAATCAGTAGCACATGTGAAAATTAATTAGATCAAACCGCGAAATTAATTAGATCAAACCGCGAAATTAATTAGGTCAATCCGTGAATCAAAACCGCGAAATCCGCGAATTAAACCGCGAATCCGCGAATCAATTAAAAGGAGTGGGGGGAAACTGTCCCCTTTCTACTCACATTTTTAACCGCGGTTAAATTTTGACATTTGAATTTTTATCAACATTAAACTGACAGAAACAATGGTGATTGCGCATTATTATGGATATGAAGGAAATAATCAAGCAATAGATATCGATAAAGTCATGTCTCCAATACGATTAGAAGGCAGTTAACATACTAGCATTATAAGACTATACTCTGATAATAAATTTGGACTACCTAATAAATAATTAAAAACGTTTTGGAAGCAACATATATACAAACCAGTAACATAAGTCGATTAATATTTAAATTATGCCCTATATATTCACGACTATAAACAATACTATTGCGAAAATATAGAGAAAAACCTGTTAATGAAAAAGAGATTCAATCAAATAGAATTGATATAAAAATGGGAGCTAATAAACACTTCAAAAAACCCTTATACCGCTTTTTACGTATAAAAACTACATCTACGGGCAAAAAAGAATGATCTAACTCAATAAACAAAGGAGATAGGAAGGGTTCTTTAATTTTCCCCGAATCCATATTTTCATCGTTAGGGGTTGATTAGTGCAAAATCCTGAAATAGGTTTCTAGGTATTTGCATTGAAAATCTTTGCAAGCAAATACCAAGTCGATATTTCATCGAGTGTAAGAGATATTGATTAATTCATGAAAACATAGTTTCCCCTACTTCACCCCTTAGGAATGAAATTCCGAAAAATTCTTACTGCCTCATTTTATTCTAAAATGGAGCCACAGCAAAAAAATCAAAAATATTTAACCCCCTATTTTTTCAGTTTTCTTTTTTATCCTTTTAGGAATGAAATTCTGAAGAACCCTTCTACCACTTTCTACATATTTTAAATTACATCTACAGGTAAAAAAAGAATGATCTAACTCAATAAACAAAGGAGATAGGAAGGGTTCTTTAATTTTCCCCGAATATATATTTTCATCGTTAGGGGTTGATTAGTGGAAAATCCTGAAATAGGTTTCTAGGTATTTGCATTGAAAATCTTTGCAAGCAAATACCAAGTCGATATTTCATCGGGTGTAAGAGATATTCATCAATTCATGAAAACATAGTTTCCCCTATTTCACACCTTAGGACTAAAATTCCGAAAAATTCTTACTGCCTCATTTTATTCTAAAATGGAGCCACAGCAAAAGAATCAAAAATATTTAACCCCCTTTTTTTCAGTTTTCTTTTTTTTATCGCTTTAGGGGTGAAATTTAAAAAAAACCCATATACCACTTTTTACGTATTTTAAAAATACATCTACAGGCAAAAAAAGAATGATCTAACTCAATAAACAAAGGAGATAGGAAGGGTTCTTTAATTTTCCCCGAATCCATATTTTCATCGTTAGGGGTTGATTAGTGCAAAATCCTGAAATAGGTTTCTAGGCATTTGCATTGAAAATCTTTGCAAGCAAATACCAAGTCGATATTTCATCGGGTGTAAGAGATATTCATCAATTCATGAAAACATAGTTTCCCCTATTTCACACCTTAGGACTAAAATTCCGAAAAATTCTTACTGCCTCATTTTATTCTAAAATGGAGCCACAGCAAAAGAATCAAAAATATTTAACCCCCTTTTCTCAGTTTTCTTTTTTATCCCTTTTAGGGGTGAAATTAAAAAAAAACCCTTATACAACCACCTGTTACATATTTTAAAATACATCTACAGGCAAAAACAGAATGATCTAACTCAATAAACAAAGGAGATAGGAAGGGTTCTTTAATTTTCCCCGAATCCATATTTTCATCGTTAGCGGTTGAATAGTGCAAAATCCTGAAATAGGTTTCTAGGTATTTGCATTGAAAATCTTTGCAAGCAAATACCAAGTCGATATTTCATCGGGTGTAAGAGATATTGATTAATTCATGAAAACATAGTTTCCCCTACTTCACCCCTTAGGACTAAAATTCCGAAAAATTCTTACTGCCTCATTTTATTCTAAAATGGAACCACAGCAAAAAAATCAAAAATATTTAACCCCCTTTTTTCAGTTGTCTTTTTTTATCCCTTTAAAGGTGAAATTAAAAAAAACCCTTATACCACTTTTTACGTATTTTAAAAACACATCTACAGGCAAAAAAAAGAATGATCTAACTCAATAAACAAAGGAGATAGGAAGGGTTCTTTAATTTTCCCCGAATCCATATTTTCATCGTTAGGGGTTGATTAGTGCAAAATCCTGAAATAGGTTTCTAGGTATTTGCATTGAAAATCTTTGCAAGCAAATACCAAGTGGATATTTCATCGGGTGTAAGAGATATTGATTAATTCATGAAAACATAGTTTCCCCTACTTCACCCCTTAGGACTAAAATTCCGAAAAATTCTTACTGCCTCATTTTATTCTAAAATGGAACCACAGCAAACAAATCAAAAATATTTAACCCCCTTTTTTTCAGTTTTCTTTTTTTATCCCTTTAGGGGTGAAATTTTAAAAAATCCTTATACCAGTTTTTACGTATTTTAAAAATACATCTACAGGCAAAGAAAGAATGATCTAACTCAATAAACAAAGGAGATAGGAAGGGTTCTTTAATTTTCCCCAAATCCATATTTTTATCGTTAGGGGTTGATTAGTGCAAAATCCTGAAATAGGTTTCTAGGTATTTGCATTGATAATCTTTGCAAGCAAATACCAAGTCGATATTTCATCGGGTGTAAGAGATATTGATCAATTCATGAAAACATAGTTTCCCCTACTTCACCCCTTACGACTAAAATTCCGAAAAATTCTTACTGCCTCATTTTATTCTAAAATGGAACCACAGCAAACAAATCAAAAATATTTAACCCCCTTTTTTTCAGTTTTCTTTTTTTATCCCTTTAGGGGTGAAATTTTTAAAAATCCTTATACCAGTTTTTACGTATTTTAAAAATACATCTACAGGCAAAAAAAGAATGATCTAACTCAATAAACAAAGGAGATAGGAAGGGTTCTTTAATTTTCCCCGAATATATATTTTCATCGTTAGGGGTTGATTAGTGCAAAATCCTGAAATAGGTTTCTAGGTATTTGCATTGATAATCTTTGCAAGCAAATACCAAGTCGATATTTCATCGGCTGTAAGAGATATTGATCAATTGATGAAAACATAGTTTCCCCTACTTCACCCCTTAGGACTAAAATTCCGAAAAATTCTTACTGCCTCCTTTTATTCTAAAATGGAACCACAGCAAACAAATCAAAAATATTTAACCCCCTTTTTTTCAGTTTTCTTTTTTTATCCCTTTAGGGGTGAAATTTTAAAAAATCCTTATACCAGTTTTTACGTATTTTAAAAATACATCTACAGGCAAAAAAAGAATGATCTAACTCAATAAACAAAGGAGATAGGAAGGGTTCTTTAATTTTCCCCGAATATATATTTTCATCGTTAGGGGTTGATTAGTGCAAAATCCTGAAATAGGTTTCTAGGTATTTGCATTGATAATCTTTGCAAGCAAATACCAAGTCGATATTTCATCGGGTGTAAGAGATATTGATCAATTCATGAAAACATAGTTTCCCCTACTTCACCCCTTAGGGCTAAAATTCCGAAAAATCGTTAGGGGTTGATTAGTGCAAAATCCTGAAATAGGTTTCTAGGTATTTGCATTGATAATCTTTGCAAGCAAATACCAAGTCGATATTTCATCGGGTGTAAGAGATATTGATCAATTCATGAAAACATAGTTTCCCCTACTTCACCCCTTAGGACTAAAATTCCGAAAAATTCTTACTGCCTCATTTTATTCTAAAATGGAACCACAGCAAACAAATCAAAAATATTTAACCCCCTTTTTTCAGTTTTCTTTTTTTATCCCTTTAGGGGTGAAATTTTAAAAAATCCTTATACCAGTTTTTACGTATTTTAAAAATACATCTACAGGCAAAAAAAGAATGATCTCACTCAATAAACAAAGGAGATAGGAAGGGTTCTTTAATTTTCCCTGAATATATATTTTCATCGTTAGGGGTTGATTAGTGGAAAATCCTGAAATAGGTTTCTAGGTATTTGCATTGATAATCTTTGCAAGCAACTACCAAGTCAATATTTCATCGGGTGTAAGAGATATTGATTAATTCATGAAAACATAGTTTCCCCTACTTCACCCCTTACGACTAAAATTCCGAAAAATTCTTACTGCCTCATTTTATTCTAAAATGGAACCACAGCAAACAAATCAAAAATATTTAACCCCCTTTTTTTCAGTTTTCTGTTTTATCCCTTTAGGGGTGAAATTTTAAAAAATCCTTATACCAGTTTTTACGTATTTTAAAAATACATCTACAGGCAAAAAAAGAATGATCTAACTCAATAAACAAAGGAGATAGGAAGGGTTCTTTAATTTTCCCCGAATATATATTTTCATCGTTAGGGGTTGATTAGTGGAAAATCCTGAAATAGGTTTCTAGGTATTTGCATTGATAATCTTTGCAAGCAACTACCAAGTCAATATTTCATCGGGTGTAAGAGATATTGATCAATTCATGAAAACATAGTTTCCCCTACTTCACCCCTTAGGACTAAAATTCCGAAAAATTCTTACTGCCTCATTTTATTCTAAAATGGAACCACAGCAAACAATTCAAAAATATTTAACCCCCTTTTTTCAGTTTTCTTTTTTTACCCCTTTAGGGGTGAAATTTTAAAAAATCCTTATACCAGTTTTTACGTATTTTAAAAATACATCTACAGGCAAAAAAAGAATGATCTAACTCAATAAACAAAGGAGATAGGAAGGGTTCTTTAATTTTTACCGAATCCATATTTTCATCGTTAGGGGTTGATTAGTGCAAAATCCTGAAATAGGTTTCTAGGTATTTGCATTGATAATCTTTGCAAGCAAATACCAAGTCGATATTTCATCGGGTGTAAGAGATATTGATCAATTCATGAAAATATAGTTTCCCCTACTTCACCCCTTAGGACTAAAATTCCGAAAAATTCTTACTGCCTCATTTTATTCTAAAATGGAACCACAGCAAACAAATCAAAAATATTTAACCCCCTTTTTTTCAGTTTTCTTTTTTTATCCCTTTAGGGGTGAAATTTTAAAAAATCCTTATACCAGTTTTTACGTATTTTAAAAATACATCTACAGGCAAAAAAAGAATGATCTAACTCAATAAACAAAGGAGATAGGAAGGGTTCTTTAATTTTCCCCGAATATATATTTTCATCGTTAGGGGTTGATTAGTGCAAAATCCTGAAATAGTTTTCTAGGTATTTGCATTGATAATCTTTGCAAGCAAATACCAAGTCGATATTTCATCGGGTGTAAGAGATATTGATCAATTCATGAAAACATAGTTTCCCTTATTTCACCCCTTAGGACTAAAATTCCGAAAAATTCTTACTGCTGCATTTTATCCTAAAATGGAACCACAGCAAAAAAATCAAAAATATTTAACCCCCTTTTTTCAGTTTTCTTTTTTTTATCCCTTTAAAGGTGAAATTTTAAAAAACCCTTATACCACTTTTTACGTATTTTAAAAATACATCTACAGGCAAAAAAAGCATGATCTAGCTCAATAAACAAAGGAGATAGGAAGGGTTCTTTAATTTTCCCCGAATCCATATTTTCATCGTTAGGGGTTGATTAGTGCAAAATCCTGAAATAGGTTTCTAGGTATTTGCATTGAAAATCTTTGCAAGCAAATACCAAGTCGATATTTCATCGAGTGTAAGAGATATTGATTAATTCATGAAAACATAGTTTCCCCTACTTCACCCCTTAGGACTAAAATCCTTAAAAATTCCTACTGCCTCATTTTATTCTAAAATGGAACCACAGAAAAAAAATCAAAAATATTTAACCCCCTTTTTTTCAGTTTTCTTTTTTTTATCGCTTTAGGGGTGAAATTTAAAAAAAACCCATATACCACTTTTTACGTATTTTAAAAATACATCTACAGGCAAAAAAAGAATGATCTAACTCAATAAATAAAGGAGATAGGAAGGGTTCTTTAATTTTCCCCGAATCCATATTTTCATCGTTAGGGGTTGATTAGTGCAAAATCCTGAAATAGGTTTCTAGGTGTTTGCATTGAAAATCTTTGCAAGCAAATACCAAGTCGATATTTCATCGGGTGTAAGAGATATTGATTAATTCATGAAAACATAGTTTCCCCTACTTCACCCCTTAGGACTAAAATTGCGAAAAATTCTTACTGCTTCATTTTATTCTAAAATGGAACCACAGCAAAAAAATCTAAAATATTTAACCCCCTTTTTATCAGTTTTCTTTTTTTATCCCTTTAGGGGTAAAATTTAAGAAAACCCTTATACCACTTTTTACGTATTTTAAAAATACATCTACAGGCAAAAAAAGAATGATCTAACTCAATAAACAAAGGAGATAGGAAGGGTTCTTTAATTTTCCCCGAATCCATATTTTCATCGTTAGGGGTTGATTAGTGCAAAATCCTGAATTAGGTTTCTAGGTATTTGCATTGAAAATCTTTGCAAGCAAATACCAAGTCGATATTTCATCGGATGTAAGAGATATTGATTAACTCATGAAAACATAATCTCCCCTATTTCACCCCTTAGGAATAAAATTCCGAAAAATTCTTTCTATTTCATTTTATTCTAAAATGGAACCACAGCAAAAAAAATAAAAAATATTTAACCCCCTTTTTTCAGTTTTCTTTTTTATCCCTTTAGGGGTGAAATTTAAAAAAACCCTTATACCACTTTTTACGTATTTTAAAAATACATCTACAGAAAAAAAAGAATGATCTAACTCAATAAACAAAGGAGATAGGAAGGGTTCTTTAATTTTCCCAGAATCCATATTTTCATCGTTAGGGGATGATTAGTGCAAAATCCTGAAGTAGGTTTCTAGGTATTTGCATTGAAAATCTTTGCAAGCAAATACCAAGTCGATATTTCATCGGATGTAAGAGATATTGATTAATTCATGAAAACATAGTTTCCCCTACTTCACCCCTTAGGACTAAAATTCCTAAAAATTCCTACTGCCTCATTTTATTCTAAAATGGAACCACAGCAAAAAAATCAAAAATATTTAACCCCCTTTTTTCAGTTTTCTTTTTTTTATCGCTTTAAAGGTGAAATTTTAAAAAACCCTAATACCACTTTTTACGGATTTTAAAAATACATCTACAGGCAAAAAAAGAATGATCTAGCTCAATAAGCAAAGGAGATAGGTAGGGTTCTTTAATTTTCCCAGAATCCATATTTTCATCGTTAGGGGTTGATTAGTGCAAAATCCTGAATTAGGTTTCTAGGTATTTGCATTGAAAATCTTTGCAAGCAAATACCAAGTCGATATTTCATCGGGTGTAAGAGATATTGATTAATTCACGAAAACATAGTTTCCCCTACTTCACCCCTTAGGACTAAAATTCCGAAAAATTCTTACTGCCGCATTTTATTCTGAATGGAACCACAGCAAAAAAATCAAAAAGATTTAACCCCCTTTTTTCAGTTTTCTTTTTTTTATCCCTTTAAAGGTGAAATTTTAAAAAACCCTAATACCACTTTTTACGGATTTTAAAAATACATCTACAGGCAAAAAAAGAATGATCTAGCTCAATAAGCAAAGGAGATAGGTAGGGTTCTTTAATTTTCCCAGAATCCATATTTTCATCGTTAGGGGTTGATTAGTGCAAAATCCTGAATTAGGTTTCTAGGTATTTGCATTGAAAATCTTTGCAAGCAAATACCAAGTCGATATTTCATCGGGTGTAAGAGATATTGATTAATTCACGAAAACATAGTTTCCCCTACTTCACCCCTTAGGACTAAAATTCCGAAAAATTCTTACTGCCGCATTTTATTCTGAATGGAACCACAGCAAAAAAATCAAAAAGATTTAACCCCCTTTTTTCAGTTTTCTTTTTTTTATCCCTTTAAAGGTGAAATTTTAAAAAACCCTAATACCACTTTTTACGGATTTTAAAAATACATCTACAGGCAAAAAAAGAATGATCTAGCTCAATAAGCAAAGGAGATAGGTAGGGTTCTTTAATTTTCCCAGAATCCATATTTTCATCGTTAGGGGTTGATTAGTGCAAAATCCTGAATTAGGTTTCTAGGTATTTGCATTGAAAATCTTTGCAAGCAAATACCAAGTCGATATTTCATCGGGTGTAAGAGATATTGATTAATTCACGAAAACATAGTTTCCCCTACTTCACCCCTTAGGACTAAAAGTCCGAAAAATTCTTACTGCCGCATTTTATTCTGAATGGAACCACAGCAAAAAAATCAAAAAGATTTAACCCCCTTTTTTCAGTTTTCTTTTTTTTATCCCATAAAGGTGAAATTTTAAAAAACCCTAATACCACTTTTTACGGATTTTAAAAATACATCTACAGGCAAAAAAAGAATGATCTAGCTCAATAAACAAAGGAGATAGGAAGGGTTCTTTAATTTTCCCCGAATCCATATTTTCATCGTTAGGGGTTGATTAGTGCAAAATCCTGAAATAGGTTTCTAGGTATTTGCATTGAAAATCTTTGCAAGCAAATACCAAGTCGATATTTCATCGAGTGTAAGAGATATTGATTAATTCATGAAAACATAGTTTCCCCTACTTCACCCCTTAGGACTAAAATTCCTAAAAATTCCTACTGCCTCATTTTATTCTAAAATGGAACCACAGCAAAAAAATCAAAAATATTTAACCCCCTTTTTTCAGTTTTCTTTTTTTTATCGCTTTAAAGGTGAAATTTTAAAAAACCCTAATACCACTTTTTACGGATTTTAAAAATACATCTACAGGCAAAAAAAGAATGATCTAGCTCAATAAACAAAGGAGATAGGAAGGGTTCTTTAATTTTCCCCGAATCCATATTTTCATCGTTAGGGGTTGATTAGTGCAAAATCCTGAAATAGGTTTCTAGGTATTTGCATTGAAAATCTTTGCAAGCAAATACCAAGTCGATATTTCATCGAGTGTAAGAGATATTGATTAATTCATGAAAACATAGTTTCCCCTACTTCACCCCTTAGGACTAAAATTCCTAAAAATTCCTACTGCCTCATTTTATTCTAAAATGGAACCACAGCAAAAAAATCAAAAATATTTAACCCCCTTTTTTCAGTTTTCTTTTTTTTATCCCTTTAAAGGTGAAATTTTAAAAAACCCTAATACCACTTTTTACGGATTTTAAAAATACATCTACAGGCAAAAAAAGAATGATCTAGCTCAATAAGCAAAGGAGATAGGTAGGGTTCTTTAATTTTCCCAGAATCCATATTTTCATCGTTAGGGGTTGATTAGTGCAAAATCCTGAATTAGGTTTCTAGGTATTTGCATTGAAAATCTTTGCAAGCAAATACCAAGTCGATATTTCATCGGGTGTAAGAGATATTGATTAATTCACGAAAACATAGTTTCCCCTACTTCACCCCTTAGGACTAAAATTCCGAAAAATTCTTACTGCCGCATTTTATTCTAAATGGAACCACAGCAAAAAAATCAAAAATATTTAACCCCCTTTTTTCAGTTTTCTTTTCTTTATCCCTTTAAAGGTGAAATTTTAAAAAACCCTAATACCACTTTTTAAGGATTTTAAAAATACATCTACAGGCAAAAAAAGAATGATCTAGCTCAATAAACAAAGGAGATAGGAAGGGTTCTTTAATTTTCCCCGAATCCATATTTTCATCGTTAGGGGTTGATTAGTGCAAAATCCTGAAATAGGTTTCTAGGTATTTGCATTGAAAATCTTTGCAAGCAAATACCAAGTCGATATTTCATCGAGTGTAAGAGATATTGATTAATTCATGAAAACATAGTTTCCCCTACTTCACCCCTTAGGACTAAAATTCCTAAAAATTCCTACTGCCTCATTTTATTCTAAAATGGAACCACAGCAAAAAAATCAAAAATATTTAACCCCCTTTTTTCAGTTTTCTTTTTTTTATCGCTTTAAAGGTGAAATTTTAAAAAACCCTAATACCACTTTTTACGGATTTTAAAAATACATCTACAGGCAAAAAAAGAATGATCTAGCTCAATAAGCAAAGGAGATAGGTAGGGTTCTTTAATTTTCCCAGAATCCATATTTTCATCGTTAGGGGTTGATTAGTGCAAAATCCTGAATTAGGTTTCTAGGTATTTGCATTGAAAATCTTTGCAAGCAAATACCAAGTCGATATTTCATCGGGTGTAAGAGATATTGATTAATTCACGAAAACATAGTTTCCCCTACTTCACCCCTTAGGACTAAAATTCCGAAAAATTCTTACTGCCGCATTTTATTCTGAATGGAACCACAGCAAAAAAATCAAAAAGATTTAACACCCTTTTTTCAGTTTTCTTTTTTTTATCCCTTTAAAGGTGAAATTTTAAAAAACCCTAATACCACTTTTTACGGATTTTAAAAATACATCTACAGGCAAAAAAAGAATGATCTAGCTCAATAAGCAAAGGAGATAGGTAGGGTTCTTTAATTTTCCCAGAATCCATATTTTCATCGTTAGGGGTTGATTAGTGCAAAATCCTGAATTAGGTTTCTAGGTATTTGCATTGAAAATCTTTGCAAGCAAATACCAAGTCGATATTTCATCGGGTGTAAGAGATATTGATTAATTCACGAAAACATAGTTTCCCCTACTTCACCCCTTAGGACTAAAATTCCGAAAAATTCTTACTGCCGCATTTTATTCTGAATGGAACCACAGCAAAAAAATCAAAAAGATTTAACCCCCTTTTTTCAGTTTTCTTTTTTTTATCCCTTTAAAGGTGAAATTTTAAAAAACCCTAATACCACTTTTTACGGATTTTAAAAATACATCTACAGGCAAAAAAAGAATGATCTAGCTCAATAAGCAAAGGAGATAGGTAGGGTTCTTTAATTTTCCCAGAATCCATATTTTCATCGTTAGGGGTTGATTAGTGCAAAATCCTGAATTAGGTTTCTAGGTATTTGCATTGAAAATCTTTGCAAGCAAATACCAAGTCGATATTTCATCGGGTGTAAGAGATATTGATTAATTCACGAAAACATAGTTTCCCCTACTTCACCCCTTAGGACTAAAATTCCGAAAAATTCTTACTGCCGCATTTTATTCTGAATGGAACCACAGCAAAAAAATCAAAAAGATTTAACCCCCTTTTTTCAGTTTTCTTTTTTTTATCCCTTTAAAGGTGAAATTTTAAAAAACCCTAATACCACTTTTTACGGATTTTAAAAATACATCTACAGGCAAAAAAAGAATGATCTAGCTCAATAAGCAAAGGAGATAGGTAGGGTTCTTTAATTTTCCCAGAATCCATATTTTCATCGTTAGGGGTTGATTAGTGCAAAATCCTGAATTAGGTTTCTAGGTATTTGCATTGAAAATCTTTGCAAGCAAATACCAAGTCGATATTTCATCGGGTGTAAGAGATATTGATTAATTCACGAAAACATAGTTTCCCCTACTTCACCCCTTAGGACTAAAATTCCGAAAAATTCTTACTGCCGCATTTTATTCTGAATGGAACCACAGCAAAAAAATCAAAAAGATTTAACCCCCTTTTTTCAGTTTTCTTTTTTTTATCCCTTTAAAGGTGAAATTTTAAAAAACCCTAATACCACTTTTTACGGATTTTAAAAATACATCTACAGGCAAAAAAAGAATGATCTAGCTCAATAAGCAAAGGAGATAGGTAGGGTTCTTTAATTTTCCCAGAATCCATATTTTCATCGTTAGGGGTTGATTAGTGCAAAATCCTGAATTAGGTTTCTAGGTATTTGCATTGAAAATCTTTGCAAGCAAATACCAAGTCGATATTTCATCGGGTGTAAGAGATATTGATTAATTCACGAAAACATAGTTTCCCCTACTTCACCCCTTAGGACTAAAATTCCGAAAAATTCTTACTGCCGCATTTTATTCTAAATGGAACCACAGCAAAAAAATCAAAAATATTTAACCCCCTTTTTTCAGTTTTCTTTTCTTTATCCCTTTAAAGGTGAAATTTTAAAAAACCCTAATACCACTTTTTAAGGATTTTAAAAATACATCTACAGGCAAAAAAAGAATGATCTAGCTCAATAAACAAAGGAGATAGGAAGGGTTCTTTAATTTTCCCCGAATCCATATTTTCATCGTTAGGGGTTGATTAGTGCAAAATCCTGAAATAGGTTTCTAGGTATTTGCATTGAAAATCTTTGCAAGCAAATACCAAGTCGATATTTCATCGAGTGTAAGAGATATTGATTAATTCATGAAAACATAGTTTCCCCTACTTCACCCCTTAGGACTAAAATTCCTAAAAATTCTTACTGCCTCATTTTATTCTAAAATGGAACCACAGCAAAAAAATCAAAAATATTTAACCACCTTTTTTCAGTTTTATTTTTTTTATCCTTTTAGGGGTGAAATTTAAAAAAAACCCATATACCACTTTTTACGTATTTTAAAAATACATCTACAGGCAAAAAAAGAATGATCTAACTCAATAAACACAGGAGATAGGAAGGGTTCTTTAATTTTCCCCGAATCCATATTTTCATCGTTAGGGGTTGACTACTGCAAAATCCTGAAATAGGTTTCTAGGTGTTTGCATTGAAAATCTTTGCAAGCAAATACCAAGTCGATATTTCATCGGATGTAAGAGATATTGATTAACTCATGAAAACATAATCTCCCCTATTTCACCCCTTAGGAATAAAATTCCGAAAAATTCTTTCTACTTCATTTTATTCTAAAATGGAACCACAGCAAAAAAAATAAAAAATATTTAACCCCCTTTTTTTCAGTTTTCTTTTTTATCCCTTTAGGGGTGAAATTTAAAAAAACCCTTATACCACTTTTTACGTATTTTAAAAATACATCTACAGGCAAAAAAGAATGATCTAACTCAATAAACAAAGGAGATAGGAAGGGTTCTTTAATTTTCCCAGAATCCATATTTTCATCGTTAGGGGTTGATTAGTGCAAAATCCTGAATTAGGTTTCTAGGTATTTGCATTGAAAATCTTTGCAAGCAAATACCAAGTCGATATTTCATCGGGTGTAAGAGATATTGATTAATTCACGAAAACATAGTTTCCCCTACTTCACCCCTTAAAAAATTCTTACTGCCGCATTTTATTCTAAATGGAACCACAGCAAAAAAATCAAAAATATTTAACCCCCTTTTTACAGTTTTCTTTTTTTTATCCCTTTAAAGGTGAAATTTTAAAAAACCCTAATACCACCTTTTACGGATTTTAAAAATACATCTACAGGCAAAAAAAGAATGATCTAGCTCAATAAACAAAGGAGATAGGAAGGGTTTTTTAATTTTCCCCGAATCCATATTTTCATCGTTAGGGGTTGATTAGTGCAAAATCCTGAAATAGGTTTCTAGGTATTTGCATTGAAAATCTTTGCAAGCAAATACCAAGTCGATATTTCATCGAGTGTAAGAGATATTGATTAATTCATGAAAACATAGTTTCCCCTACTTCACCCCTTAGGACTAAAATTCCTAAAAATTCTTACTGCCTCATTTTATTCTAAAATGGAACCACAGCAAAAAAATCAAAAATATTTAACCCCTTTTTTCAGTTTTATTTTTTTTATCCTTTTAGGGGTGAAATTTAAAAAAAACCCATATACCACTTTTTACGTATTTTAAAAATACATCTACAGGCAAAAAAAGAATGATCTAACTCAATAAACAAAGGAGATAGGAAGGGTTCTTTAATTTTCCCCGAATCCATATTTTCATCGTTAGGGGTTGACTACTGCAAAATCCTGAAATAGGTTTCTAGGTGTTTGCATTGAAAATCTTTGCAAGCAAATACCAAGTCGATATTTCATCGGATGTAAGAGATATTGATTAACTCATGAAAACATAATCTCCCCTATTTCACCCCTTAGGAATAAAATTCCGAAAAATTCTTTCTACTTCATTTTATTCTAAAATGGAACCACAGCAAAAAAAATAAAAAATATTTAACCCCCTTTTTTTCAGTTTTCTTTTTTATCCCTTTAGGGGTGAAATTTAAAAAAACCCTTATACCACTTTTTACGTATTTTAAAAAAACATCTACAGGCAAAAAAGAATGATCTAACTCAATAAACAAAGGAGATAGGAAGGGTTCTTTAATTTTCCCCGAATCCATATTTTCATCGTTAGGGGTTGATTAGTGCAAAATCCTGAAATAGGTTTCTAGGTATTTGCATTGAAAATCTTTGCAAGCAAATACCAAGTCGATATTTCATCGAGTGTAAGAGATATTGATTAATTCATGAAAACATAGTTTCCCCTACTTCACCCCTTAGGACTAAAATTCCTAAAAATTCTTACTGCCTCATTTTATTCTAAAATGGAACCACAGCAAAAAAATCAAAAATATTTAACCCCCTTTTTTCAGTTTTATTTTGTTTATCCTTTTAGGGGTGAAATTTAAAAAAAAACCCATATACCACTTTTTACGTATTTAAAAAATACATCTACAGGCAAAAAAAGAATGATCTAACTCAATAAACAAAGGAGATAGGAAGGGTTCTTTAATTTTCCCCGAATCCATATTTTCATCGTTAGGGGTTGACTACTGCAAAATCCTGAAATAGGTTTCTAGGTGTTTGCATTGAAAATCTTTGCAAGCAAATACCAAGTCGATATTTCATCGGATGTAAGAGATATTGATTAACTCATGAAAACATAATCTCCCCTATTTCACCCCTTAGGAATAAAATTCCGAAAAATTCTTTCTACTTCATTTTAGTCTAAAATGGAACCACAGCAAAAAAAATAAAAAATATTTAACCCCCTTTTTTTCAGTTTTCTTTTTTATCCCTTTAGGGGTGAAATTTAAAAAAACCCTTATACCACTTTTTACGTATTTTAAAAATACATCTACAGGCAAAAAAGAATGATCTAACTCAATAAACAAAGGAGATAGGAAGGGTTCTTTAATTTTCCCAGAATCCATATTTTCATCGTTAGGGGTTGATTAGTGCAAAATCCTGAATTAGGTTTCTAGGTATTTGCATTGAAAATCTTTGCAAGCAAATACCAAGTCGATATTTCATCGAGTGTAAGAGATATTGATTAATTCATGAAAACATAGTTTCCCCTACTTCACCCCTTAGGACTAAAATTCCTAAAAATTCTTACTGCCTCATTTTATTCTAAAATGGAACCACAGCAAAAAAATCAAAAATATTTAACCACCTTTTTTCAGTTTTATTTTTTTTATCCTTTTAGGGGTGAAATTTAAAAAAAACCCATATACCACTTTTTACGTATTTTAAAAATACATCTACAGGCAAAAAAAGAATGATCTAACTCAATAAACACAGGAGATAGGAAGGGTTCTTTAATTTTCCCCGAATCCATATTTTCATCGTTAGGGGTTGACTACTGCAAAATCCTGAAATAGGTTTCTAGGTGTTTGCATTGAAAATCTTTGCAAGCAAATACCAAGTCGATATTTCATCGGATGTAAGAGATATTGATTAACTCATGAAAACATAATCTCCCCTATTTCACCCCTTAGGAATAAAATTCCGAAAAATTCTTTCTACTTCATTTTATTCTAAAATGGAACCACAGCAAAAAAAATAAAAAATATTTAACCCCCTTTTTTTCAGTTTTCTTTTTTATCCCTTTAGGGGTGAAATTTAAAAAAACCCTTATACCACTTTTTACGTATTTTAAAAAAACATCTACAGGCAAAAAAGAATGATCTAACTCAATAAACAAAGGAGATAGGAAGGGTTCTTTAATTTTCCCCGAATCCATATTTTCATCGTTAGGGGTTGATTAGTGCAAAATCCTGAAATAGGTTTCTAGGTATTTGCATTGAAAATCTTTGCAAGCAAATACCAAGTCGATATTTCATCGGGTGTAAGAGATATTGATTAATTCACGAAAACATAGTTTCCCCTACTTCACCCCTTAGGACTAAAATTCCGAAAAATTCTTACTGCCGCATTTTATTCTAAATGGAACCACAGCAAAAAAATCAAAAATATTTAACCCCCTTTTTACAGTTTTCTTTTTTTTATCCCTTTAAAGGTGAAATTTTAAAAAACCCTAATACCACTTTTTACGGATTTTAAAAATACATCTACAGGCAAAAAAAGAATGATCTAGCTCAATAAACAAAGGAGATAGGAAGGGTTTTTTAATTTTCCCCGAATCCATATTTTCATCGTTAGGGGTTGATTAGTGCAAAATCCTGAAATAGGTTTCTAGGTATTTGCATTGAAAATCTTTGCAAGCAAATACCAAGTCGATATTTCATCGAGTGTAAGAGATATTGATTAATTCATGAAAACATAGTTTCCCCTACTTCACCCCTTAGGACTAAAATTCCTAAAAATTCTTACTGCCTCATTTTATTCTAAAATGGAACCACAGCAAAAAAATCAAAAATATTTAACCCCCTTTTTTCAGTTTTATTTTTTTTATCCTTTTAGGGGTGAAATTTAAAAAAAAACCCATATACCACTTTTTACGTATTTTAAAAATACATCTACAGGCAAAAAAAGAATGATCTAACTCAATAAACAAAGGAGATAGGAAGGGTTCTTTAATTTTCCCCGAATCCATATTTTCATCGTTAGGGGTTGACTACTGCAAAATCCTGAAATAGGTTTCTAGGTGTTTGCATTGAAAATCTTTGCAAGCAAATACCAAGTCGATATTTCATCGGATGTAAGAGATATTGATTAACTCATGAAAACATAATCTCCCCTATTTCACCCCTTAGGAATAAAATTCCGAAAAATTCTTTCTACTTCATTTTATTCTAAAATGGAACCACAGCAAAAAAAATAAAAAATATTTAACCCCCTTTTTTTCAGTTTTCTTTTTTATCCCTTTAGGGGTGAAATTTAAAAAAACCCTTATACCACTTTTTACGTATTTTAAAAAAACATCTACAGGCAAAAAAGAATGATCTAACTCAATAAACAAAGGAGATAGGAAGGGTTCTTTAATTTTCCCCGAATCCATATTTTCATCGTTAGGGGTTGATTAGTGCAAAATCCTGAAATAGGTTTCTAGGTATTTGCATTGAAAATCTTTGCAAGCAAATACCAAGTCGATATTTCATCGAGTGTAAGAGATATTGATTAATTCATGAAAACATAGTTTCCCCTACTTCACCCCTTAGGACTAAAATTCCTAAAAATTCTTACTGCCTCATTTTATTCTAAAATGGAACCACAGCAAAAAAATCAAAAATATTTAACCCCCTTTTTTCAGTTTTATTTTGTTTATCCTTTTAGGGGTGAAATTTAAAAAAAAACCCATATACCACTTTTTACGTATTTAAAAAATACATCTACAGGCAAAAAAAGAATGATCTAACTCAATAAACAAAGGAGATAGGAAGGGTTCTTTAATTTTCCCCGAATCCATATTTTCATCGTTAGGGGTTGACTACTGCAAAATCCTGAAATAGGTTTCTAGGTGTTTGCATTGAAAATCTTTGCAAGCAAATACCAAGTCGATATTTCATCGGATGTAAGAGATATTGATTAACTCATGAAAACATAATCTCCCCTATTTCACCCCTTAGGAATAAAATTCCGAAAAATTCTTTCTACTTCATTTTAGTCTAAAATGGAACCACAGCAAAAAAAATAAAAAATATTTAACCCCCTTTTTTTCAGTTTTCTTTTTTATCCCTTTAGGGGTGAAATTTAAAAAAACCCTTATACCACTTTTTACGTATTTTAAAAATACATCTACAGGCAAAAAAGAATGATCTAACTCAATAAACAAAGGAGATAGGAAGGGTTCTTTAATTTTCCCAGAATCCATATTTTCATCGTTAGGGGTTGATTAGTGCAAAATCCTGAATTAGGTTTCTAGGTATTTGCATTGAAAATCTTTGCAAGCAAATACCAAGTCGATATTTCATCGGGTGTAAGAGATATTGATTAATTCACGAAAACATAGTTTCCCCTACTTCACCCCTTAGGACTAAAATTCCTAAAAATTCTTACTGCCTCATTTTATTCTAAAATGGAACCACAGCAAAAAAATCAAAAATATTTAACCACCTTTTTTCAGTTTTATTTTTTTTATCCTTTTAGGGGTGAAATTTAAAAAAAACCCATATACCACTTTTTACGTATTTTAAAAATACATCTACAGGCAAAAAAAGAATGATCTAACTCAATAAACACAGGAGATAGGAAGGGTTCTTTAATTTTCCCCGAATCCATATTTTCATCGTTAGGGGTTGACTACTGCAAAATCCTGAAATAGGTTTCTAGGTGTTTGCATTGAAAATCTTTGCAAGCAAATACCAAGTCGATATTTCATCGGATGTAAGAGATATTGATTAACTCATGAAAACATAATCTCCCCTATTTCACCCCTTAGGAATAAAATTCCGAAAAATTCTTTCTACTTCATTTTATTCTAAAATGGAACCACAGCAAAAAAAATAAAAAATATTTAACCCCCTTTTTTTCAGTTTTCTTTTTTATCCCTTTAGGGGTGAAATTTAAAAAAACCCTTATACCACTTTTTACGTATTTTAAAAAAACATCTACAGGCAAAAAAGAATGATCTAACTCAATAAACAAAGGAGATAGGAAGGGTTCTTTAATTTTCCCCGAATCCATATTTTCATCGTTAGGGGTTGATTAGTGCAAAATCCTGAAATAGGTTTCTAGGTATTTGCATTGAAAATCTTTGCAAGCAAATACCAAGTCGATATTTCATCGGGTGTAAGAGATATTGATTAATTCACGAAAACATAGTTTCCCCTACTTCACCCCTTAGGACTAAAATTCCGAAAAATTCTTACTGCCGCATTTTATTCTAAATGGAACCACAGCAAAAAAATCAAAAATATTTAACCCCCTTTTTACAGTTTTCTTTTTTTTATCCCTTTAAAGGTGAAATTTTAAAAAACCCTAATACCACTTTTTACGGATTTTAAAAATACATCTACAGGCAAAAAAAGAATGATCTAGCTCAATAAACAAAGGAGATAGGAAGGGTTTTTTAATTTTCCCCGAATCCATATTTTCATCGTTAGGGGTTGATTAGTGCAAAATCCTGAAATAGGTTTCTAGGTATTTGCATTGAAAATCTTTGCAAGCAAATACCAAGTCGATATTTCATCGAGTGTAAGAGATATTGATTAATTCATGAAAACATAGTTTCCCCTACTTCACCCCTTAGGACTAAAATTCCTAAAAATTCTTACTGCCTCATTTTATTCTAAAATGGAACCACAGCAAAAAAATCAAAAATATTTAACCCCCTTTTTTCAGTTTTATTTTTTTTATCCTTTTAGGGGTGAAATTTAAAAAAAAAACCCATATACCACTTTTTACGTATTTTAAAAATACATCTACAGGCAAAAAAAGAATGATCTAACTCAATAAACAAAGGAGATAGGAAGGGTTCTTTAATTTTCCCCGAATCCATATTTTCATCGTTAGGGGTTGACTACTGCAAAATCCTGAAATAGGTTTCTAGGTGTTTGCATTGAAAATCTTTGCAAGCAAATACCAAGTCGATATTTCATCGGATGTAAGAGATATTGATTAACTCATGAAAACATAATCTCCCCTATTTCACCCCTTAGGAATAAAATTCCGAAAAATTCTTTCTACTTCATTTTATTCTAAAATGGAACCACAGCAAAAAAAATAAAAAATATTTAACCCCCTTTTTTTCAGTTTTCTTTTTTATCCCTTTAGGGGTGAAATTTAAAAAAACCCTTATACCACTTTTTACGTATTTTAAAAATACATCTACAGGCAAAAAAGAATGATCTAACTCAATAAACAAAGGAGATAGGAAGGGTTCTTTAATTTTCCCCGAATCCATATTTTCATCGTTAGGGGTTGATTAGTGCAAAATCCTGAAATAGGTTTCTAGGTATTTGCATTGAAAATCTTTGCAAGCAAATACCAAGTCGATATTTCATCGGGTGTAAGAGATATTGATTAATTCATGAAAACATAGTTTCCCCTACTTCACCCCTTAGGACTAAAATTCCTAAAAATTCTTACTGCCTCATTTTATTCTAAAATGGAACCACAGCAAAAAAATCAAAAATATTTAACCCCCTTTTTTCAGTTTTATTTTTTTTATCCTTTTAGGGGTGAAATTTAAAAAAAAACCCATATACCACTTTTTACGTATTTAAAAAATACATCTACAGGCAAAAAAAGAATGATCTAACTCAATAAACAAAGGAGATAGGAAGGGTTCTTTAATTTTCCCCGAATCCATATTTTCATCGTTAGGGGTTGACTACTGCAAAATCCTGAAATAGGTTTCTAGGTGTTTGCATTGAAAATCTTTGCAAGCAAATACCAAGTCGATATTTCATCGGATGTAAGAGATATTGATTAACTCATGAAAACATAATCTCCCCTATTTCACCCCTTAGGAATAAAATTCCGAAAAATTCTTTCTACTTCATTTTAGTCTAAAATGGAACCACAGCAAAAAAATCAAAAATATTTAACCCCCTTTTTTCAGTTTTCTTTTTTTTATCCCTTTAGGGGTGAAAATTAAAAAAACTTTTATACCACTGTTTACGTACTCTAAAATACATCTAGAGGCAAAAAAAGAATGATCTAACTCAATAAACAAAGGAGATAGGAAGAGTTCTTTAATTTTCCCCGAATCCATATTTTCATCGTTAGGGGTTGATTAGTGCAAAATCCTGAAACAGGTTTCTAGGTGTTTGCATTGAAAATCTTTGCAAGCAAATACCAAGTCGATATTTCATCGGGTGTAAGAGATATTGATTAATTCATGAAAACATAGTTTCCCCTACTTCACCCCTTAGGACTAAAATTCCGAAAAATTCTTACTGCCTCATTTTATTCTAAAACGGAACCACAGCAAAAAAATCTAAAATATTTAACCCCCTTTTTATCAGTTTTATTTTTTTTATCCCTTTAGGGGTAAAATTTAAGAAAACCCTTATACCACTTTTTACGTATTTTAAAAATACATCTACAGGCAAAAAAAGAATGATCTAACTCAATAAACAAAGGAGATAGGAAGGGTTCTTTAATTTTCCCCGAATCCATATTTTCATCGTTAGGGGTTGATTAGTGCAAAATCCTGAAGTAGGTTTCTAGGTATTTGCATTGAAAATCTTTTCAAGCAAATACCAAGTCGATATTTCATCGGGTGTAAGAGATATTGATTAATTCATGAAAACATAGTTTCCCCTATTTCACCCCTTTATGGGACGAATTTCAAAAAATCCCTCCTTAGCACTACCTTACGTATAAAATTAAACCTTCCACCCAATTTTCAAGTTTCTGGTGCCGGTGGTTACTGCTCTGCGTTAATTAGTTGGGGATGTAACTTTCGTTTCATAAAAATTTGCAGGTGTATAAGGGCATAAGATGCCATCTATACAACTTGCACCGTAACATGTTCTTACTAGAATCGTCATCAAAGCAGGTAAAATCATATTACGCAATGATCCGCTTCAATACTAAACGAGAATAACCTACTGCCGAAACCTGGGATGTATGCAGCCCAACATACGTAAAGATTCGATTATTGTTCTATTTTAGCAGTATGATAGACATGCTGCGGCTTCTAGAAGCAGATAGCTTCACTAAAACTCACAGAAAACTTCACTAAAAGTAAAATCATATATGTTTAGTTCCAAAACCCGCCGGTTGTCGATATAGACGTTACGTGAACGAAAAAATTGACTACGTCTTATCAGCTAATTAAGGTCGCCAAAAAAGCCATTAAGTTGTCAATACAGTCAATACATATAATTGGAGTAGTCGAAGTAGACGTAATACAAACATATATATATATATATATATATATACATATATATTGCTTTTGTATGTTTTTATAGTTAGTTCATAGATTTTTGTCTTGCAGAACGTTACTCTGTGCAAATTTGTAACTCCTACATTTAATTAAAGCTTTTGTGTAGTAAAATAAATAACTTTTTTTTTCGTTAAGTCCACGACTGGTAACTTAACTCGCTCGAGGGTTTAAACATCAAGTACTGCCCGTGGTGCTTACAAAATTGTATGTCTTACTGGCGTCTCTTGATTGTAAATAAACTGTTTAATAAAAGAATAACCCAAATAATGCATTAAAAAGCTTATATTGAATGATCAACTATTGCTGTAAACTCATCGACGCATCGAGGTACGTGATTGGTCAGAAATCTGACGCTTGTAATTTCTGACCATTCTGTGACGGGCCAATTCGTGTTACCTATATTTATGTATTTTACTCCTTTTTACTATGCGCATTGCCAACAACGAGCCTAATCGTATTTTCTGTGTAACCTTATATTTAGTTAGAACAGAGTATAAGTTCGTGAATTGCGTTAAGTGGGCACGAAGCGTGAATACTTTCGCGGGTGCAGTAATCAAATGCGCAATAAAGCGATAAACAAAAGTGCAACGCGGCATTTTTCGGGGAAGCACATCAACGCCGTGAATACGCGGCAAAGAGGCAGTTGCCACGAGCCTCCGAAGCAGGATGGTACCTGCAGGAGCCGCATTCATGCTCGTATACAGTGCGTGAGGTCTGCAAGAGTCGCAAATCAACTCCTAAAAAGTTCCTGACGACCTGCAGGAGTTGCAAGAAAGCCCTAAGTAGGACGACATCGTCAAAGGCTCGCGCCAGCCTCCAGGAGAAGAAAGTTGGACTCTGACACCAGAGAGGCGCTGTTCGAACCCGATAACTTGGGTGTTCCGGTCAAAGGTTCGCCACAGCAGCCGGGAGCCGGGATAAGTCAGGTTAGTTCATACCTAAAAGACTGCTGCCACATAAGGGGCGATTGCCACATTCTTGGGCGCGGCACCGACTTCGGGGTCATAGCAAGAAAGCCGGGGATCTACCGGCAAGCAGCTGACGCACGTTCGATCTGTCATCATTCACATTAACACGCCATGGGTGTTGGCGAGTTAAAATGTGCATTGTATGCGGACACTACTAGTTCGTAGCAGCGTTACAAGAATCGACAGCGTCGCGTCACCCAATTCGGTCGCGCAGTATAAGTATTGAACTGGGAAGTAACGTCTGAACTCTAACGCCGTGCTCAAACTATTCCGCAGGCCGTCGAGTATAGATTTCTTAAGTGCATATTTGTTGGTACTTGTGTATTATTTCAGATTATATGGTTTTATATGTAAGCGGTTGGACTTTTTGTTGCCATTGTGTTTGCCTTGGTACTTACAACATTTCAGGTGTACACGCTATTGGTCCTAAACGATATTGGCTTTCCCTTAGCTGCACTGCGGAAAAAAGAGAGTCTCAAAGCACTCCGACTGGTAAGCTAGCGAACCCAGGGCATTTTAAAGTGGTAATGCAGTAGGTGTAGAGCTCAAAGTAAGACGCCGTGTTACAGTTTTGGCGCCGAACGTGGTAGGCTCGAATGAAAGCTAATATTCGTAAAGTTCTGAGTGTTGTAACGATCCTAGAAAATCCTAGAACGCATGTAAAATTTGTTTTTTAACCAATCATATAAGTTTATGGAATTGCGATCCGGAACAATTCTAACAGATACCAAAATGAGCCAGAACGATAGTGAAATTATTAAAAATATAGGTAGTCCTGAACAAACACGCGATTCGGGAATCTCGTCGGTCGGCGAGGATGAATTGGTAAATACCCAAGCGACCTCATCCCTAAAAATGGACTCGGGTATCGGAGCGGTGGAATTAGTCGATCTAATGCGAAACTTATTAACGGGAACCGAACGTCGATTAGCAACAAATTTAGAGGGAATAAAAGACGAATTGAAGGAAGTAAAATTGAGTAACGACCAAAAAATAGCGACTCTTGAACAAACAATGGAACATACCGTTGATATAAAATTATGCCCCGTGTATGACAAAATTACTGAACTAGAAGGCGCTCACAGCGATTTATTGGGACAAATAAGGGCGCACGAGGATAGCTACGAACAAGAATTAACGGCGGTTAAAGGTGCAATAGGTAAAGTAAATTCCAAAATTGACTATTCGGTAAGCACGATCAATCAAAATATGCGCGATATAAGCATCAAAGTCGACGAATGCGTCCAAAATAAGGTAGTATCGGTAGTAACTTGCAGTGCGTCAATACCAAACGTACCGGAAAAACTCAAATTTAGCAATGATAAGGACGGAATGCACCCAGTTGAGTTCATGGAAGAACTCGAAGATTACTTACAAAAGGCAAGAGTGATGCAAGCAGAAAAGGTGAAAGCAGCCATAAGATGCCTAGAAGGTGAAGCAAAAAGCTGGGCAGGACGAAAATCAAGCCAGTGGCATAACTTTAATGACTTTAAAACAAACTTTTTGGCAGAATTCTGGTCGAACGCAGCTCAAAATAAAATACGAAGGTTAATATACCAGGAGGGAGTATACGATGCGAGAGCGAACAGTTTGAGGGCATACATAGATTACTGGTTTGATAAGATCCGGTATTTAAACCCACCTATCACAGAAGAGACATTCGTGGAAGTAGTAGCTAACCATTTCCCAGAGGATATCAGAGTGTTCTTGGCTGCGTCAAGAACAACCACTATAGATGAACTTATTGCTGCAGCACAACAGTGGGAAGACATTAAGGGTAATGATGACGACCGTCATAATAATAACAATGCGAATAATAGTCCTCGGCAATGGAATTTTGATAGCTCGCGGCGTGGAAACTATAATAATAATTCGCGACGCGGAAACTCCAATAATGCGCAACGCGGTAATTATAATAATCCACATCGTGGTAATTTTGAAGTAAACCGGGTACAATCGTGGACTCGCGGAGGCCCTAATGACCGACGTGGTGGACCACGGTACCAAACGCAGAGACGCCAAGAGGAGTACCAAAGGGAGGAGGATTCGGACGATAATAGGAGCGAAGCGCGAGCCAGCTCATACGAGCGCACTCGCACACGTAGAAATTCGGAAAACTAGGGAGTTCTGGTCAAGTAGCTCCGACTGGTCAGAATAATTTACATGCTAGGGAGCAATCAAAACATTTACAATTTGTTCGTAATTTTTTCCAAAATATATTTCTCAAAGTAAACAACGCAATCGAAAGTGGTTGTGAGGGCTATGAAGCGTTCAGGGAAGAAGTAGCAGAGGGGATAACCCAGATCTTAAATTGTGGGGGGATAAGCTGTCTCAATACAAACAAAGTCAAGCTATCAATCCATGACGAAGTGGGTGCCGAACTCAGTCGGGCAGTAGAGAATGTGAAGCCCTTGACGGACATTTCAAAACTCTGGGGGGATACCATAGGGAACAAATGGAACGTTTTACACGAATTGAAGGAGACTGTGGAATTGGACTTGACAGTTGAGACTACAAATACTAAATTCATCCCGTGCCCAATGGTTGTCCCGGCACGAATTAAGAAAAAACCTAGACCAAAACGTCCACAACCAGTTAGTCGAGAAACGCGGAAGACAAATACAATCAGAGTTCGGGCTGACACTAATAATAATAATAAAACAAAAACACGGTTTAAAGATACGACTATAATCGTGTCATCAATCGGTTTTGAAACGCGATTTTCGAATAATTTTGAATTAATGCAACAATACGAAGGCGGTATTAAGGAGAAGGTTGAGAAACCTTGTGGGTTTAGTGACAAGATATCGCGATGGCTTCTCGGAAAGCAAAAGAAGAAGAAGAGTGTTAATTGAAGAAAAAATCAGGTTTGAAGGGTTGTAATAACATTCAGTCCGGCCATGCCTATTTTTATTTTATTTTATTTGTTTTATTAACAACAGCATGTTTGAAGCTGTGTAGTATAGGAAGTGCCTTGGGCCACCGCTAGTTTACTCCGGTTACACGAATTTAGAACTAGTAAAGGTGGTTTTGTTCTGGGCTTGTGTCAGCTGAGAAGTTTTCTTCTCGGCTGATACCAGTTTAGAATAAAACCAGGGGGGATATTGTGACGGGCCAATTCGTGTTACCTATATTTATGTATTTTACTCCTTTTTACTATGCGCATTGCCAACAACGAGCCTAATCGTATTTTCTGTGTAACCTTATATTTAGTTAGAACAGAGTATAAGTTCGTGAATTGCGTTAAGTGGGCACGAAGCGTGAATACTTTCGCGGGTGCAGTAATCAAATGCGCAATAAAGCGATAAACAAAAGTGCAACGCGGCATTTTTCGGGGAAGCACATCAACGCCGTGAATACGCGGCAAAGAGGCAGTTGCCACGAGCCTCCGAAGCAGGATGGTACCTGCAGGAGCCGCATTCATGCTCGTATACAGTGCGTGAGGTCTGCAAGAGTCGCAAATCAACTCCTAAAAAGTTCCTGACGACCTGCAGGAGTTGCAAGAAAGCCCTAAGTAGGACGACATCGTCAAAGGCTCGCGCCAGCCTCCAGGAGAAGAAAGTTGGACTCTGACACCAGAGAGGCGCTGTTCGAACCCGATAACTTGGGTGTTCCGGTCAAAGGTTCGCCACAGCAGCCGGGATAAGTCAGGTTAGTTCATACCTAAAAGACTGCTGCCACATAAGGGGCGATTGCCACATTCTTGGGCGCGGCACCGACTTCGGGGTCATAGCAAGAAAGCCGGGGATCTACCGGCAAGCAGCTGACGCACGTTCGATCTGTCATCATTCACATTAACACGCCATGGGTGTTGGCGGGTTAAAATGTGCATTGTATGCGGACACTACTAGTTCGTAGCAGCGTTACAAGAATCGACAGCGTCGCGTCACCCAATTCGGTCGCGCAGTATAAGTATTGAACTGGGAAGTAACGTCTGAACTCTAACGCCGTGCTCAAACTATTCCGCAGGCCGTCGAGTATAGATTTCTTAAGTGCATATTTGTTGGTACTTGTGTATTATTTCAGATTATATGGTTTTATATGTAAGCGGTTGGACTTTTTGTTGCCATTGTGTTTGCCTTGGTACTTACAACATTTCAGGTGTACACGCTATTGGTCCTAAACGATATTGGCTTTCCCTTAGCTGCACTGCGGAAAAAAGAGAGTCTCAAAGCACTCCGACTGGTAAGCTAGCGAACCCAGGGCATTTTAAAGTGGTAATGCAGTAGGTGTAGAGCTCAAAGTAAGACGCCGTGTTACAATTCCCGTACCATATTAATCCATAATGCCCGCCAGGGCATTATGTACTTCATACTATGCCTTGTATACCAGTTATTAAGAAGCTATAATGTACTAGTAAGACATAAAAACATTACACACACATTATTGTGCATACTACAGCAGTCTTTCTTGATCTATGATTCTATGCCACACATATTAATTAAAAATTATCTTACAAATAGATTACGTACAATATGTTACGGTATCAAACAGTTTACGTGATCCTAGAAATCAAACATGGGATCACGTACTTGCTTGGTCCGTTATTTTCACTCTTTCTATTAATGAACCATTGTCACTACATTTAAAAGAAAGGTTGTTTAGCATATGCGGATCGAGTTGCAGTATACATATAAGAGGAAGGACTAGTTAACCTTAAATAATATGGTCAGTAGAGATTTAAATAAAATAAAAACGTGGCTTGAGAGAAATCTACTTACGATTGACGCAAATTAAACAAAATTTCTGCCTTTTAGCTCTTACTATAACAATCTACCCTACTATAATTATTATATTGTGTTACACTGTAACGTTTCGTAGTTTTAGCAAATGGAATTTTTGTTTAAGATCAAATTCTAATTACTTTACGTTATTACTGATTGCCCGAAGGGTAGCTCTCGCCATATAAGACACCATAGCTATTTAACAAGAAAAATTCTACTTGTAAAAGGAAGACTCCTACATTATTATTACATATAATTCCGGATGTCCTGAAAATTCCACTTCATTTAAAATCATATCGGCCTTATATCCAGCGTGAAGTGTTGCAATACTTTAAGAGAGAATTACACAACTCCTTTAATTAATTTCGAATTATATCCTTCATGAATCTGTGTACATTGGTTCTTTTTTTATATCATTAATCGTTATTGTCATAGTAGGTGTGATTTACTTCATTTCTTTTTTTTACTACCTACTGATGTATAAATGTAAATTTTGTTATTAGGTGTCTTAAAAAGAAAGATATGAACATTTTATTCGACGTAACAGTTTATTTGTTTTTCAAAATATCAAAATCAAAGTAGGTTTTCCATGGTTAGTTCTTGTATTTTAACATAACTTTCTTGAAAGATAGATTTAGAAGTCGATTGGTTCAAAGAAATACCTTTTATTTGGGATCGTTGTTGTCATAGGAAAGTGAGCTACAATTTGAATTACATTTGTATTAACATTAAGGTTACTTGGAAATTAATACTGGTAGGCCATTGGGCCGCAGAGGGGGTAGTGAATAATGCGAAATAGTATATTACAGCCCGAGATGGGAAGTGTTTCATTACTGTCGAGAGATTAGTTAGATTATATCGAGACTAAGGAAACTTCCTGTCGAGGTTTGTATACTATTTTATTCGCAACCACTTTATTCTAAACAATAATTGGAAAAATTATATTATGATACGACAGGTTGTGACGCGCATGAATGGATCAACGAGATTCCCAGTGTCCCTACCTACTCAGCGGGCGGGAATGTACTTCCCGCACTTGAGCGGGAAGTGAGTGCGGGAAGTAGAGGGCTGAAATGTACGACTCCCCCCACCAAATGAGGTCAGGAATGTTAACATTACATATATGGTTGCGAATAATAGTATATTACATACCGAGGTGGGAAGTGTTTCATTACTGTCGAGAGATTAGGTAGTTTACCGAGACGCGTAGCGTCGAGGTTAACTTTATCTCCAGACAGAGATGAAACTTTCCACCGTGGTATGTATACTATTTTATTTGCAATCATCTAATTTTAAAAATAACTACAATTGAATTCTGAATAATAGATATCTTGATGTAGCTAATATTTTTGTTACCATGAAAACAACCCACTCAATGTTTTGTTACCATGGAAACACCCCACTCTTCAGGTATGTAATATTTTCCGGGGTATGTAATAATTTCCTGGCTAGTTTCAAGTAATCATCTAGTTCCCAGCTGTTGTCATGTCATTAAATTGACACATTACAATGTGATTGCGAATAAAATACATTAATAATTACATACATTCAAATATTATTTTGAAAATGTTTCATGTGATAGCGACGGCTGCGATTACTGTTATCGCTTGAAAATAAAACACGTCACTTCGTGTCTGGTTTCAAAATTTTACTCAAGAAAAAGCAGAAAGGCACATTCATTAGTAACTTTTTGTGTTTTTGTAATTTTTGATATCTGTTATGAGTTAGACAGAAAAATATAAAATGTCGACGACTCCCCCATGCTTTTTCGAATCCGGTGTAGTCTAGGATTGCTATATGCCTAGATACAAATGACTAAAGGTTAATTTTTTATTGCGGTAGCAATTATTTTTCGGATGACAAAGTTCTCTATTAGGAAAAATGCAGAAATGTTGCGAAGAGTGCAGATTATTTTTTTGTGTAGGATCAATCCTTGCATGCAGGGACATAGTGGTAGCTGTAAATTTATTAATTCCACTGATGGCACTTTTGGCAATTTTTGCCAACTTTTCACAATTTATGTCTCAGCATATAGGCTACTCGATTACACATATTTCCAGAAAGATATGGCGCAGTTATCCCCATTTATTTTTGTCTATATCGTGTCATAAAAATCAAAGAATATTTACATAACTGAACTTATGTAAATATTCTTTGATAAAAATTACAGATGCAAAACAATTACTAAAGAATCTCTTTCTTGAAAAAAAAATAACAAAAGTTATCGTCCTAATCATTCAAGTCCAATATGTGTCGCGATACTTATTTTTTCATCCATTGGTAGTCCACCGATAATATCATCTCAAAACATGACTTTGACCTTTGAAGCATTTTAAGGGCATCCTGTATATTTACATACAGGGTAATTCACTTTTGCAGTTTATAATTGGAATCTTTGAAACAGCAAGATATACAAGCACGTTTACATTAGGGTAAAGCTGTAGAATTAAATGCTAACTAACGAAATTTTTAACTGTTGATTTATGGCGAAAAAACAAAAATATGCCAAATTTCTTTTTGTGCAAAGCTTTCTTATTAGCGGCAATTTTAAAATCTGTAAAATATTTGTTAAGTTGGTGTGATGTGGTCTAAATGAAACCACAACGTTTCAGATTGTGGGAAACACTTCCAAGTTTTTTTTTATGAATTCCATATTCATTTTTAAAGATCTAAGTACACCGTCGGGTGTAATTTCTAACAACTATGTGCATTTGTTATTTATTAGTGTGACCATAAAAATATTCTCCACCAATTAAATTAAATTACATCGCATTAAATATTACATACATAGTTCATATACACTGCTCAAAACAATTAAACATATTTTAGAAGACATAAAAAAAATTTCCATCTGTATCAACAATTCAAAAGTTTGTGAAAAAATAGGAATAGGTCGATTATTAAATTTAACCGAGGATAAATCACAAACTGTGCGTGAACTGACGCGTGCTTTGATAATAAATGCCCCCTCTTCATTAGAATATTCAACATTGTTATTCATAGTAATTAGTTAAATACGTGAATTGATAATTGACAGAAAATAAATTTATTTTGGCATAAACAAATTTGATCACGGCTGGTCTGTTTTTTGTGAATAAAATGCAAAATATTTATTACAGCTTTTAAGCTATTTCTGTCTTAAACAAGCAACAAATTCAACTAAAGTAGTATCAAATTAAGCTCTTTTTTTTCTCTTTCGATTGATACCACCACCAATCCTATCAATTCAAGCGGCATGCATGAATCTGCATATATACGATTTCCCATGCTATTTCCCTATGTTCGCACCTTAGGTCAAATACTCGGTATATTGTGTTTAAATAATTACAAAATACATCTTAATTAGGAGAAAATGCTATCTACAGGGCCCGGCAATGAAACGGGAAGATTTCGTAAATAATTTTATTGTTGAAAAATGATTTTTTTTCTAATTATTAATTAGGCCAGTCGACAAGTACATTTTAGCGGGAATAATTCCAGACAAGCTGGAATAAATTTTAATCTGTTCTGTTGGGACTCAGAAAATATATATTAATTTTGCATCCTTTGACAGGCCCGGATTTAACCGCTATGCTTAAAAAGAAAGGTCTAAATTTATATATTTTTCCTAATATTAGTGAATATCTCGATTAGTATCAACTTTTGAGC
Source organism: Agriotes lineatus (assembly GCA_940337035.1). Classification (NCBI taxonomy): domain Eukaryota; kingdom Metazoa; phylum Arthropoda; class Insecta; order Coleoptera; family Elateridae; genus Agriotes; species Agriotes lineatus. Next base: position 67,649 of record CALNHX010001805.1, on the reverse strand, counting down.
AAAATACGTAGTTATCAAAATTAAAGAAGAGTAAATTCTCTACAAAAAATGTTCTATACATTTTTGTCATATATTAGCTTGTTTCGAATTCATAGGCGTCGAAATATATTGCTTGTTACTTTCTTTTACGATAAAAGAAGTATTGGATTCACCCTAAAAATTCGAAAATGAGTTTTCAACATATCTTCACGTTTTAAAGTGCCCTGAACCCAAAAAACATGTTTTTGTTCATTGCTCTGTCTGTGTGTCTGTCTGTCTGTGTGTCTGTTTGTGAGCAGAATATCTCAAAACGAAAAGAGGTATGACGTTGAAACTTCATATATAAGTTTTGTGTACTATCTAGATGCGACAGCAAGCTTCTGAAGAAAATCGCATAACCGGAAGTAGGTGTTTACTCTTGTGATTTTTCAGTTTTTTTTTTTGGATTTTTTCAAAAACTGCTCTAACGATTTTTTCAAACTTTACATTTTTATTAAATGTTTAATGTGTATTGATGTGAGCTAGGTAATTTTCCAGTCGAATACCTCTAAAATGGGTTTCTTTTGTTTTCTTTTCCAATTTTTTTATTAATTTCTATTTTAAATAGAACACCCAGTATATTATTACATTTTTGAATTCAGCTTAAAATTTTACAAAAAAATTTGTCTCTTGAACTAACGCTCTATTTTGTATGGTTTCTGTACAAATTGCAATTTTTGAAAATTTTTGACAAATGCTTGAATGTATGTACCTATGTATGTATGTATAATCGATAACCTCGTTTTACCTTCCGGTGTAGAGGCTGGTGTTTTATGTGCTTGCATCTGGCGGTACAATGGTCAACTTGCCCCGGATTCGGGATACAAAGTTAAAGATTAAAAATCAAATTTTGGCTAATTATAAAATCACTATGAAAGGAAGTTGTGTGCGTGTATCACACCAGATTTTTTTAATTATTATTGACGTTTGATGCGACAAAAAATTCTTGTTCGTACTATATACGATTTCTATAACTCATGTAAAGAAATGATGTCGCTTACTTTGTACTCGCTTCCACACCACCTAGAGGCAGAGTACTCGGCGCGGTTTTTTAAGTGGTATCCCCAATAGGCCTAATCCACTATTCCAACTTTGCTTCTTTTGAAGTTGACTGCTCATCAATTTTTTTTGCCTTTTTGATGTTGGTGGTTGTTCAATATCACTTTGACTTTCAACAATATCTGTCTCGTTTTCCGAATTTGCTTCATAATCTTGGGAATGTTCTATTGATTGTTCTAGATCGATATGCAAGTTCTCGTCGTCGTCTTCGTCGTCTACTTCGATCACGTCCACAGTATTCAAACAAGATTTGCCCTGACAGAAACCACCTATTACTGAGCAATGAAACCATGCTTTGCGACAGCTAGAAGATACATTACAACCTTTGGCGCATTTACAAGAAATTACTTTCAGTAATTCTTGGAGAGCTGCGTCTTGTACAGTGGGAATGGGTATTAATCCATTCTTTGAATTTCTCCATGCCCACTCTAAAGGTGATTTTTCGTTTCCATACCATAGCTGAATTTGGTTGTAAGTATGGAACGAATGCAAGCGAGCTGCGTCTTTGGTTGGTGGTAATGATGCTAGATTTGATAAACTTCTGTTAATAAATTGTACGAAACACTGGTATCTATACCTGTTCAATGATACACAGTGTTTTGATCCATACAGAAAAAGAAGAAATTGTTCTCCCACTGTTTCTATTTCCTCTGGGGACGCGTTTGGGTCTTTGAAAATTTGAACAGCCTTCTGTAAGTTTTTCTCTTTCTGTAGAAGTTTAACGAACTTCATTTTCCTCTGCCTGTATAGTGCGGAAACAGTATCGCAGTCACTAAATGCATGCAGAAATAAAATGTTGTCCCTAATTGAATCATCCAAATTTATATTATGGGGTGCATACATCCTGCTCCGAGACTTTCCCTTGCCTGGATTCAGGAAATAAATGTTAGAGCGCGACCCATTCAAGGCGGTAAGAATTACCAATAAATCAGTGTCTTCGCCTACTATAATTACTGATTTGTAGTGAAATGATTCTTCAATTGCAGTATTGACAATTAAGGTATCAGCATCTTCGGCACCCTGCTTGACTCTGAAACCTTCGTTCGTTAATCGTTTACACATCATCGAGATGATTCGACATTTATTTCACTTCTTTAACAAGAATTTCCCCTGGGATACAGTTGCTGTCATTTTTTCATCAAAATGTATTTCCGCTGACGACCCAATCTTCAATCGGCGAAGTCGCTCAGCAGTCTTGGTGCTTCTTGCTGCAGCATCCTCCGGGTATCCATCGAAAACTATTACTGCATTCGTTGAGTAATGTCTTGTTAAATACTCGACGTATTTATCCAAAATCGCACAATAAGGTTCTTGTTGGTGCCAGACAATTTTGTGGAGTAGAAATCCCTCGTCTATCACATGAAGAGTACTTTCAGAGTCTAGTTTTTTTTCAGTGGGCACAAATGCATCGTACATGGCTGATTTCTTAGTTTTACGCATTCCTATCTCATCGAAGAGTGAGAGATAAGGAGCTAGCTCGTACTGAAAGTACTCTTCTAACTGTTTCTCAGATCTCTTGAGAAATGAAATTCTCTGGAAAAGCAAAGTGGGGTTAATTGGAATAGTTCTATTTTCCACTTTCACACCTGAATTCATAGTTGCAAGGACCGATACTCTATTTTTGCGTTTAAACTTGATGCTGCCAAAGCTACTGCCCAGAATATCAGTCGTCGCAGATATGCCAATTTCATATGCATTTTAGCAATTAACTTTATTATCTCCTACAACTCCGGTGCTGATAGACATGATGTCATTTGTAAGAGGAAAAGGTGGATGTTCAGGGAACCAGTCTTCGAATTTCTGGGAGTCTTTTTTGTCTCTTGATACTCGCGACGTTCTGCTATCTATGTGCTGTTCTGTGGTGTGTAAAGAAATATTACAATAATTTTCAATTGCCTCTGAAACACTTCACAGAATGGGCATCGAAATAATCCATTTTGACAGTGTCGAGTCGCTGATACCTCGACCATGAGTGAGTCCTCCATTACTTTTCAGGGATCGCATCAAATTTTGCTCAATTGTCATATCGGTCCCAGAACTTGTTCGAGCGCCTAATTGTGAAGTAGCCTTTTTCAACGAATAGAGAATATTCATCGGAATTTAACTTTGCCTGCAAATCTAGCATGTCTTGAAGGTAAAGATGGGATGATTTTGCATACAAGAAGTGACCGCTTGCGTGGAAAAATGGTATCAGTTTTTGTATAGTTTCTAAATGTAATACCCATTTTCCAGATCGCTCGGCTTCAACAAATTGCTTCATTAAAGTTACCATTTCAAAATATTGAACCCACAACTGAGCAGTTGGACCATTATCTCGAAGTTTATTCAAGCTATCCATAAACTTGCGCAACAATTCCTTCAATGAGCCTTCTTTAGTTTCATCTAAATAACTAAGGCCGTCGAGATTCAGCAGATAATTTTCCAGTAATGCATGTTCATCGGCAGTCATACCTGACTTGCTCAAAATAATTTTTGCTAAAGCTAGGTGGGCTAGCATATGGGCCCTCAGTGCTCTCGCATAGGCATTGTCCACTCAACATTTTCTTGACAGAGGCGCTTGCATACGCATTCTCAAAAAGTTCCTAAATTCCACTCCCATTCATTATGTACCCTATTGCGCCCATGAAGGACATCAATAAATGGAAGCCTCCAAGCCTCACTATGACTTTATTTAGATCAGAACCTTCTATACTAGATGCAACTATATCGCGTGCCTTTATGTAGAGAGGTTGATCGAAAGTTACAATGCAAGTCTTCTGTTTTGCTGACTTGCATTTTTCTATTGCAGTTAGGAGTACAGTATATATCGTGTCATAGTCCGACGGCGGAGCATTGGTAAACGGAAGACAAATGATGCGTAATTGGTCGTAATTTATATGTGCAGTTGCTCGTTCCATATATCCATTCCAGCCAGGAATATCTGGCATCTCCCGCGATTTACTATAGAACCATAAAAAATCCGTGATGGATGGCAAGATTTCTTTGGAGACGTTATTTAGATCTTTGACTTTTATTTTCAGCAATCCAGAGATGTCAGAGTTATGAAAAGCTTTCAATGGAATTTGACCTAACTCTCCGACGGAGCTTGCCGAAGCCATTTGTTTTACCCTTGCAATGTTCGTCTCAGAGGAAACGGAGGTATGGGGAGTTATGCATTGAATTCCTCCCATGGCATGAAATGTATTGAGACCATCAATTGTACACACATTGACATCTGCGTTGTCAAACACGAACTGCGAAAATGAATCTCTTATCAGTAACACAGGAGGATGTAACATCGCCGATACTTGAAAACCGCTGCTTCATCGTAGCTGGAACAAAAACTGAATGCAGAAAGTATATTTATCAGCTGCTTCGATCCAAATTTTTGATTTATGAAAGAGGAGAGCCCGACTTGAAGCCCCGATAAAAAATATTTTGGTCGGGTTGCTGCTATAATAGCATGAGCAATGGCCACGCACTTAGTTCCGCACTTTTTAATTGATCCCCTTTTGTTTTTTAATATTATGGTCTTAAGTAAGCAGTCAAGAGTTGGTGGAACATCTTCTTCCACAGTTTTTAGGAAATCATTTGTTTGCGGATAATGCTCATTATCGTAAATTTTCAGCCTGATGTCTTCGCAGATAATTTCCGCCGCTGCTTTCACAATCCTCAGACGTTCTTCTTGCGTATTACTTTTCTGATCTGTGTACCATTGTTTTGATAGAATCTTATGACCTGTGTTTCGAAAGCAAACAATAGCTCTTTTTTTTGTAAGAGTTGTAATAGTAATGTCTTCTCCGTATTTATCTAATAATTGTGATTTTATTGTTTTATAGGTAGGAATCTCACCTTTAAATCCCTCAAATATTTCATCAAAAGAAAATTGACGTTCTTCACGGTTTGTTTCTAGGAAAGCATAAGCATGATTCATTGCTTCTGAAACCTCGATGTGTTCAGGGTGACCTCGTTTTGTACCTGTATGTGGCGCACGATAGAATTTCTCTGCTCCACTCGTCATCTCTATTTTCAGCAATTCCCAAAATATTATTTTGTATGGCCATTGTTTCAACTTTCTGCACGGTATCACGGTTTCCAACAAGTTTTTTGCTTTCTTTTTTTAAAAAGTTTTCAGCCGCTTCTTTTGTACAGAACAGGCAATTCTTTTTAAAATCAAAACTGAGTACATTGGTTCGTGCAATTAATGCTGCAGTTAATTTGATACTCGATCCTAGTAATGCTACCACACTTCTGTCTTTGGTGTACATTTTTCGGCAGTTATCGTGCACGGTTACTCTACTTAGTTCCTTGAGAATAGTATCCTTCCCATCCCTACGTTTAACACTAAACTTTATCAAAGTTTTCAAACCTTTTATTTTCACTACACAGGTTTGTCCTTTGGTTAAGCTGCTTTCACAAATAAAACAGTTTTCTGGACTCGCCATTGTCTTTGTGCGGCGAAATCTTGTACACGAAAACACAAACTTACTACCGATATAATTATGCCAATAGAACACGAATTTGACATTTATTTCATTCCAAAACTTCTAGATGGACTTTCTCTAATTTTACCAGGGGTACTTGTACTGGTTTTATGCTTAATTGCCATAGAAACTACATTGACAATATATAAAAGCATTTGCATGTTAGCAAGAATGCCTGCAATAAGAAAATCAGCAAATGCTCTTAAAATATCCAGCTTTGGCCGCTTATAACCTCGAAAGAGGTAGTCGCACAATAAAAAATGTATAGAACATTTTTTGTAGATAATTTACGCTCCTTCAATTTTGATAACGATATATTTCACTCTAAAGTTGATACTAACCTAGATATTTACAAATAATGAAAAAAATTTAAATTTTCTGCCCTTTTTTCAAGATGGTAGCCAAATCCGGGCTTTCTAAGGGGTGCAATTTTAAGAGACATTTCTTAACACGAAATCAAACATATTAAAATTAATTCCAGCTTGTCCGAAATTACTCCCGGTAACAGCCATTTCAAAAGACTTATCGACTGGCCTATAATACATTAATGGGAAATAAAAGAGTAGCCATTTGATTTACAATGTTTAAAAAAATTTTTTTTTGAATACTACATCTGCCAAATGTCCTCCGTTGACATTAAATTTATGCATTCTTGGAGTCGAGCCTGAAAGTTTTGCATCACTCTTCGCAGCATATCAACAGCTATTGCTGCAATCTCGTCACGAATTCGTTGTTTGAGGGCCGGGATTGTCCTGGGTGGATCAGTTGCAAACACTTTTGTTTTAAGGTAACCCCACGAAGAGTGATGCAAATCTTTCAGGCTCGACTCCAAGAATGCATAAATGTCAACGGAGGACATTTGGCAGATGTAGTATTCAAAAAATTTTTTTTAACATTGTAAATCAAATGGCTACTCTTTTATTTCCCATTAATGTATTAATAATTATAAAAAAAATAATTTTTCAACAATAAAATTATTTACGAAATCTTCCCGTTTCATTGCCGGACCCTTTACATACAAATTATAACAAAAATATCTTTAGGCTGAGTGGTTCCGTGTTTTGATATTTCTAGACGGTATACACGTCTGTTTGCTTGGTTGCTGCCCCTCAACAGACTCGAAGTAGGCACGGAAGACTCGTAGTTGCAGCGTACTCGGGCCCTGAACGATGTGTCTAAAACAGATTATATGTGTGCCAGCAAAATGGTCTTTGTTTATCTTTTTCGTGCGGGTAAATTCAATGTAATTAGGTGTATTAGTGTTAGTGCCGTTCACGGCTAGTGTATTAACCCTTTCAGGTAGCTATTCCTTGGTGAATAAGTTTGGACCCCCCTGAATGTCATCAGCATGAAATTTCTACTTCGTACAAAGCCCGTCTTTTCGCTGCTTGGTCTACCGGTGACCGCTGGAAGGTTGCCGGTGCTTCAGTGTCTCTGCCCAGAGACTGCAATTTGCCTTCCGTGAACTAGCAGGATTGTGTGTTGATTTATGCGGGTTTAAGAAAACGTTCAACGAATCGGGACCTCTGGCACAGATGAGCTAAGTCAGATTCACGTAGTAGCTCAACAAATTGGGACGTCCGTCACAGATAAGCTACGTTAGGGAGGTATTAGGAGAGGGGAAGTCCAGGGACTCAAGGGACTCGGGGCCTTCATTATCGGTGCAGTCGCTCCAGGTACAAATGAGTGGGAGCATGCCAGCTTCTTTGGTGTGCGGGCATGAGTTACCTTATCTACTGGCAGATCAACCAATTCCTGTGCTCCAGGAATGGTCTAAAGTAGACGAACGTCCATAGACACCGACGCTAAGGACAAATTTTTCCGGTGTAGCGCCATATGCTCTCCATAAACGAACATAAATCAATAGACATTCGAAATTATCCTAAGCACATACATGCTGTATTTTACTACGTATCACGTTAAATTGTTTTGCTTCTTCAGTTACGTCATTGGATGATGGATACAGTGGGGCATTTTCTCCTGTTACTCCATTAAAGTAATCGTGTAAATCGTACGCCATTACACAGGGTGTCCCAAAAAGAATGGGACACAAATTAGTCGTAGATTCCTTAGGTTATAATAAATCGATTAAACTTAATATACCTTAGTACAATGTCCCTCCAGTAAGAAGTTATATGGCCTTAAAGTTCTATTTTTTATGATAATTTCTACAAATGTAAATATATCGATTTCATTGTAGGTACACTTGGTTATTATTATGTACTTCACTAATACCAATATTTTCATAAACTAGACTTGATTGTAAGAGTCACTTTACTACCTTTGAAAATTTCTTTTAGCTCTAACTCATATAAATAAAATGCATATTGTTCATGTAAAACATATTGCAACTTTTGATCTATTAGAAAAGTTTATTAGGTATATTCAAAGTTATTGGTGTTCGTTTAAGAATAGCTGAAATGAAAACGAAAAAGCAAAATACACAACGAAGTAAATGCAGTTGTAGTTCTGTGGCAATGCACAATGTAAGCTATATAAATTAAGTGTGAAGTTATGAAAAGTAATTTTAATCGTATTAGACTGTATACCCACTGTTTTATTAGTTTTGGGATCACTTTAAGTTCTGTAGATTTATTATTATTTATTTGAGCACTAACTGTAAATCTATCTATACATATATAAAGGAAAGTCACAACCCCGACTAATCAACGCAGAGCCGTAACCACTGGTACTACGAAATTGAAATTTGGGTGGAAGATTCAATTTGTTACGTTACCTTACGTGCTAAGAAGGGATTTTTTGAAATTCTACCCCTAAGGGGGTGAAAAGGGGAAAAATGTGTTTTGACGAATTCCTCAATATCTCTTACACCCGATGAGATATCGACTTGGTGTTTACTTGGAAAGATTTTCAATGTAAATGCCTAGAAAAGGATTTCAGGTTTTTGCCCTAATCAACCCCTAAAGGTGTAAATATGGAATCGGGGTGAATTACAGAGCCCTTCGTATCTCCTATGTTTCTTGAGTTAAAACATTCTTTTTTCAAATATAGATGTATTTTTAAAATATTTAAAAAGTGGTTTAAGGGATTTTGAAAAATTTGTCCGTAAGGGGGTGAAAAGGGGTAAACCGTATTTTCACGAATTCCTTAATATCTCTTAGACCCGATAAGATATTGACTTGCTGTTTGATTGCATAGGTATTCAAGGAAAATGTCTAAAAATACATTTTAGGATTTTTCCCTAATCAACCCTTAAAGGTGCGAATCTGCATTCGGTGTGAATTATAGAACCTCTTGTGTGTCTTGTGTTTGTTAGGTTAGAGCATTCTTTTTTGTGATATAGATGTGTTTTTCAAATCTTTAGAAAGGGGTTTTAAGGTTTTTTGAATTTCACCCCTAAAGCGGTAAAAAGGGAAAACTGAAAAGGGGTAGGGAGTTAAAATTATAAATTATTTCCCCTCTGCGTTCATTTCAGGATAAAACGGGCTAAAAGAATTTTTAGAAATTTTACTCCTAAGGGGTGAAAAGGGGTCAACCGTGTTGGCACGAATTTCTCAATATCTCATAGAATAAATTAGGAGAATTTCTGAAATTCCATTCCCCTGTAGTGGAAATAGGTATCCTGCTATAATTTATGAATACGACATTTACTAAGTACGTATATTTTTTATGATATCTCATTGTTATACTAAAACTATAGTTTTATCAATCTATACAAGGGTAACGACAATTACATACACATTTCCAGGGGGTACGTGAAGAATAAAAGAGTCCAGGAAAACTTTTTTCAGAAGAATATTGTTTTCTTTTTACTTACAATATTGTTTTGCAGCCTTTTTTAGTTCAGCGTATTGAGTGGGGGGAAGGGGGGCCCCAGAGTTCATTTAAGATTTAGAAGAAGAAACAAACAATTGTAGTCCGTACGAAGAACGGGCATCTCGCTAGTAATAGTATATTATATTATAAGTGAGAGAAATGCATCATTATTTGTGAGTGAGAATTTTGAATCGCGAGTGCCCCAGCACGAGCGATACAAGTTCTCACGAGCTTATAATGGCATTTCGCTCACGTGGGATATACGACGTTTTATCTTATTGTAGCAGATTTTGTACAAAAGTGATAAAAAGATGCATACAAACTGAACGTAGCTTAAACAGGTCAGGCAGTAAAATCGTATAACCATTATATTGTATCCATAGTTACCTACGGTTGCCATATGTTGTTTGTAACAGTGTTATTGTTTTGTGTCATTGTAAAAACTAAAACACAAAAATGGATTTGTTACCGGAAAATAACCGTATAGAAGCTGAATCGGCGATTTCGAGGTTGCTTCCATCAAAATCGAAGATACTTTACGACAAGGAGTATACCCTGTTTAGCGAGTGGAAGGCGGTAAACTCTGTACAAGGAAATTCAGAGCATACTTCTCCCAAAAGGTTAGTTATTGAAATTTCTACTACTCTGTCCATTGATATAGTTGTTTAATACGTTGTATATTTTATGAATAGTCGCAAAAATACAAATCTTCCCTGTGGGCGCAGTACTCCCTATTGAAAGCTACGCTAAATGTGCATGAAAATGTAGACATCGACAAATAGAGATTGACTGCCTTTCTAAAACAGCAACACGTTAGATACGAAGCTAAGATATCATCGATATTTTCAAGAGATGAAATAAACCGATTTCTTTTGAACGCGTCTGATATACCATTTTGATGATTAAAGTACGTATATATTTTTAGGAATGCTAACAGCGCAGTAATTTCTTGTATATTGTGTAGGTTGCTGCTGTTGTTGCAATTGCTGGTGGATGCAGATGTGATAAATTGGTGAAAATGTGCTTGGACGATATAGAAGACAAGGGTGATCTACTGGTTCATATTCGTTATACAGTGAATTTATTATGCAATGTGGCATTCCTGTTTCCATAAGGACTTGATTGTTACTAGTGGTTTCTAAGGGTACGCCACGCCATGTGTAAATGCGTTTATTTTAAAATGCAATATATGAACCGTAATTTTATTGAAAAAGAAGCATCATCAAGAACAACAGGGCATGTAATAACCCACATACTTGCTGCAAACTGAAGTCTTTATACAATTTGATCAACAGTATTCCTTCACCCGTACAATATATTATGTTTTTACATACTCAGTAACGTTTCCATATTGCATTTTAAAATAAAGGCATTTACACATATTGCGTTATAATAAACTCCCTGTGCACAAACTCATAAAAAGCGAAGCTTTACAATTTTGTCTAATGGTTTTCGGATTAACTCTATAGATTTGTATCGCAAATATGTTAATTTGCGTCCAAAAAAAGCAGCTACAAGACGTCTGTTTCTTACTTAACGACGTGGAAAAGTTACTGTACAACCTGCAGGCAGTTTCGGAAATATGCCAGCAACTATCACGAAATTTCTCAAGTTAGAAAACTACGAAACTTACACTGGACATGCGTTTCGAAGGTCAGCTGCCACTTTGTTGGCAGAATGTGGTGCCGATGTAAGAATCTTGAAGCGTTTCGGGGCCTGGAAAAGTGAAAATGTCGCTGAAGGATACGTGGAGGATTCGCTTAAAAATAAAATCAACATTGGGAAAAAAATTCTTGGTGAAGACCATGTGAATTCAAGCAGTTCTACAGCAATAAATCATGAGATGACGGTAGTGGAAAACCATAACGAAAAGTAAAATTATTTAATTTCGGAGAAAGGAATCTACTTCAACAATACAAACTGTACTATTAACGTGCACATTCATAAAGGAATTATCAAAGAAGATATTGATGTGTGAACTGTTTAGTTTAGAAATATTGTGTTTATAATTGTTATGTAATAAGATATTTTCAATAAAAAATCTTTAAATTTGGTCATAATTGGTAGCTGTCACCGAGGTATCAACCATTATAGTCACTTGTGAGCATTTTATCTCACTTGTGAATAATATTTGATTTCTGACACAGTTGCATAATGTACGTCAAAATCTGCTACATTGTTTGTTTTACTATTTAGTCATATACGTCAAGAGGGGTAACTGCAAAATCGTGGAAAGTGCAATCACACCGTAATAGTAATTTACGATGCAGGTAACGTTATCAAGCTTTTTACATTACGAGAGAATAGTCTTTAAAATTCTCGAGTAATTTAGAAAGCAGATAACGTTACGTATACCGTAACACGGTTTATTTTATCCTAAAATAATAATCTCTTAAAAAAAATAGGAAAAGTGGTGGTATCAGTAGTAAGATAAAAACTCAATACTGTATTGTTGGTAGCACTGTCAGGTTATGTTAAATTTGAGATTTTCAGGTTAAGTTTTGTGTCAGTTTGTGTCAAATAACAAACAAAACCTAACCTACTAACATCGAATTTGACATAGACTGACAATACACTTCAGTGCTGTAAACATGAGATTAAATGCTAATGAAGTATCGTTATGTTATTTTTCTTAACAACACTAGTGCTGTTAAATTCATCCTAACGCAACTTTTTGCTAAGGAGTTATTGTCATAATAACATAATAGGATAAAATAAAAATTTAAAATAGTTTCTTGTGTAGCTTATGGTATGTTTGGAAACATTTTGGGTACCCCTGGAGTAATTCACAACAATAACTGAAAAAGCCCACTACTTTACCGACTGTGACTTTGACAATGACATTTATGTCAATCGTAAACATATTCTGGTATGGCGTATGCTGCCAGCCAGAATGGTTGGATAACCAGCGACATTTTTTACAATTATCTAGATAAAACGTTGATTCCTGCTGTTGGTCCCGAGCGTCCAATTCTGTTATTTTTGACGGACATGACACTCATGTCACAAAGTTGTGGAGTTAGCACGTGAACATAATCTAACTATTTTAAAGTTACCACCCCATACAAGCCACCTGTTACAGCCATTGGATCTGTCTGTTTTTAAAGCACTATTATTGAACCTTCCTGATCTGGCTGTACTCACTTTATCTCGTGGACAGCCACCCTTCTGCCGCGGTTATTCCCAGTCTAAATCAAAACCATCGAATCCATGTTTCCTAGCAAAGTTTACAGCATTGCTGACAAACAGCAATCGATAATAAAGACCAAATGCAATTTGAGAAAATGTAATTGGTAATTGGTTCCACCCTCCAATTGCGACCAACGTTTTGAGGTTTTGATTTTGTTGCTTCATATCGTGAAAGACCACCTGAAATAAATATATTGTATTTGAAGTTTTCGGTCTAATAATGAGAGAACCTAAAGTGCAGAATGAACAAAATAATCATGTTTGTCCTTATGTTTATAAATGCAAATATACAATAGTTGCCTATTCTCCACTTATGCTTATCTATTTCGTTCCAGGAGTCTAATATTTTAATGGAACTATTGATGTTCAATCCCATGAAGGTATAGATTAAATGCGTGCACAAATGTAGATTTATGTCTTCTATGTCGAATTGCCCATTGCCAGTTCTATAAATGAACCAACTTCATAACAGCATACGATTTTCTTGTCTAAAAAATATATTCTGAATAATTATACTACATTAAAGATTTCATTAATAATTATTTGCTTTACTCATATGAAGTGAGGGACAGATACGGAAAGCCATCGTAGTGAGTGCAATTAAGGGGAGTGGAGTGGGATGGCTGGGCAATATAATTTTGATATACTGATACGAAGTTATGAAAACTACAATGAAAAATAACTATAATCTGTATTAATAGTTATTCAGATAAGGAAAATACTTGTACCAATTTAAAGAAACGTTTGTAAGATCCTACACCTTAATAAATTATCGTTTAGGCTATATGCTGATGTTACTTGTTTCTTATGGGCAAGGTATAAACATGTGAGGATCCAAATACAACACTAAGAAATTGTAGGGTCTTAACATACCACTGTTTGCTGAAACCAGTCGGTAAGTTAGACTGAGAGCTAGGCAAATCAGTTTAATCCACATGTTGAAACTATTTGATCTAGAACAACCAGCAGGTATGTTTATAAATATTTATTTTTTTCCGCGTGCAAGAATATTGAATACTATACAGTCTATGTATCTCTGAAATATATTTATACATAAACAATATTGAGACAAAGAGGGCAAAAGGAAGAGTGGTGGTTGTCTGCAACTTACTCACTTTATATACCTCAAGCTTTTAGTGACGTATATTTATTGAATTACGTGTATTTTGAAATGTTAAAAAACAAAACTTTATCAGCTACACTTGAAAAGGAAATGAAGTGTGCCTTAAAAATACTTTGGATATAAGGTATCACACGATTCCTTTTCTTCTCTTTGATCATTTCTAAGATAAATATTTTGAGAGTACTATTTTTTTATTATTGCGGTTGTCATAACATGATGATTATCATTTAAGACATCTCGTATTTTACTGTTCAAAGCTTAAAGTTTTATTAACGCTTATATCGGAAAGCTTTACAATATCTTTACAATTACTAATTTTAGCGAAATTTAGAATACATTTCAAGGATCGATTATCTTGATTGATTTGAGTTCAAATATCTGAACATAGGTGGAGAACTTAATTGAAGGGGTTATAAGCATAAGGGTCTAAGTGCACTTTTTAACAAATTGAGTTAAGTACGTGAAATGAAAGATGAAATCATAATTTGTTTGGTGGCATAACGATATAAGTGTTTTTGTGACATTCAGTGCCATCTATGAACTCTCCAGTATACTATGTGAATAAGTTTTGCATAAGCAAAAAATCAGTTTAAGAGACAGGTTGTACAGAACAGCTATTCTGACAGGACAATTGCATGACTGGGAAAAATACACAAAACAGAGAAATGAAGTAGTTAAAAGTATAAGAAATGAAAAAACAAAATACTATTCACTGAAAATAGATCAAGTTAACAAAAACTCGAATATGTTATGGAAAACGCTTAAAGAATTGGTGAATGGAACTCAAGACAATGTAAAAACGGAAATAATATTTGACAATATAGTTTATTACAATGAGCCTATAATAGCTGAAAAATGTAACGTTTATTTTCTTCAGAGTATTGAAATTATTAGTTCATCAATTATAAAAAATAGAGATAGTGGCTATGTCTTGAATAATATGGATAATATGGACATTATTTTTGGAAGTTTTAAAAAACTAACTCTATCTGAACTGAAAGTGATTGTGAAGAAAATGCCAAATAAGGAGATTAGTACGGATGGTATTACAATGAAAATTTTAAAGTTGTCGTTTGAGGTTATAGGCGACAGATATCTACAGGTAATTAATAACAGCCTAGAGAAAGGATTATTCCCCTCTTCATGGAAAACTACAACAATTGTTCCAGTGGAAAAACAACTAAACACAATACGTTGTGAAGAATTTAGACCTATAAATATGGTACCTAGTTATGAAAAATTGTTGGAAGTAGTAGTAAATGACCAACTAATGCACTACTTAGAAAATAACAAGGTTTTAACTAAATTTCAAGCTGGGTTTCGTAAACATAATTCTTCTGAAACAGCGCTTCAGTCTGTTTTGGTCAAATGGAAAAATGCATCGAATGAGAAGAAGATAATTGGTGCCGTATTTCTCGACTTTCAAAGAGCATTTGAAACAATAGATAGAAATTTACTTATTTCAAAGTTGGAACGTATGGGTATTAAGGATACAGTACTGCAATGGTTTAAAAGTTTTTTGCAAGATAGAAGTCAAGTGACCAAATTTGGAAATGAAGTCTTTTCAATAAAATACACTAAATATGGTGTACGGTCAGTCCTTGGTCCAAATTTGTTTATTCTCTATATTATTGATATTGTGAAGTATATAAAAAGCTGTCGTATTCAACTGTTTGCGGATGATACTTTAATCTATTTTATCGGTGATGATGTAAATAAGGTGGTGTCAGTATTAAATGAAGAAGTTAACAACTTGGTGATGTGGTTGAATGACAATAATCTAAAGCTAAATACTAATAAGACTAAATTTATGGTGATAAATATTAAGCAAAGAAATCTTTTAATTAATGACATTCCTGATTTAATAATTGACGGTGTACGTATTGAGAATGTATCCGAAATAAAATATTTAGGTGTGTACATAGACAATAAACTCAGTTTCTCAAGTCACGCGAATTACATTGTGAGTAAGATAGTAAAAAAAGTTCATTTTTTAAATAGAATCGGTAATCATTTAAGTTTATGGTGTAAAAAATTAATTTATAACTCGATTATTCATTGTCATTTTATGTTTTGTTCCAGTATACTGTTTCTTTTAAATAATACTCAATTGTGTAATATACAAAGAAAGCAAAATTATGCGTTACGAGTAATTCTGAAGTGCAATAGATATATGAATGTAAAACTCATGTTAGATACTTTGGATATATTAAGTGTTAAACAAACAGTTGTACTAAATTCAATGTGTTTTATATATAAGATTATAAATGGTGTGCTTCCTGAGCATTTGTTAGAGGCACTTACCTTTGTTAAGGAGATACATGAACACAACACTAGATCCCAAAACAATTTTTACATAAGAACAGTCAAAACTACTTATATGCAGAATAACATTTTTTACAAAGGCCTAATAATGTATAATTCCCTACCTGATTATGTAAAAAGGAGTGATAGTATAAGAACATTTAAAAGCAATTGCGCAAAGCATGTTATAGATAGTATTGACATTTAATCTTAATTTCTTTTTATATACTTATAGATTTGATTATTCTATTATATGGTTTTGTTTATTATTTTCGATTATTTTCATTATTTAGATTATCTATATTATTATTATCATTAATATGTTTGTTATTTATGTTTTAAGGGAAAATTGAATGTTTGAATTATGTAGCTTAATGCTAATAAAGATTATTATTATTATTATTATTAGTTTCAGTGCCAAAACGATCCAAGTGTCACTTGGATCATTATGCCAGTGAACCATTTATTTCTTCTGTCAAGTAATTGTCGAACTGCATGTGCTTTATAAAGATTAAAAAGTTATATGTGTGTTTTATAATGGCTGGAAACAACAACATCAAAGACGGTATGTAACTAATTTCCATAATTTTGCATTTATTTAACAAAATTAGATCTTCACGATCAATAACTCTGTAATTTATAAATCCTAACCTAAAATTCCAATTTCTACTATTTTGCCTAAAATGTTTATCAAGTTTGGTTCATGCTCTTGCTAACTAACATTACTTTCATTTAAATTAAAAGTTAATTTAAGATAAAAACAAGCGTTCAAGCTTCCATTGCTAGAAATTCATTACTAGATGTTGACATTTTTTCTAGGAGTTCCTGAGTGCACTGACAACAGCGATCATGAAGATCCTTATCAAACCGACGAAGATGATGCTACTTATGAGCCGAATTTGTTAGATATAAGTAGTGACAGCAGCAACTCGCACGTGGGTGGTGATAATGACTTGGTCAAGGAAGACTCACAAAATGGGGAATACATTACACCGAAGCGGGCCAGGAAAAGGAAGGTGAACCAACAGAAATGGAAAAGAAGTGTGGCTAAAGCAAAGAGAACAAGGGGTGACCAGTACATAACGAACATACCTGTCGTTATAATTGTGACAAGATAACTGAAGAAGAGAGACAATCTCTATTTGAAAATTATTATAACATTACATCTTATGACTTGCAAACAGCTTTTCTAGCTGCATGCATAAAAAAGACAACTCCAGTTAGAAAAAAATTGACTACAACAGCAAATAAAAAATTTTCTACTTGTATTACTGTAAAAAATCAGCGAGTTTGTAAAGATTTTTTTTTAAAAACATTCGATATCACTAATCGCCGATTCAATATAGTTTGCAATAAACTTTCAGATGAAGGTTTTCTAGAACCGGACAAACGCGGAAGGCACGAACCAAAAAATAAAATCAATCCAGAAACTCGAAATTTTGTCATCAATCATATTAAACGATTTCCGAGATACAAAAGTCACTACTCAAGATCGCAAAATACAAACACACGTTATCTCTCT
Organism: Agriotes lineatus; assembly: GCA_940337035.1. NCBI lineage: Eukaryota > Metazoa > Arthropoda > Insecta > Coleoptera > Elateridae > Agriotes > Agriotes lineatus. Next base: position 50,194 of record CALNHX010001805.1, on the reverse strand, counting down.
GGAGATTTGAACATAAGGAAAATGTATAAGCTCTACTCTGAAGCATGTAAAGAAAATGGCAAAACACCTGTTAAAGAACATTACTACAGACGCATTTTCTGTACTGAATTTAATTTGAAATTTCACGAACCACATTCTGATACATGTCACAAGTGTGACACTTTCAATAATATTATTAAAAACACATCAGATGAAATTGTCCTTCAGTCAAATAAAACGAAACTTGAACATCATCAGAGAAAAGCTGAAAATGCTCTTCGAGCGACGAAGAAAGATATTGAATATAGCAAAACTAATGCCAATACACTTGTTATTTGTTTTGACTTGCAAAACGCTTTACCTACTCCTCTACTTACAACTAATAAAGTTTTTTATTTACGCCAGTTGTGGACATACAATTTTTGTATCCACAACTTGACTACAGGGAAATCCTCCATGTACTTGTGGAGTGAAAATACTGCCTCAAGGGGTTCTCAAGAAATTGGTTCCTGTTTGCTGAAATTTATAAAAGAGTTGCCCCCAACAGTTGAGCATATAATAGCTTACAGCGACTCATGCAGTGGACAAAACAAGAATAAAAATATAACTAAAATGTTTTTGTATTTAGTACAATGCACTGCTATCAAAACAATCATGCACAAATTTCTTGAACCAGGCCATACTTACATGGAGTGCGATAGAGACTTTGGCTTGATTGAGAAAAGTAAGAAGAAAGTACCCCAGGTGTTTATTCCGGATCATTGGAAGCTCATTATAAAAAATTCTTCCAGAAATTTTAAAGTGTTTCAAATGAATAAAGAAGACTTTTATTCTTTTTCATATTTTCAAAATATCATGAAAGATCCAAAGAAAGATGAAGAAGGAAAGCCATTAAAATTTAAAGATATTATGTGGTTTACATATAAAGCGGAAGATTTATTTACATTTTCATTTAAATACACCCATAATGAAGAACTACCGCCGTATCAGAGCGAGAAGCTAGCTACTTTCCAACGAGGTCGTCCAAAATACAGCCTTTCTTTGCTAAATGAAAGCCTTTACAAGCAACCGATAGAAATTCCGTGGCCAAAATGAGAGAATTTGAATCAACTGCTACCTTTTATTCCACCAATATATCACAGCTACTATACGGACTTACCACACAAAAGTTCAACGAAGAAAGGTAAAAAGGAAAAGTAAACAAAAAATCTGCAGCAAGTGACGTTGATGAACCTACTGAAGATATCGATATTAACGATGAAGTTCTGTTTTTGGAATCTGATTATGATGAATGAATACTAATATAACTGTCGATTATTATGTATACCAAGAACAGCAACATTTTTATTTTGCTTTATATTTGTATGTTATTTTGATTAATAAAGGAATTTTGCTAAAATAATATCTTATATTTTTATCCAAAATACATATAAATGTAAATAAACGTTTACATGTACAACGGTCTAAGTACAATTTGTTTAAAAAGTTGTTAACCTTTGTTTAAACAATATTTATTAATATATACAATACATTATTGTTGCTTCACTTATTAAAGTAACATAATGGGTTTGGCAATTTATAAACCCAGATTTAATTATTATGAACTAACTTTGAAGCCTAATATCTCTAAATGTTAATTTTGCACTTGGACCCTTGTGCTTATAACCCCTTCAATTATTTTATTCCCCTGTAGCATGTACCAAATTTATTACTGACTTTTAAAAAGTTGGAAAATGAGCTATTATGAACTTTTACTTTCCAACTGGTAGGGAAATAGGTTACCATAACAACCGTCGGGAAGTAATCATTTCCCGATCGCCGTGATGACCACGGATTTTCACCATATTGTATTATTATCGATTAACGTCAGTTTTGAAAAACTGTAATATTATTTTTTTACGACCGACCAGAAAATATGCAGTTTCCGGAGAATTTTTTCACCAGAAAGTAACGTTTTACCGGTCAAGATCGGAAAACGGGCATAAGAGATCGGTAATAGTTGTTTACGTGGCAAGCTTAGTAAATTAGCCTTTACGGGCGAGCCGGATTATTTGCAGGGCGAGCGACGTAGGAGCGAGCCCTGTACTCCGGTGAGCCCCAATAAAGGCTGATAAGCGAACCGCGTACAACGTTTTATTTCCTCTTACTGAAAATATTAGTGATTAATAAAGCATGTGTTTATTACAAAACAAGGTGCTTGTATAGTCGCCATGGCAACATTTTACGGGCGCCGTGCCTGTAAAGACTCACTTACCGAGTCAGTTCAGACGACAGTAACAATTTACAGGCACCGTGCCTGTAAAGACTCATTTACCGAGTCAGTTCAGAGGACAGTAAACGACCGTTTAATAAGTCGAGAGGAAATAATAGTTATTCACGTGGCAAGCTTAGTAAATTAGCCTTTATGGCCGAGCCGGATAATTTGCAGGGAGAGCGACGTAGGAGCGAGCCCTGTAATCCGGTGAGCCCCAATAACAGCTAATTGCAAGCGAGCCGCGTACAACGTTTTATTTCCTCTTGGGGAACATCCTAAAAATTAATATTAGTGATTAATGAAGGATGTGATTATTAGAAAACAAAGTGCTTTTAACCCTTCAGTACCCGTTTACGGTCTGTGAGACCGAGCAAACACATGATGCAGTATATTAGTTAATGTGCTAGCGTTAGTTTACCGCCCATTTCACTACCTTCCTATATATTGCCATTGAAGATCCGTATGCAGTTTTGAGTTCGTGCGTGCAGTGGTTTAAAAGTAATTTATAATTTCGGTTTCAGAGACCGAAGCGGGTACCTGAGTTGTTTTTATTTTTACCTTTGATATACGACCAATGTGAGAAGAAGGAAGTATTTTCTGCATTTTTAGTAACACTGTTATACTAAAACATTATTATAGTCATGGCAGATTTTATGAGAAAGAACAGGCGCGACTAGAACAGACGATGCGAGATATAATTAATAGCGGAGGAGGATATCGACAACGCGTTTTATGATGATGTGCCATCGTCTCACGAAGATAATTTATTGGAAACTAGGGAAATGAACAGTGACACTGAACAGGAAATATCTGATTATGAAGACGTTAGTGAACAAGAAACTAATGCCATAAGATATCTCATTATTTTTATGGAGGTGGCAGAGGGGTGTCGGACTGCGAGACCGGTGCGGGTACTGATGTCTTAAGAATTTTGAAGAGGCACTGGAGGGTTAAAGTCGGAATTGGCAGCATTATACAGGCACCTGGCATGTAAAGACTCATTTACCGAGTCAGTTCAGAGGACAGTAATGACCGTTCAACAAGTCAAGAGGAAATAAAAGCTTTTATATCCTCTTGACTTGTTAAACGGTCATTACTGTCGTCTGCACTGACTCGGTAAATGAGTCTTTACAGGCCAGGTGCCTGTAACGTGTTATTGTCGTTTGAACTGACCTGAAAAAGAGTCTTTACAGGCCAGGTGCCTGTAAAATGCTGCCATCGCGAGTTTACAAGCACCGTGTTTTATAATAATCACATCTTTCATTAATCACTAATATTAATTTTTAGGATGTTCCCCAAGAGGAAATAAAACGTTGTACGCGGCTCGCTTGCAATTGGCCTTTATTGGGGCTCACCGGATTACAGGTCTCGCTCCTACGTCGCTCTCCCTGCAAATTATCCGGCTCGGCCATAAAGGCTAATTTACTAAGCTTGCCACGTAATAAACTATTGCCGGTCCTCGTTACTGTGGAAACAAGTTTGCGTTATTGTTTGGATAAGTCAATTAATAGACCCTAATGTCATAATTTTTTTTAGTTTTCGAAAGTGAATTCGCAAGTTTGAAGGTATGGACTCGGATGTCGTAAAAAATTATACGATACATAACCATGTCTCCCCAATCTTCCAGCTTGGGGAGACATGAAAACATTTTCCTTCTACTTGGTTCGACCTAAAAAACACTACTTTCCGGTCGTGTAACGTAAATTACTATTGTTTCAAACTCTTGTTAGAATAAAACAGTTGTGAATAAAATAGTATACATACCTCGGTAGCGCTATATGGTGCGTAATGTACTATTAGATCCTTCCGGATGTGGGAAGAATGCACAGTTTTTAATGATTGTAACTATTGTTATATTACCAGTGGGCATTAGATACTAGTTGTGATACGAACTATTTTTTAAAAAGTGATATAGTAAAGAAAGAATTTACTCTGCTTGAAACGCTTGCTTATATACGAGAGGGGTAAAAAAGCATAAAGTTATGTTTTTACAAATATAACCCTACCTGCAAAACGTTTCGTTAGTTAGTTGCCGCTAGTAGTATGCGTAATATGAATGAAACGAAGGAAACTTTTACTGAACTGAATTAATTTGAAAACGTCGTCATTATAGACAACAATGCAAATTTGATGTAACTTTAACAGCCAATTAGAAGATTGAAAATATAAGTTCAAATATTCTTTATTCACTTTTATATGTGATCCATTATGTTTTAAACCATGATAGAGTAAACCGATGTACATGAAAATCTTCGATATATAAAATTCTACATTTTCCACACGACTTACGGTATAGGAGATGGCTGAAAAGTAATTAATTACAGATACAGATAATAGATAGGTATGATTTTTATATGCACTGGCATGCTAGATAAAATAATAGTGTCCCTTAAAGTGTGCGGCGTTGTTGCCACACGTTCTTTGTTGAAAATAAAACTAAATACGATGAAAAGAACCAATTGGTTAAATGATATAGACCGATGCGCACATTAATTTGCTTAAAATTACTCAGCCAAGTGTTTTTTTATAATCTTTTATTATGCTGTCGTTAATAATGTAATTATAACGAGTGTTAATTCTCAGCTTTGACTGCCTTTTACCAGAAAAATAGAACAAATAAAAAAAATGGTTCTTAGGTTCTCGTTGTAGTTTAAGCCGTATAATATCTTTGTGCACTTTTTTACGAATTATAATATTAGATACACCCTGTATATTTATGCAGGGCTAGCCTGGGTAGCGGCACCTCGAAATTACTGTGATAAGTATTCGTCTTCTCGGAAGAGAACCTACGAAGATTGAAGCCAGATTTGTGCACTTCCAATTTGTATTTTCTTAATGGCACCCTGTATTTTGTAATATTCTTTTGATAGTTTTGTTGAATAACAAGTTACTACAATATCTGTCCACCGCTGGCGGTTTTTAAATAAAAACATTGGAATATCTTAAGGGCAGAAATTTAACATCATTGCCTTCCATAGGACTCTGTGCTGAATTATTCCTGCCGTGGGTCTGATAATATGTAATAGTAAAGTTCGTCAGAAATCTTAAAGTTTAACAAAATTAAATCCTTGGTGCGCACTGAACAAATAGAATTATGTGCCTTAGATGAACTTACATTCCAGTATAGATTTATTATTAAACAGGAATTACCCAAAGTTCAACCGATATTATTTAAAAAACATAAATTTCATACATACCATTACTTGCTTACGCTAGGTAAACTGGCATGTGTTGTATTTTTATTTCATGGTGTATTTTAGTGATTACTTATGTGTTCTAAAAATGAATTACTTTTATTGTTACTTGATAATCTCACATATTATTGAATATATAACATTTTCATATCATTGGATAGTGATTGTTCTTTAAAAACTGTAAGGAGCTTTACTCTGAACTTCTCTCGTAAGTGGAAATCTTAAACATAAAAATCCTCAAAATATCAAAGGAAAAAAATATTTAAGTTTTTAAGATCTTTACCCTATCTGAGATATGTGCAAAATATTACTTTTATGTAACTAATAATTCTGGAGTTATAGCAAAAATAGAAAGAGTTTTATTTTTTACAGTCTCACCCTGTATATATGTAACAGAAGGTATATTTTGTTTCGATCCATATAGAGATACAATCCGCATACAAACTATCGTCTTCCTTCAACAAATAGTTTGTGAGCTATTCCGTCAACGGGCAGTTAGAGAGACTGAATTGAGAAAACGTGTTTTTGTTATCTAGAGACCCTGAAATGTGAAGGTCTGAAGAAATCTCGGAAAGTAATTTTTACACAATTACAATACTTCGTCTTATAGACGAGGGAAGTAAAAAAGGTAAAAACAAAGACTGACAAAATTCAATGAGTTAAATATTGCAAAAAATAGCACACAATTTTAACATTGTTTGTCACGGAAAAAGTGAATATATAGAGTCCCTGTATATAATAAGATAAGAGTTGGGACATGTGCGATACCCGTTTTTACACAATTTGACAATTGATTGGCTTTTACAGTGAATAACGAAATTCTAACTCTATATCATGTCACTATGACAGGCTGCTCAGCAGTTAATTGCAAAAATAGAACATATCAGGGCTTTTCTTTGCACAGGTTTCCTAAAATATCAAAATGGTTGGAAAACAGCAAAATTGTTAAGTACAGTGATGGATCTCCCTTGTGCATTTCATGGAAGACCAATGGCTAATTGGTATGGAAAGTAAAACCCTTAAACAAGACGCGATTCCCACATTATTTGGCGATAATTCTCAGGAAAATGAATTTCAAGACAAAATTATTTAAAAATTTCAGGAAATTTCAGAAGATGCAGTTCGAAATTTTAGCGACAACAATATTCATGAGTTCCAAAATATTATAAAAATGTATGAAGACCTAGTGTCAAGGCTTCAGATGAAGATTAGTGTTTTAAAGCATAATAACAAGATTTTGAGCAATAAACTGTCAAGGGAAAGAAAATGCAAAAATAAAAATATTGAAAATATTACACTGGGATTGCTAGTCGCGCTTTAGTGATTGTGTTAGCTGGAATTACAAGTCGTATGAAGCAAATTGTAGGATATTATTTTACTGGTAACAGCACAGATGGGTCGGTCTTATGTGATATTATTCGAGAAGTTATTCAGTATTCTAGTAATATTGATTTAAAAGTTAATGCAGTCACTACATATATGGATTCTAGCAACCAGGCTATGTGGAGAACATTTGGTATAGTTGCAGGAAAATATTCAAAAACCGTAAATTCTATCCAAAATCCAACTGCTAATTCGGAACTTTTTTATTTTATAGCAGACATCTCACATATGCTTAAGAAAATAAAGCAGTGTTTAGTTATAAACCAAGTAATTGAAATACCGCAAAATCTACAAGAGCAGTTTAGTTTGCCTACCAACATAGTAAATCTAAAACACATACAAAAGCTGGGAGAGTATCAACATGATGGGGTGGCCAGTTAATAGATCCACGAAATGGATCTGTTAACTGGCCACCTCTTTCGTGCGATTTGACGCCGTTAGATTATTTTCTTTGAGGATATGTAAAGTCGCATGTCTACGTCGATAAACCGGAAACAATTGAGCACTTGGAAGCCAACATTCGACGCGTTATTGCCGAAATACAGCCTGATTTACTGCGAAGAGTGTGTGAAAATTGGACCTCCAGATTACGTCATGTACACGCCAGCCGCGGCGGTCACATGCCCGAAATCATATTCAAACATCAATGCCATAAAATTATCTTTCAAATAAAGCCAATTTCATGGATATTAAAAACATTTTTATGTGTTTTATTTCAATTTAAAGTTCTCCGCCTCTAAAAAAACACCCTTTACTTACGTCGCGAAGTCCGGTTCTGGTTTTGAGCAAATTTAATATTAGAAAATACAATGAAACTATAAATGTTCTCCATATGATTATTGACTTATTTACAAACATGAAAATTGATGAAAATAAAAATGGAAATCGTGTTTGGAAACCTATTCAAACAGGTGTTATTTTGACAACAACATCAATACTAGATTTACAGAATAAATTTCTAAATTTGAAGCGTCACAGCTTTTTACTTTTTACGAGTAGGTTTTCACAGGACTGTTTAGAAAATGCATATTCCCAAATGAGATCTAGCCAACCATTACTTTCTCCATTGCAGTTTCAACAAAACTTGAAACTTCTTTGTGTAGCGCAATATTTAACTACGTCAAATACATCAACCAGCAATGAAGAAGATGATCGTGAACACTTCAATGGGTTTTTAGATATTATTTCCGGAAGAAACGAACAAGAAGATGAAAATCTAAGCACTAGTTTGATGGACAGTCTAGATTTCAGAAAAGAGAAGCTGAGTAATAAGAAGTGCAACGCTTGGAAACTACCAAATCAGGCGCTGTAAGTGATGCAACCCTACACTACTATGGATCTACTATATATCAGTGTTCTTAGGTGCATCATTTTTTAATAATTCTCAATGTGGCTCATGCAATTTATGCAGTATTGCGTGCTATTAGTATTACCATCGACTAGATGCGGATATATTTTGCATTTTAATATGCTGGTATGATTATTGTTATTCTAATTTGAATAACGTGTGTGTGTAGTATATGCGTTCAATTATTGTCTATTAATTAAAATGTAAAATGCAAGTTTGGGGCAAAAGGGCGCGCAGCATGTGAAATGTTAAACGAGCACTGCATGCAGGTCGGTACCCAAAGATGCATGCAAATTGTTATTGTTGTGAAGTGTACCTTAAATGTTAATAGATGCATGTTATACAAGTTCTCTTTTAATGTAGAACATTACAGTGTGCATCTTACTAAAACGATAACTTTTAAATTAATTGTTATGTATGCCGTTATTAAAAGTTGTTTTGCGAAAACGGTCTGTAAATTTGAAATAGACCATTTGGTAAATTTAACTCCTATATTACTCTCCATATTGTTATGTTATGAGCAGTGGTTATAATTTAACTTTATATTTTATAGAATACTAATTTTATGCAATTAAGAATCGACAAATGAGACTTAATTTTATTCCAGAACGTCAACCTCACAAACCTTGATCGTTTGAAGTTCATTATTATGAAGTGCTTTATTTTGTTAAATATATCACCAACTGTAATCAAGTTCCTAGCGTGCGATACTAAGTTCGTTTAAAAAACTCCATTTAAGTGCTTTGAAATTAAATATTTTCCATCTATTGAATCAACGCTATTGAGAGGCGATTAAATGGAGATAGTATTGACGATTGTTCACGAAGTAAACTAATAATAAATTATATACCAAGGGACAAAAGTGCATCATTTGATCCCGCGAGTGAAGTTTATTGCCCGAGACGAAGTTGAGGGCAATAATCACTCAAGGGCTCGCTATTTTTGCACCCCCGAATCACAAATCGTGAAATAAATCTGATTTTGCTGGTTTTAAAATGTATACGTTCGATTCGGAAAAATGGATGGTTTAGGAAATGTAGATGAGTAATTAAGGTAATGTTGTAAAGAATGTCATTTTGAAGGACCAAAGTGCCACTTTTAATCCTTCAGGATTAAAAGTAGCACGCTTAAAGTAAGTGGTTTAGTCCCGTGAATGCAAAAAATCATTTATAGCATTTACCGTTACATTTACATAAAAGTGAACAGGTTAAGATAGGGCTAATACTTTTCTTAAGGTTCATTCGTAGATATTTTGATATCTCTTTCTAAGATGCACTGTATGCAGAGACTTATACATGATGGTAAAAAGATATTGCTCCTTGAAAAATAACAGCTTTGCACTCTACTACTTGAAATTATTATATGATTTATTTAACTATGCCATTCAGCATGTGTGTTTTCAAGATCGGGAGACCTGCAAGCAGAGAAAATTGTATATTGTACACATGAAGGCTACGAATTTACGTACAAGTGAAATTAGAGCTCTTACAAGCCATTTATTGCACAAAATATGGTCCATGAGTCCGTACAGCCGATAAAGTGGGCACATGTTTGGAGGATGTGTTGTTGGACATATGGGAGCCTTTATTCACTGGTAGAGTGGTTGGAACCTTCGATTTCTTGCGAAATTGCAGAATGCAAGGGTCACGTTATCCAATGTGCGCAGATCTTCGTGAATAAAATTTCCCCCCGTAGATAACATTCACACAAGTGCATTAGAGCTGTGGAATCACCTTTCAGACATCACATCTAGGTTTTGTGTGGAGCAAAGCCTTGCCAAAAACGCTTCGACGTGGTATCAGCATAGATCGATATCAAATTCAGGACATTTATGCTTCGCTATGCGCTGAAGACAATGGTGTTTTTGATTTTGCATTTAGATGTAAGGTTTTAGTACAATTGATTAAATCATGTTTTGAATTTAGCGTTTAGTTTTGTTTATTTTGTTTCAAGCGTCTCTTTGCAATTGTTCTTAAACTGAGTCAATTTCAGCCAATTAATGGTTTTAAAACCTTTTTGTATTGGTATAAAAAGAAAGAACGCCGAAATATCATAAACTTATAATTTATTTCGATGGGGAAACTTTGCTCCGTCCTAGTCCACTTATAGAAGTTGAGTTGACTGTTTTGACTTGAGGTCAGTGTAATTTGTTTGTGAAATAATTACCTACATGTTAATAAATAGCAGTCATTTGTGAAGGGCGTTTTAATCCAAATTTAGTGCGTGATTTATGTTGTTTGATGCAATTATACAGCTTTGTCGAAAATAATTTAATTTTGGACGAGTTTCAAGCAGCGGCCATCTTGTAGATATCTTCCAAAAGGTTCAAACAGTAGCGTGGATAAACAGGTTAGAAAAATTATACTGCGTTAGATGTTCAATTAGTTCACATAATTTCGTTGTAATGTGGAGCTATATTCTAATAGTTAATCTGGCGAAATTGGGTGTTTGAAAGAGTCAGTAATGAAACAAACTTTTCTCTTTTCCATCCTCAAATAATTTTATTAATGTTTACTTCCATGAACTCACAAACCCATTTGATGTTGTGTATTGTATTTTATAAACCCTGAGTTGCTATATGCGTAAAACAAGAGTCTCTTATTATTTCTTGCTGACGAAAAACTCGTTATGTACTCCCATAACATTCAATTTTCTTGTTAATGTAGGTACTAAAATAAATTGTAAGACGAAGGGTATCTGTTCTCGCAATCAAATATTAGTTTAATTTCATTAGCGAATAGCACAGCAATGCATTACGATAAAGTTTACTGTATATTATATTACACATTATAGTATAGCTATTCCCACATTCTCATTCTTCTTTGCCATACCTGTCTGTTCAGTGTTTGCTGTTCATCCAAATTTCTCTCTGCCATAGTTAGCAATCAACAGGGCAAATAATTATCTAAATATTAAGCGTACGAGACGTATTGTTTCAATACGACTAGTAACAGTGGGTTCGAACCACAATAGGACCAAAGAAGCCGCGTTACACAGTGTAGCATTTGTTTTCCAAAGCTGCCTGAATTATATCAGTGCAATACATAAATTTATTAAAATACAGTGATACTATTATACATTGAACTTGACAAAACAGGTATTAAGAGATTTCTTTCTTCTATTGGAGGACATTATTCTTCCTTAATTAATTCCAGAATTTATAGCAGACAGTATAGGATACTTTGTACCACATATTCCATGGACGTTGTAAATTTCTATTGACCAAATCATCAAACCGCCCAAGTTCATGTCATTGGCGAAAGCAGCCTATAAAATGTGAGTCATAAATTTTATTGGTTTCTATTGAAGGGGTTAAAACAGCAAAAAGTTTAGCTATTTTTTCTATAAGTTGATTTCGTTCTTAAAGGTGACACGGTTAAGAGGTAAGTTATAAAGTCTGTTGAATAAAAATCGGTAGGCGACAAGCTTATGAGACATGGGGTGAAAGGAACAACATGGAATGGCGTTATCGGTGGTGGTGGGTTTTCTGAATATCCCTATTGACAGTGAAAGGTTACCCCTGGTGATAGCCCGATCCAAAAAATTCAAAACATTATCAGTTTCAAGTTCAACAGTAAATTTAATATTATCATGGAGAGAATCAAGAAAATTGTGGTATTAACGTCATCGTCGCTAGCCTCGAAAACCACAAAGCTGTCATCGACGTACCTCCCGTAAAAGATGAAGTGTTTTTTAATAGTAGGGTTATTGAAAAAGTGATTAACTTCTATGTTGGCGAGGAAAATTTCGGCTAAAAGTAGAGAATGATTATTACCAATAGGTAAACCAGTACTTTGTTTATAAATATTTTTATTAAAGAGAAAACAGTTTTGGTTGTTACATAATGTTAAGATTTGTTTTAAAAAATCGCAAGAAGTATCTGCGAAATTACTGGTTAAGAGGTTAATTATCAATGGCAGCTAATCAGTCATCAAAGGGAACGCTGGGAAATAAATTTATTATATCAAAAGATGCAAGTATGTATTTATTATGTAATTTTAATTTGGTAAGTTCATTAGCAAATGACTGGGAATTGTTGATGGAATACGGAAATTTAAATTGAATGTTAAATCTAAGAGCATGGTTAAGCCAAGCCGTTAGTTTAGAAACAGGAGTGTTGAAAAAAGAAACAATAGATCTGACAGGTATATCAGGGTTTATAAATTTTAGGAAGAGCACAAAGACGGGGAGGTCAAGGGTTCATGAGTAAAAGTTTCTAGTATTGAGTATTGAACTAATCTAATAAAATATCTGTGAGCAACTAAGAACTTCCTAACTTCAATAGTATAGTATATTAAAATACAAGTTTCAGAAGGCATCTATTCAAGCACGAATTTGAAATTCCGAAACGAGCCGCATAGCGGCGAGTTGAGGAACAAATAAGTGCTTGAAGGACCTTCTCCGACGAGTGTTTTATACTATTTTTTCTATTTTGCCGCTTTATACCATTTTATAAATTAAAAAATTAAAATGTTTTCTATTTTGCATTTAGAATAACTCCATTCTAGCACCCAAATGACGTAATTTCATAGCGAATTATTCTAACACTCAAATGACGTCATTTGGGTGCTAGAATGAAGTTATTCTAAACGCAAAATAGAAAAAAAGTTTAATTTGCGTAACTTAAAGTAATTAGATTTAAGAAATTCCTCAACCTTTTCAATGTAATCGAATTTAGACATAATTATTGAGGCATTGCCTTTGTCGGCCGTGGTGCAGATTATTAGCCCTTAGATGGTTTTGAATTTTTTGGAAAACTATTTTGTTAAAGTTACCATTGTTGATTGAAATCTTATTAAGTTTATTACGGCATAGGGCCCTAATGAGATTTTTGTCCTGAGTCTAATAGTTTTTTATCGATGTTGTTAGGATTGTTTTTGAGGCCCAAGTTAAGAGTTAATTCCTCATCAGCATCAAACTCGACGTTAGTTAAATTAATGAATCGCTGGTTAAAGCTGAAGATAGCGTTTGGCGTATTATTAAAAGAATGAAAGTTGGGTATCTGACGGCATTAAGATTTTCTAAGTTTATTTAATTTCGAATGCAATCTGTTAAAAATGAGAGTGCCAAAGTGCTGAACTTCATTCCTAATCAAACGATCTAAAATGTCAAAGGTTATGTAAAGTTTTTTGGAGTGAAAGATGCAGGTTAAGTAACTGAAGGTTAAGGTCATCCCTCGTTTACCAAAGATTAATTTCGTCGTTGATCCAGGCTAGTTTCCCTTTCAGGATGGCGTCAGACGCTTGACGGCTTTTATTTTTCGTAATTAGTTGGATATATTTCATAAAGACTTTATAAATGAACATGCAAGTTAAAGACTGGCCTTGCCAGTTTTGCTCAAAGCCAATCCAAAGGTTAGGGTTACGAGAAGAAGGGTCAGTTTAATCCACATCTTTTCCAATGCTAATCGGAAAGTACAAAATTGATTTACAAACTTGATGTTTTCTAATTATAGTGAGATTTGAATATTAACAAGACAATTGCAATATTTCAATTTTATGAACTACAAGAAAGCTTTTTTTACCTTGCTGCCTATGTGAAAGCTTGCAAAGAAGAGTGATCGCTGATAAAATATGCTTGATCGTTTCCATGACGTAAGTTTATGTATTTTGCACCAAGAGGGAAATTTTGAGTGTTTTGAACAAAGTTTATTGATTAAAAAAATGGAAACCAAAATGCAAAAGTGGTTTGTTTTACTAAGTACTCTGAAGTACTAATATCGCTAGATCTCGATTTTAAGTTTCAGATGACCTCTGTGATAAGCAGAATATTTATAAAGTTTTTTTTTATTATCTCTATCTCCTTATAATCTAAATTGTATTAGAGTATAATAAGCAAATCTTAAGAAGTTTAACTAATTATCGACAAGAATCATCCAAGTAACATTTCCCAGTTCTTAAGCTGCAGGCAGCATGGCCAAACGACAAGAGGATATAGCATGTAGATCAGGCACCACGTATTCAAATTCGTAGATATATCCGAGAAAGCTAGACCTTTTATTCGCTTTCTTTGAGTATTGCATTAAACAACTAAATTTTGCAATTCTAAGAGGTTTACGTTCGGTGGCATTTTGGAACAAAAGTGCCCAAATTAAGTTTTTCCCCTATATCTCTTTTGTCGTTAATTCCACAGTGAAAAATTAATCACAACTGTCATTCGAAATTAAATTCTATCAAAGAAAGGTATTGAAATCCATATGTGCATATAAGCAAAATAAAATATTGGTGATAGTAAGTATTTGGTACTATACCTTACACACTCATATATAAAGTACGTCGGTACATAAAACATATTCAACCTTTGGAATAACGTCGCGTGGGATAAGTTACGCCAGTTCTCATGCTATTAACAACAGTTTGGCCCCAAGATAAAGCACTTGATTTTTTTTGTGGGTCAAAAACTTCTCTGATAGTATGTAGTATCAGAGTTCTTGCTGATACACCACGAAGCTATTAAGCAACGAATAATTAAATCAACAAATTATCTATCATCCTCTATAGATCTCTATATTTACACTAGTATTATAATTTTATACTTAATACCTTACTAAGTTTTCTATTATTTAGGGGGGAAGGCTGGGATTATTTCTCTGCAAACGCCTTGTACTGGATACTATTTATATTTTCAGTCACTATTATGCAGATATCGTATTGAATTTTAACTAATATCAGAGAAACTTAAATGCATTTGCCTTTTTTCTGGAATAAATAATTATATGTCAGAGAGTACCTAAATAAGAATATTGAAAATGTATGGACGTTATCATATACGTAGTAAATTAAAAATAATACAATACAAAGGGCAGCATTATAAAAAAATATTATATTAACATATAAAATAAAACACCTGTGTGTAGTATTGCCAGTATATAGATTTTTCAAGTCGGAACTATAAACCGTTCAATAGTTATTTTCCCGATAGGAGGCCCTGTTAGGGTGATGAATTTCACCCTGTAAATATGCTGTCAGTCATTAAAGAAGTTAGGTTATGCCCATTTTATACAAAATGATAATATTATGTTAATGTACAAAACGTGGTTGCCAGATTTGGTTTTGGATTTTGTGCCACTTTTATTATTGGTTAAGATAAATATCATGAAAGACAACTTGCTGATTCTGAATACGTTTCATACTTTGTCGAGTGGGTATAATGGTATAATGAAAGTCGCTTTTTTATTGTAATTATAAATTGTATACAAAAATATTTCAATATTACAATTTATGTATTTTTTTCAGTATAAATAAATAAAGCTTTTACAAGCCACTTTAGGCCCATTGCATAACAATCTATCTCCATTGTCCCTTATTCATGATTTTATTTCTCAAGTCTTCTATTCCTTTCCTTGCTTTGTCTTCCATTACTGCCTCCGTCCACCTATTCCTTGGTCGCCCTCTTCTTTTAGTTTCTTGCGCTCTGCGTTCCAATACTATCTTAGTAGCTCTTCCATCTGGTATTCTCCATATATGCCCAAACCATCTTAACCTTTGAGCTTTAATGAAGTCTACTATACTTGGCTCCCCATACTTCTATTGTACCTCTTCGTTTGTAAGTCTTCTCCAACCATCCTCCGTCCAAGTCCCTCCAAATATTTTTCGCAGCATTTTTCTCTTCCACCTACTTATCATGTCTTGATCTGCCACATTCATCATCCATATTTCACATGGATACATATCTGTGGGTGGAATTACAGTCTTATAGGTCGCAGTTTTGAATTTCGCGACATTTGTTTTGAGGACATTTAACACGCCCGCACATCTCGATGCTTTTATTAACTTGATTGAATTTCTTGTGTGTAATTTAAGATTTCAGACATTAATGTTTCTAAGAAAGTAAACTCCTTAACTCGTTCTATTCTCAAATCTTAATATTACGGCATTATTATTGATTTCTTCATTTTTTCCACTATTTCTTTGTTAAAGTTACTGAATATTGTCCAGTGGAAGTTGAAAAATGGATTTTTTTTTTAAATATGGCCACAGAAGAAAATCGCAGGGAGTTAAGTCACAAGACCTCGGGGGCCACACTGTAGACATGTTTTGACTAATAACTTTGTTTTCGTAAAACTCTCCAAGTAAATTTAAATTTTCTTGTGTTGTGTGAGGTCTTGCCCCATTTATTGAAAGTAACCCTTTTGTAATCCATCGTCACGTAACGGCGACAAAATTTCAGTACGATATGGTTGTGCGTTTAGCGAACCTAAAATTTGAATTATTAAAATAAAACTTAATCGTTTTGCTGCACTTAATTACCTTAAAAAATATATGACCTATAACTCTTTTTTTACTAATTACAGCCCAAACCCCGATTTTTTGTGGGTGAAGCGGTTCTTCAACATAAAAATTGGGATTCTCAGCGCTCCACATCCTCATATTTTGTGAAATAGAAGTATGCCTCATCATGTTTGTATGTATAACCAATTGATTTTAAAATTTTATATAAACTAGTTTTCCCCTTATCGAATTCTAAATTTTCACGCGCGTCCTTTAATATTGTAGCCAAAGTAAAGTGCTCATTTTTCAAGTGAAATGCAAAATTTTTATAGTAGGTATGTATTATTTTTAGGTCGTGGGCCAAAAGGTTTAATTTTAAAATTGTCCCGCCCAATAATAATATTTCTAATAGTTAAACAGTACAAAGGCCAAAATTAAACCAACAGTTAAGTTTTATGCATAAATAGTTAAGTCCCAAATGTCACTAAGCCGGGCAAAGCTTTCAGTTTCACTGAGGTCTGGCCTGTTGGCTTTATAATGCCTGTAGGCCTTTGTAGTTTTGTAGTTTTGTGTCACCTTTAATGACTTTCGGCGTATTTGCTGTAGTATTACAATTTGTTGAGAGATGGGGCCATGACGCCGATGTCCATAAATATTATGCCTAGTGGCAAACAAAGTATGAAAGCACTGGCAACATTGCACGTTTAACCTCAAAATGTCAAATTAGACACTTTCGTGAGCCTCCTGTACATAACAGCTGATTCTGACAAAGTGTCAGAAAGAGATTCTAGGGAGTTTTAATTTTATTAAACATAAAAACAAAATGTCTACCTACCGGGAAAATAACTATTGAACGGTTTATATATGCTGATATAACTTGTTTGGCTGAAAATTATTTATGGGATGCATTATCGAAGTATGGCTTCCTGGAGCACCCTGTATAAATAATTAGGGATGCAAAGATAGTTATTTATTATACATGTGTCTTGTTAGGCATCTAAAAGAAAAGTTAACACACGAGGCCGAAGGATACCAATAAAACAGAAGTACAATACAACATTTTATTCACAACCTCTTAACTTAAGAAGATGGGCCATGACAATGCATGAAATATTATAAAGCGCTAGTGTCTGAATGTAATATTAACAATAGTGTCTTATAAGCCCCATAATGTATCTACAATCAGTATAATTGTGCCGTCATAATATATAGGTTGTAGATAAAAATATTAAAGGAGTTCTTTATCAGATTTATGTGCACGTTTAAGTGATGGTAATGAAAATGCGAGAAAATAGATATAATAAATATAGAAAAATTAGTATTTCGATATATTCTATATCGCGTGGGAGCGAGCCCAGGAGCCCGAGTTCGAATCCCAGCGACGGAATTTTTTTTAAATTTGTAAATTAATGTAATTCGCCTGAAGAAAGTTCCGTGTAACCCCTTTACAGATGTTTTGTTATTGCTGTGATAACTGGAACACTCTTTGGCAGTTTATACCATTAGAGTTCTTTCTGTTATTGAGCGAAATTGTTATGCAAGGATATTTCGGTTAAAAAAAACTACCTACTATCCTATTTATAAATATATTTATAATAACCCTATAAGCGGGCTTCGATAGACATGTGTGATGCTCACTTGCAGTCAAGGTCACAGGAGTTTTCGGTAGTCTGTAGCCGGTGGTTCGAACCGGACCCCGGAAGTTGTCAACTCCTAGAAACCCCTTACCATAGGCTAGTGTAAGATTAGTTTAAGATAGTAGTAGTACTAGTAGGCACAATGGGCCCGGAAAAGTGGCCCAAGTGCTGTAGGAGTACAATCAATATAATCGTACAATTAAGTATTGAACACTGCAATACTTTTGTCATTACTTGAATTCAGAATATTGTTTTCAGAAGATGAATTTCGCTTCCTTTTCAAGCCACAAAAAGTGTTACATTCGAGTATTAAAGTTGTTATGGCATAAGCACGACTTTATACCACTGGACCGCGCTTACCACAGGCTTAAGTTGAATTGCGAGGCAGCGGTAATAAATCCCCCGATTATCCACAGCTAGCTCGCGGAGAAGGAAAGTCCAAGATACTCATGAAGTCCTGTTCTGTTTCGGGATAGTCGAAATAGTAAAATACTAGGGTGTTACCATGAATAATTCAACCCATAGGTCGACTCCGTCCACGGCTGAAGCGGATTGGATCAAAATGAATACTTATCTAGGGGTGTGTCAACTAAATTCTTAATTGCTTCAACTATTAAAGTTCCTTTTTACAATCTCTTAACAATTTACCCCTCAAATATTAAACACAACTTTTAATTGCAACGAGTCTGAAGGGCGCGGTTCCTTACTGCTTAAATAATTGACACCGTGACACACACCGAGATATCCGCACTTCGATAAACATCTTACTATCTACATTATAGATGAATACCTGTATTTAAACGAAGTTGGCTTTAATAGGGTTTGTTCTACGCAAGGGGATGATGTCATTTAAGCTTTGGGCCGTTGTAGATACACGCTGCCGACTCGACATTGGTTAAACAAACGCCCCGGGGTACCACTAGCTATCTGATAGATCCGCTTAATCGACGACAAGAAAACACATATGTGCTTCATTTCATTAACAACAGTATGTTGGCAACGTTCAACAAGATTCGGAATTAGTCCTAGCTGCCACGGTAATCGACATGATACAACGGCTGTTCCCATACAGTAAGCTTCTCCATCATAGGCCGAGACGTTTATGTACAACTTGATTAGAGCAACTAGCACTAATATCCCAGCGGGCACAAAGCTCGAATCGCCCCGAAGAAGGTTAATTTAAGAACAAGCGGCACAAGAAGACTCTAAACCACTACACTTCTTTGCACAACGGCACAATAGAATTTAAAAGCTACCCCGCGGAGTCCAGGCACAACGAAATATAAATTAGCGGGCCTCCGACTGCTCGAAAACTGCCGAGGGGCACAAACACATCAACAGGTCGAGCTCTTAACAAACGCTGGTATGAGAGTCAAGTCAAAGTTTAAAACTGCTTGAAAAGATGCCCCAGCCCACGGTACAAAGAAAACTTCAAACTCACATAAAGCTGCCTTAGCTCACAATACAACGAAAAATGAAAAGCTTTAAGATCAAACTGTTTAAAAGCTGCCTCCAGCGCGTGAAGTTCTTCGCGCTCAGGGCCGCAGCGGTTAAAAGATCTATGTTGTTCTCGCTGCTAACTAACTTTGTTCTGTCAAACTTAACGCGGAAGTCATATCTCCCACCCGCGAAAACATATCAGGCGTCTTTAGCCATCTTTAAAAATTATCCGTAATTTGTTGTTTACACAGAGTGGACGATTTTAGGGTGTCCGCTAACAACGGCAAAGAATGTACGTGGAGCTAAATCAGCGTTTCCCGATACGTACTGTTTGTCTAATGAAATTTCTTGGGAAACGTCCCTGAGTTACCGACCATTGGCCGCCAAGTATTAAATTACAGTCTAAACGACGCCAAACCCATTAAAAGCATGACGTATTTGATAAGCGGTGAATTTCAGAATGGTAATCAAGGCACCCTCTATTCGGCAATGGCAGAACTTTAACTAATCCTGGCATGCACTAAGCGTAATATCCTAGTAGAGCCCGCCGGCGCCATCGCAGATCCCTGTAATATAATTATAGAAGAGCGGAAAAGATGTCATTGTTTAAGTTAACTGAAATCGCAAAAACACAACGCCTAATTGTTAATCTAAAAAAGTTTTATTTTTTGCTTCTGGAAATGACGCAATATTAAAAAATGATAATGTTGGTATACACAATATACATATATTAAAATTTGTAAAACAAAATTAAAATGAATTAAATGGCTATATGTAGCGGACCTGTTAAGTTGTTTTAATTTCGTTACATTTCACCAAATTTTCCTTAGTTCGACCCTGGCTTTTGAGCGCAATTTAAAGTCATTCAAGCTACGGCAGCGAATTGCCCGGACTTGTCTGTATTGCATTGTTTCTGACGAGCCTATTTAGTTTTTTTGGGACCTTGCAATTCATTGTAAATCATTTACAACCTAGATATCCGTCGAAATTTTGGTATCAAGCTTATTTCTGTTCAGGGTGACGTAATCTATACTCGCACGCAGCTCAGCTGCTTTCTTTCGTAGAATTCTTAACGCCGTTAGGGACATTTGATACTATTCGGTCTCGCGAACAAATTGTCAAAAGGAAGAAAATTTTAGTAGAGCTCTTGTTATTCTGTGCATTATATTTATGATTTCAGACCTTAATACTGCTTTCCTTTTCAAAGGCAGCTTTGTTTCAGTTTATCGATAAGGCAACTTAAGCGTTTTGCCTTCCGTAGCACATTGCAAGCTCTTTAGAAGTTAGTTTTGATTAATCTGTTGTGCCCAAGTAATAGGGCCACGTTCTGTAAAGCCCAAACTTTCTTTTCGATTAATTTAACTTCTGAATTTAAGACATTTGATACCCCTGGACTTTCCTTACTTGGCAGTTCAAGTATGTGAGACTTCCTTTGTGCTTTGTTTTAATCGGGGTTTCCCCCGAGTTCATGATGCAGTGTTTCCTTTCGTGTTGCAAAAAGGAGACGAAAAATTCAGTTTGGATTGGTAAAAGTGAGATGGACTCTTCTTTGGTGCGGGGGCAATTATTAAGCTCCGCGATTTTAAAATTAATTAGTAGCCAGCCTTCAGTTCAGACAGACGTGTTGGTTTTGCGCCCTCGGGGGTCACCTCGGCGATTCGCCGGGGGACCTTTTGTGTCAACCCGCTTCGGTGCTATCAAGTTAAATTAATGTTTTGTGAAGGATTTCTGTTCTTTCCCCGCGGAACGCGTATGTGTGTGACTCGGTTGACGTATCAGCGGGCGGCGTTTTTAATGTTCATTAACCAACCCCAGAGCCGGGGGAAAGTTATTTTGCACATGGTTGCACATCTAGTACAAGACACCCTATGAAGCCCACGTAGTTTTCCCATAGTGAGTGGGGAAACATCTGCTTTTTGCAAATTTTGCTACGTTCAGCCGATCTCGAGTTTTCTTGCGTTCCCGGGGGACGACCGCATTCATCGTGAATTTACTCTGCACTCTTTTGGGCCGCTGTCCACCGTTCCGCTTAACCCTTGGGTCTAAACTGTTCTACACTGCAGGAAGCAATCACCAACCCCAGCGTCCTTTGAAGCATCACCGAGGCTTGGACTTCCAACAGACTACCATGCCTGGGCTAAGGTAAATTTGTACATTGTTAACTGTTATGCTTATCCAGTGCCGAGTGTGTTATTATCATTTGTTTATTGCGCAGTGTGCGGAGTTATGAACATTGCGTACGTCTTTGTATTTTAATTATGTCAGTTGATCATTGAAGGCGGAAGCTTTACTCCTGCCAATATTTCAGTTGTTTATTCTTTGTAACTCTGTTTAGATTAAGTTAGCTCTTGCATGTGATCCCCTTTTTGTCCTCAGCTAGGGTGTAACATTTTTGATAGCCGACTTGTGGCTTGATGTACGAAAATTTCAATCATTAAATTTCATTATTGGCTAAATTAATTATTGGTTGGATTTAAATGTGTGAACCTATTGAGTCCTCAACTGAATACGGCTTTAGCCGAGTGTATTTTCATGTAAAGACCAGAGCATGCGATAGAACACGTAAGCCCTTAAGATCAGGGGTGTTTTGTATTTTGTTATTAGCTTCCGGAGCGGTGGCCATCGAAGGTAAGTGACTTCGATTTTTGTGGCCACCCTACGTTTGCATCCGGCGTCGGCGGAGCTGACGAGTGACGCTGGAGTGGGGTGAAGCTACTTGGAGAATCTCCCCTTAGGCTACGTGTACCTTCTTACTTCTACCACGTTAGCTACCTCTTTTAAGAAGTAAGTGGCGTCCTTAGGCCATTCTTTTGAGCAAAGCATAGGGTAAGTGCTGTCGGTTTTAACTGAGCTTTCGAACCAAGCCTTCTCGACTAAGCTAGACCGAGGGGAACTGGAGCGCCGTCATCTGCTCCGACACATCTATAAGCCGTTCACGATCTTTTTGGGTCAGGTGAGGCTATGACCATCTAGTAATTTTGTTGGCAGTACCTCTGTGGCAACTAAACTCCCTAATGGAAATTGACTCTTTTTATGTTAGGTTAGGTTGTTTTCAGTTTAAGGTTATATTTTCTGAATACGTACATTGTTGCCGGATCTCTCTGTAGTCTCGACATCAACTCGTGTTCTTTTAGATCTGGTCTGTCCTTTTTAAATTGGAAGTAGCATCGTTTAATGGAAATTTTTTGTTGTAACAAAATTATATTGGGCATTTTGACTTTTCCTTTGACGGAAATTAAAATTATTTTTACACATTTGATAAATCATTTATTTTCTTACGAATATTAAAATAATAAATCTGACAATGTGGTGGCAAGCAAATGTCGAACAGACACTGACAGAAAAAAAAAGTTGCATCCGCTACATCGCTGAATCAGTTAGTCCAACATGAAAAGAAAAAATCATAGCCAGTTTTTTTGGTAAAGCCGGCAAACCCTGTACTTCTCCCCGATTTTTGACAGTGCTTGTGATCAATGTCGATTCGAGCATTTAATCCTGTAACAGACCATCACATTTCCTCTTTTACAAAAATATGCCACCAAATTAATGTGAAATCTGTTTGTTGCTTGTGTATCGAAACTACTTTAGATACTCGTATACAGCCAATACGATTTGATACAAAAGCCGAATTAACTTTTATCTTTTGTCATGTGAAGTATTTTGCTGTGGCACTGTCTGTGTTACTGTTGTCACGCAGTTTAAATTTACAGCCTTGTATACCGTTAAAATCAAAGAAATAACCAACTGTTTGACTGCTAATGTAAAATATGGACATATTACGTAACAAACGTAAATAATAATATCAAGGCCATAGCGCGCTAGCTGTCTCCTGGATGTATTTCTGCCTGACGAAAGTGTAACATAGGCGGAATGTCAGCAGGATAAGTTGTCACCGCCTAAAGTAGTTAGCCTTAGGTATGAAATAGTTAGAAATTATCTTGCTGGTTTCAAATGTGTTGAGGTGTTTGACTGACTCCAGGGGGTAGATACGCTTTCACAACTACGATATTAATTAGAAGTAAACTATTAGGCCAACGAAGAAAATGCAGTCACTTACTTTTAAGTACGAATGCTTTAATATACGGGGTGTCCCAGAACTGCCTCTCCATAGAAAACTAGCATGTGCCGACAGCAAAAGAGGCTGAAAAAAAGCAAAAATAAATGTTCTACCCCAAATAACTAAGTTATAGAGTTTTTAATTGCATCAATCCCATAAGCTCGGTCCTCAGGTATGACTAAAAATCCGACACGTTGGTAGACAGCAAATCAAATACTGACTTCCCAAAAATCAAAGCACCAACTGTGGTAGACTAGATTTATGGATAGAAGATTTTAATAAAACTAATACGAGTATTTGCAAAACCCTGGCAACGCAAAATTGCGGTCATCCTACCTTGATGGTGCTATAATTCGTTAACTTTAACATGCCTTTTCTCGGTTATCGCTTGAGATAGGACTTATTTTCCTCAAAATACCGATTGATACATTCGCCCGAATACACCATTCCTCTCTGGGGAGGCAGTTCTAGGACACCCTGTATATATAAAAGAATCAGCATCATAATTAATAATAAATTCGTAGTTCGCGCGATAAATGGTGTTGCATACAGATTTTCGGCACGATGAAGTTATAATGCAATGTAGCATGAACCAAATACGTGCAAAGGTACTTGACTTTATGAGCACAGGGCTAACACACAATATGAACGGCCCGATTAGTCCGTCTTGTCACCAAACACAACCGCTCACAGCTACAACTCAAACATAGCAAGTACTGTGTACAGCTATTTGATGAAATGTAATAAATTATTATTATTATTATTACGGGAGATTACATCCTCGATGGCGAAAACACCGACGCCCAAGTCGAATTCATGATCAACACAGAAAACCAAAACCAAGTCAAAATTTTGATGTAAATAAATTTAAAAGGGGAAAAAATATAGCTAGGAATGTACATGGACAAGTTGCCATTTATTACCATTTAATGCGATTTTAGCCCTGGTTTTACTACACGGTAAAGACTACAATCTACCGGAACACTTCCAAAATGGGAAATCAGCTGGTCAGCGACTCACAAGCTACATAAAAACGATGTTTGATTTTAGTTATTATTTTCATACAATTACACGCGGTAGATTTTATCTTAAAGTATAATTGTTCAATTTAACTAACATATGTTCAACTTCAAACGGCGACATCAACTTTCATCACAAGTACGGACCGCATAGATTGCTGTACATTGCTGCCCTCGATACTGCTATGTGTGGCGATCAGTACACCCTTCCCTTGCAATGGCTGCGATCCGCAGCGATCCTTTTCTCTGTGCTTTCTACTATCTGAGACTTATATCTGTTGGATCCCATTTTCATCAAGGGTAGGAACGTAACCTATGTCCAAATGTTACTTTTTCTGCAACCGTCTTAAAAGTCATTACTTTTAATACCAAAATCTGTCATTGAAGTTGACGTTTCTCTTACTGACACAAAAAGTGTATGCTGCTATGTAACACTTTCAGTTCCTAGGATTAAAAGTACTTTTATCTACTAGCAATATGATATTGTACATTTTCGTCATAGCAACAAAATATGAAAAGCTACTCATAACTCCCAAGGGACTTGTCAAATTATTTCTTCCTCAAAATCATGGTAACAATACAACTATAATTAACGTCTTAGCAACCATACAATGAGACAATCCTTGATGTTACTTACATATTCTAATTTTAAATGTCATTATGACATTTTGAAATTTCATACTATTTTTACGAATATGCTAGTAGATAAAATATTGTATCCACCACGGGAGATATTCATGTTTTTTACCTTCGGCCCTCGGTCTGTAACACATGTCAACCTCAGGGAAAAAACATATTCATATCTCCCTTAATGGCCTTAATGCATAAATATCTATTACCTCCTAGAATCTAAAAGTAACTACCATTTTGGTAGTAGGTTGATGTAGTTGTCATAATGATTTTTAAATGAGAAACGCCAAAAGTAGTCAATCATGTCAAATTTTTAATATTTTGTACTTTTCTAGGTTGCGAAAAAAATAATATGTATTATTCGGATTAAAAGTGACTCTGTTTGACTTGCAATTCTTGCGTTTGCTCGACTACGCTGCGTTCGCCTTTCATATGCAAACATAATTGCTCGTCAAACAAAGTACATACCACTTTTAATTCTAATAAAACAATATACAAGTACTATTATTTATTCCTGATTTAAAGCAAAAATACTAGAGAGAACTGTATTTTTTAAGGTGCTCACTGTATATATAGTTGACCGAAAGTATATTCGGTTTCGATCCACGTAAACATAATCTGCACGTAAAATATCGTTTTCCTCGAATAAATACTTATTGAGGTGTTCCGCGAACAGACGGAAGTGAGAAAACATGTTTTTCGTCATCTAGGGACTCTGAAACGTGAAGATATGAAGAAATCTCGAAAAGTAATTTTTTACGATTACAATACCTTCCTCGTCTAAAAGATTCCAGTAGTAGCAGTAGTTATTTATTAACAATACTTCATCACTGAAAACAAGGGACGAAGAGTATTCAGTAACTTAGCTATTAGATAGCTTTAGCGAAAAATGCAGAAATCAGATTCCCGTTACTGTTTGCATCCTTTACTAATAATAAAATAACTTCCGAGCAAAAAGAAAAATTACTAATCACGTATGACAGACAGCGATTCATATTGGTCCCCATGTTTACGTCACGGGTATTAGCTTGAATTTCATTTTCTATTATCTCTTATCAAAAGTGAAACAAGTAAAGCCTATAAATCAAGTGCGCTCTCAGGAAGGCTTAGTAATGTTATGTTTGTCATAGTTATCTAATCTAAAGATTTATTTGCCCTGGGTTTATATACCAATTCCGTACACGAATTTGTATTAAGAGATACGTTATGCAAATAGTAACTTGGGTTACAAAACAAATGTGCTACAAAGGAAAAGTCTTCTTACTCAGCACTTTTGCTGGAGTATTGCTCCATGTATGGGGCTTGCAGTGTTTTCTTTGTCTAAACATCAGTGACACCACTGAAAATTACTAATAATAGGAAATTAAGTTGCGCATGTCATCCTATTTTATTTACAAAACGAAAAGATGACATGTTCTTAGTATTGAATAACTAAACAGTGATATAACTAAACCTATTTACTACTGTTACAATTTGCACTGTTGGGTGAAAATTAATTATACATAGTAGTGCGAATAGAGTGTAATTAAGTTAGCATTAAGCAATTTGTAGGAAAATTTAGCATATTCAAGTTTATGATAGGCTGCAGAAGGACGGGTTTGGAACGTGACTTTCTCTGGGAAGATCGAAGTTAGTTGAACCTCACAGAAGAACTAAGGTAAATGTATGAAGTTTACCGCGAAGGCAGTAAAATTGGGCGAAAGCTAGATTGGCAGTACGTGATAGGACGGGCCAAAATTGCCACTGCGCCATAAAAGTAGGCGACTACGATAAATAACACACAGTTCATATGTTTCCATCAAACTAAATAGATGTGGTCATACGTTCGCCCCTTCAAATCATTAAATGCGCGTTAAAACGTTCCAACTAGGGAAAACTTATCATTCTATTGCATGTTGATATTTGTTTAATTGATCCATATTTTTTTGATAATGTCCAAAAATAACACAAGTTTTACCACTGTTTTTATTTCAAAATGGCCAGTACAGCCAAAAATGTCCAGTACTACAAACAACTTTCGTACATCGGGAAAAAGGTTAATGTAAGCATATAGTTTCTTACTACATGCTCACACCTCGAAATGATTCCGAAGTGTATCAAGATATACTCGAGGGGGAAAACAAGGTGAGAAAATTTGGCCAAGAAAAGACATCAAGAAACAATACAGCTTACGGGGAAAAAAACTATTACCTATGGTTTATGCACATGGAAGTTAATCAAGCACTACATATTTTATGCCATGAATAGCAACTTGAGGAATTAAATAAAAACTTTCGGAAGAAATCTCTACAAGAAGCTGAATAATAAAATGATGGTGTTAATTACAGCGCAAAATAGTAATAAGGTAGATAAGTTAGTTAGCAATAATACTGTTTCTCAAGTTTTTCCTAAAAGGGTGACAAATTACACTGACGTTCCTCTTTCAGATAAGGAATTAAATATATTAGGACAAAATCAAAGCACTAACTATAATTTCTTAGTTACAAAATATTGACAATTAGCAGTCCGTACACAATCGGCGTTAGACACAGTAGTAAATATTGATAAAAATACTATTATCTGCAAGATTAATATCATTTAGAAAAATTAGCAAGTTGGTACAAAAACAAAAACAGAAATTGACTAAATGTCATTTTTTTTACAAAACACTGTTAGAATGCAAGACGGCAAGTTTGAGATTAAAATTTATAGAAAAAATACACAAGACGGACAATATAATACCTATAAGCCGTTCAGGACCTTTTTGGGACAGAGTTGGCTATGATTTTTTCTTTTCATGTTGGACTAACTGATTCGATGATGTAGCGGATGTAATTTTTTTTCTATCAGTGTCTGTTCGACATTTTCTTGTCACCACATTGCCAGATTTATTATTTTAATATTCGTAAGAAAATAAATGATTTATCAAATGTGTAAAAATAATTTTAATTTCCGTCAAAGGAAAAGTCAAAATGCCCAAAATAATTTTGTTACAACAAAAAAAATCCATTAGACGATGCTACTTCCAATTTAGAAACGACAGGCCAAATTTAAAAGAAGGTGAGTTGATGTGGAGGCTAGAGAATATCCGGCAAACAATGTACCTATTCAGAAAATATAACCTTAAACTGAAAACAACCTAACCTAACACAAAAAGTGTCAATTTCCATGAGGGAGTTTAGTTGCAACAGAGGTTCTGCCAACAAAATTACTAGATGGTCATATACTCACCTGACCCAAAAAGATCGTGAACGGCTTATATGAACAGTAACATATCTTGGGGTCAAAAATTACCGTCCCTTTACTGTTTAATTGACAGACTATTAACTGTTCCTATGTATATTAAAGAACGGAACATTATCGCAAATATAGCAACATCTAATGAATACCCTAAGGATTTAGTCAATAAAATTAGTAATAAAAGTAAAATAAAATGGGATATTATAAAAAATAACGGATTATTACAAAAAAGGAAAAGTAAAGTGACATTTAAAGGTGCTATTCCTTATTTAAGTGAAATATCCAACGTAATCAAAAACACATTAAAATTTAAAAATATAAAAGTAGCTTACTAACCCACAAATAAATTTAAATACTTTTTATGTCATAATAAAGACAATTAAGAACAGTTCGAAAGATTAGGGGTTTACAGATTAAACTGTGAGGGATGGTGTCTAGAAACATAATGAATGGAGTAAAGAACATGTGAGGGCCATAAAAAATTATAATATTTTCTTTGGAAAATACAAACTTTTTAAACATTCTAATAGCAACGGTTTTAATTGCCTAAACGATCATATCCCAGCATGCCCCACGATGTTAAAAAGCCTGTCTGCAACAGAATAAGTTTTTCCTGGTTGGAACGATTCGAAGCGCATTTAACATGAATGATTTGAAGAGGACAGACTGGACGTATTTTACTTTTTTGTATTGTCTGTCAGGTCAATTTTTATTATCACTCTTTGTAAGTACTAACTGCGTTTTATATAATGTATTAAACTATTATGTAGCACCGTTTTAGCATCAGACTGAAGATTACCAGGTCTATTTAATTTGGTCGAAACATAGGTATATACCTTTTGAAACAAAAACAGTTAGAGAACTGTGTGTTATTATTGTACATCACTTAGTGACAATTGTAAAACTTATTAGAGTGCAATTGTTAGGTGTCAACAGCCTGACAAAATTGTGTGTGAAACTTACAAAGTGCAAAAATACATGACATTATTGAGCGAAGATACACCGTTAATGAATTTAGAAATTGGAACTTAAAGACCGTCTCCGATAGGCGTACTAGAAATTTTGGAACGCCTACCGAGCTTGCTTGATAAAACAAAACTGAAAATTTAGTAGTTAATAAGTAACTTTGTACAACTTACGTTATTCTTTATATGGCAGAGAAGAAATGCAATTATTTGCACTTAAGTGTTCTTATTACAGGTGTATATTGACTAAAAGGAATTCCAGACTTTAGACGAATTTACGACACTACTTATATCTGTAATAATCGCTGGAGCATTGATTTAAGTAAATAAGTAGCCAGTTCTTGTTAGAATTTGAAGTTTGGTTGTTTGTTTTGTTTGTTATGGAGTCAAGAGTACTAGATACCTTAGAAACCGAATACTATAGTCATTGGTCATACGTTCAAAGCCCTACTAAAAAGTTTATCATGCAAGTAGGTGGCGTGACAGCAAGATTGATGATTAAAATGATATACTATAAATAGTTTATATCAGTTTTTAAATTGAGAGCATTCTAAACGCAATCCAAATTATGTTATCTATTGTCTTCAATATTGGGAACATTCACACGTATAGTTGGAGCATAGAGCCAAAGGTACCGAAAATTGTGAGATAAATGAAAGCAATATTTATTTTGCTCCTATGCAACTCGCACAAAAAAATCAATCTATGGTTTTCGAGATTTGATAAACAATATTTATTAAGTAAATAATTATAACTTTAAATTCAAAAATTGTACATCCCTTCTAGATTCTTTAGTTAATAATTTAATATAAGGATACCTATAGACTGAGCTTATACAGGGTGGAAATTAAGAAGCGCATAAATTCGGTAACTCCGTTAACCTTCGTTTGTTGGGAAAAATATCTCGGAGAAATGTAGCGATTTATGTATATTTATATATTTATATATATTTATAAATTGCAGTATGTATTTTAAAATTATTTCCAAACTTTTATATCATTTTTTTTTAATGTTGTGACGTCATCAGTATTTCTTTAAATAACAACCTATGTTTTTCATGTATCTCGATAGTAAGATTTAATCTGTTTTCAACGGTATAAAATTTTAAGTAAATGAAACTAGAGAAATATTATAAAAACTGTCTTAAAATTCATATAGTAAAGATGAATGAAATTATCAGAGTAATTCTAGTTACCTGAGTTTAAAACTTATTGTGAGTTACGCCCACACTCGCCTGAAGTAAAATGCGAAAGCAGTCCAGGCCGGAGCAGTAGAACGGCCTAGTGAAAGAAAAAAGAAAAAAAATATCCTAATTGCCTGGGTTTGATACAAAAAATTTAATAGCGACTACTTTTGACTTTGACAGGAATTCCAACATACATAGTACAATTACAGGTGTTTGTTTTAATCCTATCCTTACTATTTGAATGTTAAGGTCAGTTTTTTCTAATGTAACCTATTCAAAATTTTATACTGTTGAAAAGAAATTAAAATTTACTACGAGGGAAAGGCAAAAAGATATAGATTGTCATTTAATAAAATTTTGATGACGTCCTAACATTTAAAACAAATTATAGAAAAATCTGGAGTTTTACCTGAAAATCAAAATTCACAGAGTTACGGAATTTATGCGTTACTTCATTTCTACACAATTATAATGTATCATCGTTACAGTTCTCGGATGTTTGAAGTCCCGAGCCAAACGAACGATGCAACTTAATACTTTATATGAAGTTCCAAGTTTTTTAACGTGTTTGCTAAAGGTAAGTTTCAGGTCGAAGGTTGCACCTAGGTCAAACACTAAGTCATAGGTGTAACTTGGGAGGACGAGGGAGGGGGGGGGGGCAGAGTTTTGATTTTGCTCCCCCAAAGTGATGCCCCAACTTACGCACATGCACTGAGGTAATTACGGAAAGTTGGTATTGGTTCATGACGGATTTTCTATTGTTTGACATAATTTGGCATACTTATGTATTAAAAGGTAGATTAGGGAATTCTGGCTACAGTAACATTTTACGTAAATCTTATTATAAGATCTCACACTCACAAAGATCATTAATTTTCGTCGAAAGTTTTAATTCTACGGCAGAGTACTCAATACGTGTAGGTAAGTCATTTACAAATGTTAGAAATAAAAAAGCATTTAAGTTAACTCTCTGTAGCAGACCTGAGGTAATACTGTATTTTTCAGAAGCGCAAGATCTGCTTACCACTTACTGATAGCGGTTCTACAAATATAACGTTCTTGTACATTGTTAGAAAAGCCGCAGAATTGCAGCTTGTTAAACAAAACTGCATGGCTGACGTTATCTAAATCATTAGAAAAGGCTGTATAAATATAGTTCACTTGCATACTTTGATGAGATTGCAAATTTTAAGTGGCGATTCTAAAAAGTCAACGCAGGCCTTATACCGGGTGATTGAGGACTATTTGGATTTCGATGTGTTGAGGGAATCAAAATACAAAAAAAGTATTTTCAAAGTGATCTATATTCGTAAATAGGACGCGAAATACCTTATGAAAATGACAGTTTTTGAAAATAGTATATTACATAACAAGTCAGGAAAGTGATAAATTTCAGTAAAGAATCAATATTCACAAATAATTAAAAGTGTTTAAATTTGTTAGTAAGAATCACGTTGACGAACCAATAATTTAGCCTGTATTGATATTACCGATAAAAATAGATAAAGAGTCTATTTAATTTTGAAGTTATTTATTTAAAATATGTTCTCGGCTAGTCAAGAAAGTATTTTCATGGCTGTTTTTGTATAGATATAATTGTAGATATTTATTTGAGTCAGGTAAAGTACTTTATTCGCAACCATATATGTAATGTTAACATTCCTGACCTCATTTAAGTGGGGGAAGTCGTACATTTCAGCCCGCTACTTCCCGCACTCACTTCCCGCACTCACTTCCCGCTCAAGTGCGGGAAGTCAGTGCGGGAAGTACATTCCCGACCGCTGAGTAGGTAGGGACACTGGGAATCTCGTTGATCCATTCATGCGCGTCACAACCTGTTGTATCATAATATAATAATTTTTCCAATTACTGTTTAGAATAAAGTGGTTGCAAATAAAATAGTATACAAACCTCGACAGGAAGTTTCCTTAGTCTCGAGATAATAGCTGATTTCGACGCTTCGCGTCTCAATCAGCTAACTAATCTCTCGACAGTAATGAGACTCTTCCCATCTCGGGCTGTAATATACTATTTCTGACTAGTCAGGAAAGTAATTTCACGACTGTTTTCGTAAAGATCTAGTTTCCATATTCATATGAGTATCAAAAACCCTACTTTACATAACGGTTTCAGAAAAACATTTCTAAATTCAAGTAATGAAAAAGGTTCTATAGTATTCAGTATTAAATAGTAAGGGTGTTATGAATGTATAGTATGATCAAAAATGATTTTTATCTAGTATGGCTACGGAATACTTCCTACAGTATGAATTCAACTATAAGTCACTTAAAAATCAAATGTAGGAATAGGAACTATTCCGTAGCCATACTAGATGAAAATCATTTTTGATCATAGTTTATTTGTAAATATGATAGTACGTAGTTTTGTGTTCAAATTGTTCCTTGCATAACAGCTTCGCCCAATACTAGAAATAACTCTAATCGTATAAACTATCAGAGAAGTTTTGTGATCTCTGTCACACTAAGCTGGTCTATTTTGTCAAACTAACACTCACAGTTTGAGAACTAGTGTAAGTTATTCCAAGCGTCGTTGTTTCAAAGGTTGAAAGCTAGTTATGTATTGTATATGCAGGTAAATGTAGTACCAAATACTAATGGAAAGTTATTATCTGAATTGTTTTGTGGCATTCCAATATTATTCATGAGTTCTTGGATACTTTAACACACTACAAAATAATGTTGGACAGAAAAATCTAATTTTAATCCTCGTCTAATATATTCGTAAAGGAATTGAACCTGTTTACACGAATTTTTTATTTAATTTGTTGTCATGTTCTTTCACAGCAATAATGTTCAACATTGGAATCAGATGATACAGTGTTTTCAGAAACAATTATTCTCTTCGTCAGCCTAAACGTATTTGAAATATTTGAAAAGCTTTAGCAGTGTTGAGAGAAACGGTCAGGCATTCACCATTGTAAGACATATTGGTAATGGAAGTTGTCATCTCTGACTGAAAGTTTGTAGGATTATTCTGACAATTTTGTTAGATGCCTTGAATGGATTCAGAATAAATAGTTTTATTTATAACTTGATTCATATCTAAATCTAGAAAAAATATTATTTTCTAATATGGAATTTGCGAGCTCTGATTTTCAATTTACAAATATTTTTTTAGAGAACCACGGTAACCACTTCCCATTCCTTTCTCCAGCTACAGGAATAGAAACATTGACGGCATTGATGAACATTTTAAAATACTTTATTCAAACCGCATCTATGTTAATGTACTGATTGGTTGGAGCCCGGCAATCTATAATAAAATCGCATGAAACCAAATTATAGGCTATTCTGTTGCTGCTTGTCATAATTACATTTTTAAAATAATACTAATGATTGTTAATGTTCATCTCCCAGAACTAAAGGCGAACATCACTTTTTAACGATAGACTGATAGTTATTGGATAGTAAAGGATGTCCTGGAATGTTTTCTTCATTTGTTCGTTGAATATCTCGAAATTAGTGGGAGTAGACGGGCCAATACACCATGTAGGTAAAGGCTATTCCTTGAAAATTTAATTGCAATAAATTAGTTTACCGTTGAATAATGTGCCATATGTGTTAGATCAAATCTTTCCATGGAAGTTAT
Source organism: Agriotes lineatus (assembly GCA_940337035.1). Taxonomy (NCBI): domain Eukaryota; kingdom Metazoa; phylum Arthropoda; class Insecta; order Coleoptera; family Elateridae; genus Agriotes; species Agriotes lineatus. Next base: position 16,064 of record CALNHX010001805.1, on the reverse strand, counting down.
TCGAACCATATTCCGAGGAAAAGTGATTTCTAAGTTGGGGGACGTTAATTGACCGTTAATACCCCTGGATTTATTTCTATGGACATATCTCAAATCAATGTGTAGTTCTCTGAATTTCTTCATTGATTCTTTGTTCTAATTGGTTTAAATTTCTTGGGATTTCACTGTAAACCTTTTATTTGAGATAACCCCATAGGAAGAAATTATTGGACGTCTGTGCGGCTAATTAATGTCCTCCCCGTTTAGAGATCACTTCTCCTGAGAATATGAGACATGCCTGAAATATATCCCTCTATCAACCATTACTTGTCCACCTTTGGACGTAGGCCTCCTCAAGGTCTCTCCACTCTGCCCTATCTTGTGCGCTTCATATCCAGTTTGTTCCTATAACTTTCTTAATGTCGTCCCTCCAGCGCATCATTGGTCTTCGAACACTCCGTCTACCATCCCACGGCCTGTACTACTCTTTTTGTTCATTTTGTTTCATCCATCCTAGCCACGTGACCAGCCCATCTTCACGTATTTCCTGCTATGACTGCTGCTATATCTGTCATGTGTGCCTTCTCTCTTATCCATTTGTTCGTTTTTTGTCCTTCAATATGATAATAATAATAATAATAATCTCTTTATTTAGCACGTATTTAATATGTACATATAAATTAGACGCCTAAAAAAAAGAGAGGGCCATTTCACGGCATACAAAAAAAAACTATGAGTATTTCATATAATTTTAAACACCACTAACTGCATATGCAGGTGCGTGGCGAGTACTGTACATTACGAGCCCTCGCCGCAACAGTCCGCCCCATCCACGCTCCAATGCTGAGGCTTTAATGCAAAAACCCCAAACAACGACATTAAAACGCACACAGGACGAACTACTACGACGAGGGACCCGCAGAAGTAGGTATATAAGGTGCCCCGAGGTGACCTTCACAAATTTTAATTATTCTAATACATATTTACTTTTGTCAAGTACTTAGTTAATGAAAACATTATCAACGTTTTTCAGAAATAATTTACACAATTTATTATAATTTCTATTGTTCAGTTGAATATTATTGTCCGAAATATATTTTTTAAACTGATTAAAAATTTTTGGTAAGTAGTAATGGAAGCTACTCTGCCCCACACTTTTATTTGTTTTTATTGGAATAGCATCAGTTTTATTTCTTGTATTATAGGTATGATTATGTTTGTTAACAATTGTAGGATTTTTTCCTACGTGTTTTAGAATCGCATTATAAAATAATTTATTTACTGTTAAAACTTGACTATCCTGAAACAATTGCCGAGTCGGGTATAGCAATGGTTTGCGCAACATTATTTTTAATATATATTTTTGTAATACACTAACTCTTCCAATACGTCGACCTGTTGCACCACCCCAGCCAATAATTCCGTATGAAATGACTGACTGAACTAATGCATAGTAGAAGCTGTATAATTGTTTCAATGATAGTATATCTCGTAATCTTTTAAACATATATATTAATTTTCTAAGTTTGCAGCATACATTATAAATATGTGAATCCCATCTCATATGCTGATCAACAGTAATGCCCAAATATTTTACAGATGTTGCTTTTTTAATCTTAATATTACATAGACAATTACCAGGATCACAGTTACTACAAGACACAGAGATTTGAGTAAAAATTGGTTGCTTAACTTCTTGCAATGTAAAAGTTAAGAAATTACTTTTATTATAATTTAGAGTTAAAATATTTAAATCCAGCCATTTTTTAATAGTATCAAGATCATGCATTGCCGCCTCCCTAACCTCGCCCCAAGATTCACCCTCCACTACCAAAGCGGTGTCATCAGCATAGGCAATTATTTTACCTCTTATTTTTGAATATTTTAACAGATCGTTTATGTAGATCACAAACAACAATGGTCCGAGAACTGTTCCCTGTGGTACACCACAAGTTACAGTTACAGTTGAACTTCGACACTCTTGTAATTTAACCAATTGTTTCCGTTCTGATAAATAGCTTTTGAATAAGTTTAAAGGTATGCCTCTAATACCGTATTTCTCCAATTTTAATAGCAGAATACTGTGGTTTACAGTATCAAAAGCTTTGGCAAGGTCAAGGAATACAGCAATGCACGGCCTCGAATTATCAAGAGCATTGTAAATCTCAGAGCACAGGGATGAAATGGCATCATCTGTAGATTTGTTTTTAAAAAAACCAAATTGACGTTTTGATAGGACATTAATATTGTCTAAAAAATGCAGTAGTCTTACTTTGATTAATTTTTCTAATACTTTAGAAATAGCAGATAAAAGTGATATAGGACGATAATTGTTAACATCGTTTTTATCACCTCCCTTGTAAACTGGAATCACAGCAGCCGTTTTTAAAGATTTTGGGAAATATCCCTGTGAGAAGCAATTATTAAAGATAGTAGATAACGGTATGCTAATTACGGGAGCAATACATTTTAATGTTTCAGAAGTTATGTTATCGATTCCAGGAGACTTGTTGTTTTTTAAATTGTGTATGATGTTAGCAATTTCATTTGGAGTAGTTGGGTTTAAAAAAAAGCTCCTTCCGCTCAGTGGAATTTCATTAATCACAGAGTTCGTGTCGGATTGATTATTTATAATTTTATCTGATAAATTTTTACTAACATTTACAAAATGGTTATTAAATTGAGAGGCAGTATCATTTTTAGAATTAAATGTTTTTCCATCGACTTTTAGAGAAGTGACACTTTCCTTTTGACTACTAACATTTAAACACTCTTTAGCTAAATTCCAAATTTTTCGCGGATTATTTTGACAAGTATGAAGTTGATTTTTATAATATGTGTTCTTTGTTTGGTGAATGAGTGAATTAATAGTTCGTTTATATCGTAAGTAAGTTATTCTGATGGCTTGATTTTCAGGATTTAAACGATACTGTTTGTATAGATCATCTCTAATACTTATTGATCTAACTATACCATTAGTGATCCATGGTTTTCTCTTAGAATTTTTATTGTTAAATACTTTATTATAAGTACATTTATATATTTGTTTTTGCAATAACTGCACCAAGTTATCCATACACTTGTCGATATCTCCATTAATAACAAAATCCCAGTCTAGCGTTTGGAGATTTTGCGTTAATTTTTTATAATTAATAATTTTTAATGTCCTCACAGAACTACTTGGCTCTTTTTTCAAATCAGTGTGTGCATTTTGAAATTTTAAATGCAAAGAGATGGGATCGTGATCGGTAATTTTTGATTTTAGAACTAACGGGAGTATATAGTTGCTGTGAATGTTAGTTTTTACAAAAATATGGTCTAAGCAAGCTTTTTCTCGTGTCGGCAAATTTATACACGATTGAAACCCATGTCGACTAAGTGTATCAAGGTAGTCTTGTACATTTCTATCCTGAGCATCTAATAGATCAAAATTTATATCACCAGTTATAATTTCATTTGCAAATTTACAAGATCGTGTTATATACTCATTAAGTTCAAATATAAAATTTATAGCTGAATAAGACGGGGGTCTATAAACTGATGTAATTCCGTATCGTAAATTATTAAGAACAAACTCAATTCTTAGTAACTTATAATTACCGTTAACATTTAAATCAATTAATTGGATTGTGGTGGGCAAAGAACTTTTAACAAAAACTACTACACCATCATTTTGAACATATGAACTGTTATTGTAATAAGTGAAATATCCTTCTAAATTAAAGCAATTTATATTTTCAACATTCCAAGTTTCACTTAAGACTATAATATCAAATTGGAATTTACATTCACTTAATAAAACTTGTAACTCATCGAAATTTTTTGATATGCTTCGTATATTTGAATGGAATAAATTGAGCGACTGTTTATTTTCCGTAAAGTTGTTGACTTGTGTGCTAAAATCTTTTAAATCAATTGCAGTATTTGTAACAATATCTTCGACATTAACATAATTGAAAAAAATATCCTCGTTCTTGGGTTCCATTACTAAACAAGACAAAATAATATGAATTTATTGTTCAAAGATAAGAGTAGTTAAGGTGTGCGGGTTCTAATACACTTTGCATAATAGGCCCCGCCCCCTGCCTTAAAAATTGTGGGCGTGTCCTGTGGTGAGCTGTGATTGGTTGTGGTGGGTGTGATTAGCATAAATAAAGATGGCGTGTTGTGTGTATCTGTGCTGTGATTGGTTGTGTATAATGTGAATGGCGTCGATGGGCGTGTCTGTGTAGTGATGTTCATCCAATAAGCGTCGTGTATTAGGTAATGTGTTGTGTCGGCCATTTTGTGTGGTGTCGCGCCTTGGGCGGTCGTATTATCCGGTCTGCAAAGAGCGTAAAAAAAATCCTGTCTCGACATGTAGCTGTGAGTGTGTTGACCTTTGTCGGGCGCGCGTGTTAGCTGGAATGTGGGTCATTGTGCGGAGAATGATTAGTCGAAACTGGTATGTTTAGTGGGGCCCCAGTTCGGGTGTAAGATTAGTCGGGTTCATTGGAGTTTGTTGGCCCTGGTGGGTCAATTATATTTTTGCGCGTCGATGTTATTTTGCTTGCTAAATATTTATTGGGCCCCTGTTAATGATTAGTCGAAACTGGTATGTTTAGTGGGGCCCCAGTTCGGGTGTAAGATTAGTCTGGTTCATTGGAGTTTGTCGTCCTTGCCCTGGGGGCTCAATTTTGCGCGGCGCTTGTAAGATGTTATTTTGCTTGCTAAATATTTATTGGGCCTGTTTAGATGGTGGGTTGTAAAAGTTGCCCGGCCCTTCTTAATTGATTATTCTAAGCGCTTAAATGGGGGGTCTTTAGGGGCAATTATATTTTTGTGGATTCGCGCGCGCGGCTGTAAGTTTGCATGCTAAATATTTATAGAGCGTGTTTAGATGGTGGGTTGTAAAAGTTGCCCGGCCCTTCTTAATTGATTATTCTAAGCGCTTAAATGTGTGGCGCGGCGCGGGGGTTGTTAGTCGGTTCATTGGAGTTTGTAGGCCTTTGGATGTGGTTGCTTGGGGGCCACTCAATTTCGCGCGGTGCGATTTAGTCGGGTCGGCGGCCGGCGATTGTTAATGATTAATTGGCGGTGTTTAGATGGTAGGATGTCGGTTGTAGGGGTTGCCCGGCCCTTCTTAGTTGATCATTCTAAGTACTTAAATGGGGGGTCTATGTGTTTGGATGGCGCTGCTGCCGTGTGCAATATTCCGTAGTACAATCGCTCGAAGTCATATATGTATAAAATAAATAGAAACTTGAAATGGTAATTATGAGCTGATGTACTATGCATATATTAATTATTAAATTTAATTTCGGCTGCCGTGTGCAATATTCCGTACAATCGTGCGAAGTCATACGTATAAAATAACTAGAATCACCATCTAACATGCGAAGCTAGGCAGTGCACCTTAGAAGAAAAATATTGAATAAATAAAAAATTTAAAAGTTTAGATAAACGCGATGTAGCAGCGAAACATATATGTATAAAATGTGTGAAAACTTGTGCATGACGACAATGATGGGATGCAATCCGTTTACTGAAGATGTTGTGTGATACATTCGCACATCCTTCTAGCTATAAATTTTGTGCATTTTCAAATTCAGTTCAGAATCATGAAAATCGTTGAACAGAAATTGTTCTCGTCAATTTTAGATTTTAATGCTCATGATCATCGCAGTTCCGCAATATCCAAACATGCTGATCTAATGTCGTCGACAATTCGCAGCATTAATTGTGGAAAAACTAATGTAATGATAAGGCTAAATCCAGACGGATTACACTTTCAAAATGTATGTGCCGATTTAAAATCACATAATCATCTAAATTACCAGTTCTTACAAGAAGTACTTAAATCTATCGAGGGTATGGAATATTCGGAATATAATGGGAACGAAGCAATTATATCGCCAGATAAAGTTAAAGAAGATACTATCGCAACGTAAGTAGTTAAACGTAGGCTCCGCTATCAAAATCGAGGTGCATGCGTTGATAGAGAAAAAACTTGAGAGCTAGTTTGTTGGTCTTTGTGTGGGGTCCTTGTCGGGCGCTAGATTTTAGTTGCGTAAGAGGTCATTCGAGTGTGTTGACGCAGTCCGGAAGGGACAACCCGATTATTTTCTGCATATTTATTTTCGCAAATATATGTATAGAATTAGATCCTTCAAGCACAAAGTTTATACTACACATCAAAACAAAATTGCTCTTAGTAACAAGGACGATAATGTAGTTGTTAGCGGCGATTTGTTAGTTTTATTTTACACACTTTCCAAACCTTTTGCTTAAAGTGAAACAGCCGCTTCTGCTGCTGCTTATATGTCAGCCAATACTATCATTGCGATTGGAAAAGTGCATCTTAACTAATTATTGAGCAAAAGATCGCTTCTTTCCACATATTTATTTACGCAAATCTACATATGCAATTATGGTTAGTATACATACAAAATATTATATTTACAGTTGTTAGTGGCGATTTGTTAGTTTTAGTTTATACACTTCCCAAATCTCCAGTTTAAATAGAAACTGTCGCTTATGCGTCAGAGACAAATGCTGCGCACTACTATCATTGAGATTGGAAAAATGTACCTAAGGACCTAGCAGTGTAGCGATATGACCTCCATATTTTGCTACAGTAATACACTAATCGAGTTAATTTAAGGTACATATATAGCAAAGGAGACTTAACTAATTATTGAGCAAAATATCGCTTCTTTTTCACATATTTATTTGCACAAATCTGCATAGATAATTATGAATATTAGATATAAAATACCATATTTTGCTACAGTAATACACTAATCGAGTTAATTTAAGATACATACATAGCAAAGGAGACTTAACTAATTATTGAGTTTATACACTTTCCAAATCCCCCGCTTAAACAGAAAGTGTCGCTTATTTATTTACACAAATCTGCATAGATAATTATGAATATTAGATATAAAATACCATATTTTGCTACAGTAATACACTAATCGAGTTAATTTAAGGTACATACATAGCAAAGGAGACAACTAATTATTAAGTTTATACACTACTCAAATCCCCTGCTTAAACAGAAAGTGTAGCTTATGCGTCAGAGACAAATGCAGCACTACTATCGCTGAGATTCGTAAAATGTATGTAATTGATAGTAGTGTAGCGATCTGGTCGCCATATTTTATCATAGTAATACACTAATCTGATGAATTTGACAGATTAAACAACAGCAGCGCTAACATCAGAGGTAGAATAAGATAGGTTGCTACATCGCAGTTATCTAAACTTTAAATTTTTTATTTACTCGATATTCTTCTAAGGCGTCTCTATATCTTTTGCCTGCAATTCTGCTGTAAACTGGTTTTGAAATTGGGTGATACAATAAATCCTCAAACTCGCCTAATACAACTTGAAATTGTCGAATAATGCAGATTCTCTGCCAAATTCTTCTGTAAATAATTAATTTATATACAGCTTTTTTAAATTTTTGTTTAAGTGGAAGGTGATAAGTGTAAATGGTTGGGTGTACATCTAATGTTGGTCTAGACCTAACATCAATAAAAAAACAGTTTTCACTTATATAATTTGCAGTATGACAACACCTAAGTTCGCTGCTATTATAATCTGATGAATTTGATGCTGCTGCTGTGGGACAAATTATGCTATTATAATAACCACCAGTCCCAAAAATATCAAAAAACACTTTGCAGCCTAAATATTTTAAAAATCTCTGCTCTCGAAGCTGGCAATTAAATGTTTTATAAATAATTAATCCGGTTTCTAGAAAATTTAAAAACTGTGTTGATAGTACGAAAACTCTTTTACTAATATCCAAAAATAGGCATAAGAAGTTAAAATCGTAAACTTCAAATATCTGTTTTGGATGTTCAAATAAAAATTGAATTTCAATTTTTATAATACGACGATCGTGCATTTCAATACCGCCAAAAATCTTACTATCACACATAGGGCGACCGCGACAATGAGGGTTAAATCCTATTTCACTGAGCTTTGAATACATCAGGTCGTCATTTGTATAGGGGTATAAAATATCATAATCGCTATTAGTAGTTTTAAATAGGAAATTAGTCTCTACATTAAATTGTTTACAAAATAAAAAAAATGCTGCGCTACCAGCTAAATAAGCTCCTCCGAATCTTTCGATGTACTTTGGAATGTTTTCGGCTCTGACTGTTGTAAATCTGTCGTACTCATTTAATAATAAATCGCAGTTATATGCTGTATAGCACGGTATTTGTCTAATTGGATGATACATATTCATATTACCAACAAATCAAAGTGGCGCTGCTGCAGCTGTCCGGTTGTTTGGAGTCGGTTAAAGCGTTAAGCTGACGTCCTTAATTGTTTGGCGGATTGGAGTCGTATATCTTTTCTAACTGCAAATTGAAGAAAACCAAAATATTAATTTTAAGCTTAAAACGGTTGTAAGACTTACATATTTTTGAAAACGACAAAAAAAATTCAAATGTATCGCGAAATAAAATGTCTTGTTGATACTGCGATTGTGATAATACCTAACACTTAAATGGGATGTTTTACGCCCACCACCTAATTAGCTAACTATAAATAAAAATTAAATAATCGACCTTGTCTTAAGATTGCTGCTGTTGCTCGTCAATTACGTCCCCCCAAGAATTGGTATTATGACGTTGGATATTCCTCAAGAGTCGTCTTGGACCGTCAGATTTTCCTTCTTAACAATTTGGTTGAATGTGTTTAGTTCTGTAAAACCATTTTTGTTATAAAATTATTAAATTGTTACATACGCAGCAAACAGTACCTGATTTACTCACAAAAGTTGATGGAGTCTGGACAGTGAATATTTAAACTACTTCTGGCACAGTCGACAGGCCTTCCAACAATTTGGTTGAATGTGTTTAGTTCTGTGAAACCATTTTTGTTATAAAATTATTAAATTACCACATACGCAGCAAACAGTACCTGATTTACTCACAAAAGTTGTTGAAGTCTGGACAGCGAATTATTTAAACTACTTCTGACACAGTCGACAGGTATCGAAGTATTGTAGAATTCCCATCCCCAAAGACAAGCTCGTATGCAAATTAGTTGACGATCGACGCAAATCAGTCTGTCTTCACATGCTGTCGAAATCCGGCTTTTATGCGTAGAAGCGCCTCACGATTTTTTTCTTGTTTGTCCGCAAAACAAGATCAAGCACTTTTTGGAGGTGAGCGACTCTCAGCAAATGGTTGGGGAAAAAAATTATTAAAAAGTTTCCACGCAAACATTTTATAGCAGTCGTTAACATATCGTTTATATGCGAAATGGAAAATACTTACGCATGTAGATGGCTATCAACACCACATTATGTAAAAATATTTTTCGACTACGACTACTATAAAACCGCCAACAGCATAGCGAAAATACGCAAAAAGGCGCTTTTGATAGACTGGAGAGCGGCCCTAGGACGTATAACAAGTGAGTAAAATAAAGTTTTATTAACTGTAATTAAAAGATATTGCAACTTATTTTAATTAGATTTGGATGAATTTATCGCCTATGCGGACACGCCCTTTGAAAATTTTGAAATCTTATTTGACTAAAGTCAAGCTAGTTGATCAAAGTATTCTGCTAGAAAACATATTTATTATTGAAATCTCTATAATTCGCACACGTAAAATTAAATAAAATTTATCACCATCCATGCATCGATCGGTAGGTAACTAATAAACGGTTTTATTGAAATCTACAATTTGCTATACGACAAAATAAAACTAGTAAATGCTGCAAAGTGTAACTTTTTTTCGCTGTGCACCGAAAAGTGCTGCCGCCGCCGACCGCCTCACACTCTGAAATTAATAAATTTTTACGAAATTTAAAAACATAAATAAAAATATATTTATGCCTGTCTTTTTACTTTTTCGCAGAATGAATTACAATTATGAAGAGGAACTGCAATACTTGGAGGAAATCGTCGGCCGAATCGAGCATGAGGCGTTTGTGGCTGTACACAGCGATGGCACTGCTTATGGTTGCTTCAAATACCATAAAGGGCTGCTATTAGAATATATTCAGCACTACCTAGATAGGTACGACTGGGAATTTCATCCCAGTCGAGCAGCCCTAGATGCAATCATGGCAGTGCACAGTCCGCCGGTCTACGATTTTAAGCCTCCTGACGTATGGCGGTTCCTCAAAAGGAAAGCGCCTGCAAATGATATTTGCCCAGTAGCATATAAGTTAAGAATTTGCCCTGATAAGAAAAGACAGAGTTAAATATTGATATCTTTATTTTCAGTTTTGTGATATGTAATAATTATGTATTAATGCTTCATTATTTAAGTTTATTAAATGCTGATGTATTGGCAATTTCAAGGTGTTGTGTATTATAATTTAGCTTTTATATTAAAATGTACCCAGTTGATGTTTAGTAAAAATAAATGTTGTTTAACTGAACTTCTTGTTTTATTTATAAAAAAGGACTACAGCTTGTAGTGAGAATGCTACTTAAATTTATGTCACAAAAAGAAGAAAATGTGCTCAATATAATCTTTTTTTATTAGACGACCAATTGTATACACAAGTACATAGGATGTTAGTAGTGCTGGCGCCATTAAACTAGAATATTCCAGCATATGTTGGGATGGTAATACTGAACATATCCAAAACATATATGTATACCTTACGATGATGCAAAATTTGTTAATAATCTAGTCCATTTTTGTGCGAAGAGTCTGCAATGAGAGTGTCTACAGAATGTAAAATATTGTGCAATATTCGCAACATAGCGGAAAGAAAGGTGCGTTTGATAGACTGGAGAGCGACCCTGGGACGTATAACAAGTGAGTAAAATAAAGTTTTATTAACTATAATTAAAAGATATTGCAACTTATTTTAATTAGATTTGGTAGAATTTATCCCCTATGCGGATACGTCCTTTGAAAATTTTGAAATCTTATTTGACTAAAGTCAAGCTAGTTGATCAAAGTGTTCTGCTAGATATTGAAACATATTTATTATTAAAATCTCTATAATTCGCACGCGTAAAATTAAATAAAATTTATCACCATCCATGCGCCGATCGGTAGGTAACTAATAAACGGTTTTTATTGAAATCTACAATTTGCTATACGACAAAATAAAACTAATAAATGTTGCAAAGTTAAACTTTAGGCGAATATAGTAGTCTTTATCACAAAAACAGGAACTCAGCTTGAATAAAACAGAAATTTTAATGAATAAACCTACATATGTTGGAATGGTAATACTGTTACGCTATAACTATAACTATATGATACAAAAATTTGTTAATAATCTAATCCATTTTTGTGTGAAGAGTCTGCAATGAGAGTGTTTACGACTACACATAAAATAAACAACTGGTGGAGAATGTAAAATATTGTATAATATTCACAACATAGTGGAAAGTTATTTTTCCAACCGAAACTTGTAGTTTAAAGATTAAAACCGTTAGTCAAATTACAATATACACCAGCGCCAGCCAGTATAGATAAAGTTTTATTTGCACAATCATATTTAAAGCTTCATTGTAGAGTAACATGTACTACTTATTGCATTATGCACAGCCTAACAACATTTTAGTTAAAATTACATTTAAAATTGAAGTTAAAATTAGATTTAAAATTGATTATGAAATTGGCTCTTATAAGTGCTAGTGATGAAAGTCTTCTCTCGAACTATTATAGAAATTTTTGAAATGCATTTTAGTGTTAGTCAAATTACAATATACGACAGTCAGTATAGATAAAGTTTTATTTACGCAATCATATTTAAAGCTTCATTGTAGAGTAACATGCGCTACTTATTGCATTATGTACAGCCTAACATCATTTTAGTTAAAATACATTTAAAATTGAAGTTAAAATTAGATTTAAAATTGATTATGAAATTTATAAGCGCTAGTGATAAGTCTGTAGATATCTTCCAAAATCGCCTGAATAAATTTCTAAGTTTCAAGACGAACTGAGAGTAAATCGTGGAAGAATTTTGATAAACAACGAGAAGTATATATCGGCGGCGAAAACTTGGGAAATTCTCAGATAAAATTTAGATTTACCTTTTCCATATTCACGCAGATATTGAATGTCTTTTAAGAAAGGAAATCAGATCTATGTGAAGTGGTTGGGTGTTTTGTATGTCGAGCTGAGATTTTAATTAGCTATGTACAAAGAGTTTCTAGTCGAACGCAAACAAATTCCGGAAGTTTTACTATAAAAATGTTTGTGCGACATGCGTAGCATTTACATATCTATTTTTTAGTCGCATCCGCATCGTTAGAGTAAAGAATTTTTATGTGCAATCATATTTAAAGCTTCATTGTAGAGTGGCATGTACTACTTATTGCATTATGTGCAGTCTAACATCATTTTAGTTAAAATTATATTTAAAATTGAAGTTAAAATTAGATTTAAAATTGATTTACATCTAATTTTTGGGCGATCAGATAGTAGAAGTTAAGTCGCATTCGCATCGTTAGTAAAGAATTTTTATAAAAAACTGTTTTGCGTAACAGCTTTTTTTTTTGTTGGCACTAAACTTTTTGCCTTTAAGAATTTGCGTAAATAAATTTCAAGGCTGTGCGTATCGTGGAAGAATTTTGATGTATATAAAATGTAAATTTTCTGCCCATCGTTAGAGCGAAGAATTTTTTATAAATCTGTTTTGCATAACATCGTTTTGTTGACGACAAACTTTTTGTTAGAACAGGCTGTAAAATGGGCGGCCTGTGATTTGCTGCGAAACGGGTATATATATATATAGGTGTAGAAATTCTGATACACTACCAGCAATTCTACAAAGTTCCGAGACTCTGCTGCTAGAAGTTTGCGTCAAGAGTCGTTAGTGTCCTACAGTTTGTTGTGAGTAGTTACATAATTCTAAGGGCCGATTTCATAATCAATTTTAAAGCTTCATTTAACTAAAGTAATGTTAGAATGTGCATGATGAAATATGTAACACATGTCACTCAGCACAATCTAATGTCACTTTAGTTAAATGAAGCTTTAAAATTGATTATGAAATCGGTCCTAAGCTGCATCGCAGCAGCGCACTTTAAACCATAATTTTATAACAAAAAAATGGTTTTACAGAACTAAATACATTCAACTAAATTGTTGCGAAGGAAAATCTGGCGGTCCAAGACGACTTTTGAGGAATATCCAACGACATAATTTCTGTATACTATTTTGGTGGGTGAGTAACAATTTAAAATTTTTATGTAACAATGAACTTATCAGCAAAACTGAATACAGCCAACCAAATTGGTAGAAAGGTGAAGGTTCAGGACGGCTTGGGCCAATATCCAATTCTGCGTACCAAGACGGCCGTATAAGGGCAGATTTCGAAGCATAATTTGTGAGCTGACATGTGGAATCGACTTCTTACCGAAGAGGTTAGTCGACGCCTTGGCTAGCATAACACTTATGTGCGAGAAACTACACTTCCTAGTGTTTCTGAGTTTGGTACCACCATATCAATTCGTGGGGTGCATCACTGACGAGCAGCAAACGCAATAATCGAGTCGTCGGCAGGAGCAGCAGTAGTCTTATGATAAGGTAGATTACATAATTTTTATAGTTAATTAGGTGTCGGAGTTGTGGGCGAAAGATTCGATTTAAGTATTAGACACTATCATAGCCGTAGTATCAGCAAAACATTTATTTCACAATACATTTGATTTTGTTCGCTGACAATGGATTATAATTCATTCGCCCTCGATACCGACCGTTACAAGGAAACTTGTAATGGTAGGGAACATCGACTAATATACCTTCAACCCTCTTTGTATGGACGCCTCCATCGAACAACGCCTTGCAAATTGGGTTGTACTACTTTCCGTGCTCAGTTAACAATTGAATCTATAGACATATTGAAAGTAATTCATGTAGATTTACCAATAAAAGAAATGTATGATATAATTTTAGACGAGTTAAAGCTTATTCGTGAGCTTTACGGCAAAGTTAACAAAAGTATTAGAACCGAATTAGAAAGGGCATATCATATATTGCAGGAGTTGAGGGAAACTCGACTGATATGCTAAGTGAATATGCTAAGTGGCACAAATTCAGGTATGTCAGAATTTCTACATTACCTAGGTCCATTACAAAATTCTCAAATTAAACAACAAACCACCTCTGTTGTAATGTCTTGCTGATACTGTCAGAATTTAAGTTGGATAAAGTAGTAGTTTGTAGTAAATTGTATTACGATAGTTACAGTTTTACTTAATTATTATGATGGGCATAGCAGTAGAATATATGTCAATGACTATAGAACTATTAAATCTACAGTCATTGATATGGATACCACTGCTTTGACGCATACATCTGACTGACGTAAATTTAATTATTGCAATTTGCCTAACGCTAAGATACGTTTAATTTGGATAATACATTTCTACAATAGTGTGAGAAGACTTCCCAAAGTTCATAGCAGTAGGAAGATATGCGGGCGGGTATGGAGCTTACATTGACCACCATGTGTCGTTATATGCTACCCATGCTAATAATTTGCGTTATATATAGTTTTGTTATGTACCACAACACACACCTTATAGCCATCTACATATCACACACATTTTTAATAATCGCGGGTTGAACTCCTTTCGCCTTTTTGTAAATTCGTCCTCTATATCAACTATGTAGGCTTTAGCAGCCGCCCCATAAAACTTCCAATTACTCGTTTTGATATGTCTATAACAAATGTGATAGCTAGAAAAATTATTAATTTTAGAGGTTGTATGTAACTCGCTGCATTCAGTGGTTCCTCATCCCGATCGGGATGAGGGGCCGAGGAATGTAGCGAGTAGAGGTTAAATCGTTTAACAGCAAGTATAAAATTTGCGATGAGTCAGCAGACCTGGTAGTTATGTATGAGTCTTTTGTTGATATTAACCTCCAGAAATTGTAGTTTTTCGAGAGTCCAACCACTCTACATCTCTTGAAACTCGCTGATTTTACGTCGTCCAAAAACTCTACAATACATGTATTAATTTTGGAGATGTCACACAGGCTTACAGAATTTGCGGTCCTCGTTAACATGTGTTTAAAAATAACTCCGATCAAAGTTTGCTAGATTATATATCTAAATTATCCAATGTATTGTTCTTTTCTAGCAATTGTATTTTGTACATATTCTACTTTTCGTTTTTCAAATTTATTTCTTCCAGCTCTAGTTCTCGTTTCCTTACACTTAATATATAAACAGATGGGAGTGGTTCTATTTCTTTAATTGCATGTGGAGAAAGTTATGTTGGCTCTCTTCCTTAAAACTAAGTGCAAGGAAACGAGAACTAGAGCTGGAAGAAATAAATTTGAAAAAACGAAAAGTAGAATATGTACAAAATACAATTGCTATAAAAGAACAATCATTGGATAATTTAGATATATAATCTAGCAAACTTTGGGCGGGGTTATTTTTAAACACATGTTGACGAGGACCGCAAATTCTGCAAGCCTGTGTGACATCTTCAAAATTAATACATGTATTGCAGACATTTTGTGCGACGTAAAATCAGCGAGTTTCAAGAGAGGGAGAGTGGTTGGGCTCTCGAAAAACTACAATTTCTGGAGGTTAATATCCACAAAAGACTCATACATAACTACCAGGTCTGCTGACTCATCACAAATTTTATACTTGCTGTTAAACGATTTAACCGTAACTCGCTGCATTCCTCGTCCCCTCATCCCGATCGTGATGAGGAACCGAGGAATGCAGCGAGTTACCTACAAACTCTAAAATTAATAATTTTTCTACCTATTACATTTGTTATAGGCATATCAAAACGAGTAATTGGAAGTTTTATGGGGCGGCTGCTAAAGTCCACATAGTTGATATAGTGGTCGAATTCGCGAAAAAGGCGAAAGGAGTTCAAACCGCGATTATTAAAAATGTGTGTGATATGTGGATGATTATAAGGTGTGTTGTGGTACATAATAAAACTATATATATATAACGCATATAATTCAATATTATGTTAGTTTCCTAAACAGCTCATGTTGGCTAGGGCCCATACCAATTCGTATATTTTCTACTGCTGTGGGTCCATACACCTGACTAAATTGCTATAAAATGGTAGTTCCCTAAGTAGCTCATGTTGGGTAATGTAGGGGTCATAACAA